>VWZK01011826.1:134883-172974 GCA_013396935.1 Baryphthengus martii | reverse complement strand
TTGACGTGACCCTGCCCGCGGCCGAGATCGAAGTACCTCCTTGTGATACCGTCACAGATTTGCCTTCTGGAAAACAGGATGAGATGGTTAAAACTAGAAGTTCTCTATTCAGGATGCCTAGGATTTCCCTCAGTAAAAGTTCTAAACCCCAGTCTCAGATGAAATCCGCTGCTGAAGGTTCTGTTTCCGAAGCTCTTTGTTATTCTGTAACTGAGGAAACTCCTTCTGTTCTTTCAGGCAGTGTCGAACCTGAGCTTCTTCCTGACAATAAAGGAGATATTGACTCTAAAAACATTAAATTCAGAATTCCTAGCTTGGGTTTCTCCAAAGTTGATATTAGTTCTTCTAAGAGTGAAGAGGATTCCCCTGTACCAAAAGGGGATATTACTCTTACAAAGTATCAAATGAATCTAGCAGAATCTGAATCAAAAATATCATCTATTCTGTATGAAAATCTTTCATTAACAGATGTTGAAATTTTAAATGAAGACGGTTCTTTGGAGCAAGGAAGTCTGAAGCCAGTACGCAAAACACCAGCTGCTGAAGTATCTGTGAGTGATACAGACTTTACAGTTAAAATTCCTAAATTCCATAAACCAAAATTTGGTATTACTTGGTCTAAGGGAAAACAGTCAGAAAGCGATTTTGGTTCCAAAGTGGAATCTGAAATTTACAAGGGAAGGTTAACATCTGATATGAGTGGTAGTGATACTGAAAAACCATCTCATATCTCTGATGCTGAATTTGGTGTAAAGATGCAGAAGCCCTCACCTGAAGTTTTTCTGGATGCACCACTGGTGGATGTTAGTCTCCCATCAATGGAAGTCAACATACCAGAATTAGAAGAGGAAATCCATGGCCCAGACTTAGAGTGCAAGGCAGAACAGGAAGTAGTTTCAAGAGAGAAGGACACTGAGGAGAAAGAAAACAAATTTAAAACACCAAAATTCAAATTGCCTTCATTTAGTTGGTCACCAAAGAAAGAAGCTATTGCTCCCTCTGAAACTGAGGGACATATGGAAGAACCTGCTTTGTCTACTTTATCTGGAGACATAGAGTCAGAATTAACAATTCCTGCCCCTGAGAATTTACACCTTCATGTGGAATTTGGTACATCAACAGAAAAAGATGGTGAAAAAGGCAGAAACAAAAAGTCCCAATTTATCATGCCAAAGATCTCATTCCCTAAAATTAAGGGCCAAAAAGCCCAGGTGTCTCTGCCCATACTGGAAACTGATGTTTGTGGTCCAAAACAAGAAAAAGAAGGTGTTTCAGTACAGAAATCTGAGAAAGGGAGTAGTAGAGAAGGGGCAGGAATGGGCATAAAAGCACCGAAAGTTACAGTCCCAACTTTGGAATTTTCCAAACCAGAAGTCAAATCTCCCAAAACAGAGATGGATAATAGCTTGCCTACAGATGACCTGACATTGAAATCAGCTGCTGCTAATGACAGCCTCTCCACTTCAGATGTTAAGATCGTAACTGAGGGTTCCTTTGAGGTGAAGAGTCCTGACGTAAGTGTTGAAAGAACACTAAGTGACATTGCCGTCGGTGATGTAGAAATGAAAATTGAAGGTCCTGAAGGCAAACCAAAAATGTCTAGATTCCAAATGCCAAAGTTTGGAATCACACATTCTAAAGGGAAAGGGTCAGAAAAGGTCAGTCAATCCAAATCAGAAGTCAAGGTTCCCCAACTAAAAGCAACGGTAGAAATAGCGGATATTGCTCTTGAAGCACCAAATTTGGAGGTGGAATGTGGTACAAGAGCAGAAACTCACAGCCTTACAGTCAAAATGACCAAAGTTGACAATAAGGCATCAGAGGCTGATGTCCATCTCCCATCAGCTGACATTTCTATTCCAAAACCAGATAGTGATATTCAAGATTCAGATGCAGCACTAAAAATCAAAGAGGAAATAAAGCAAGATGGAGATGGAGAAGAGAAAGAAGGACATTTCAAAATGCCAAAATTTAAACTTCCATCCTTCAGTTGGTCACCAAAGAAGGAAGCAAGTGTTAAACTAGATTCTGGAGAAAATTTGGAAGATCATAAACTTGCTGCAATGTCAAGCAGAATAGACACAGAAGTAACAGAAGCTACAACTGATGATCAAGGTACTGGGCCAGCCCTTGATCTGGAAATATCTGCAGGAAAATTTGAACAAAGAAGTCCAACTAAAAGGCCTCAATTTGTGATGCCTAAAATTTCACTTTCCAAGATCAAGGTTCCCAAAACTCAGAGTCATTCAGCAAAAGTTGAAGCTGATGCTACTGTTCCTAAAATAGAAAGAGAGAGTGATGATTCCACACAGATACCTGATATAGAAAGAAGTCATTCTGAAAAGACAGGTGAAAGGGCACAGATAGGCATAAAACTGGCTGATGTTAAGATCTCCACTCTGGAAATTTCTGAAACAGAAACTGGAGACTCCCACACTGAAATGGGAGTTAGCTCAGCAAAGATTGATGCTGCTCTGCCTCCCTCAGAGGGGAATTTTCAACACGTTGTTTCAAAACCAAGTTCTACCAATGAAGGTATCATTCAAAAACCAGGCATTAAGTTTCCCAAAGGAGAAGTTTCAATTGAACTGAAGACCTCTGAAATAGTAACAGAAAGATCATCAGTTGTGGATGGAAGAAGGATGAAATTGGAAGGTCCTGAAGGGAAGATTAAAATGCCCAAATTTCAGAAGCCAAAGTTTGGCATCTCGCTAACAAAAGGGAAAGGCCCAGACACAGAGATCAGTTCTCCAAACACAGAAGCTGAACTACCTCAGCTGAAAATGACAAATGAAATTGCTGACATTGCTATGGGAGTTCCATCATCAGAACTTATATCTGATATATCTGATACTGAAGTAAATGTTTGTAAGATCAAAACAACCCAAGTTCTGACAGCTGGCATTGAAGCTCCAAAGGTAGACATAAGCTCCCAGATAGGGTCTAAACCAATGACAGAGGAAGCTACTGGGAGCCTTGAGGAGAAAGAAGTCAAATTGAAAGAAGAACATGAAAGAAAAGCTGAAGAAGTTCAGATTGAAGAACATCAAGGGTGGTTTAAAATGCCAAAATTCAGGATACCTGCATTTGGCAGGACATCCTTAAAGGAAAAAAAAAGTGATGCTGATATTGAAAGAAGCGTGGAAAAAGCTCAGGCAGGCATTTCCTCTGCCCAAGCACAAACTGAAACAAATATTCCTGAAAGCACCTTCTCATTAGCACACACAGTCACTGAAATTACTATTGGAAAAGAGATTCCAAAATCGGGAGATTCTTTGAAGAGTTCTGATGTTAGCTGGCCAAAGATGGAAGGAGATATTTCATTATCCACAGAAAGAACAGATAGTAGAGTAAATATTCCAAAAGCTGAAACTTATGCAGATGTCGTTAAGCACAGTGCTGAAGGACAAAAAATGCGTACTTCAGAAATCACAGTATCTTCAGCAGAATTGTCTAAATCATACCTAAGTGCCTCAGAAATCGACAAAGATAACTGTTTAACAAATCGGCTTCCTATGTGTACGCTGACTCTTCAAGAGCATAAAGTCAAATCACAGGATACAGAAGTCCCAAAGGCAGAAAGTTCCGCTAAGTTAGAGACTTCAGGAGTAAGATCATCAGCTGAACTTACTCTGGATGCAACACAGGAGAAATTAGGTATTAGTCTTCCAAAGGAAGAGCTAGATATTCAAAATCAAGAGGCAATAATTAAAAAAGGAAAGATGAAGGGTGAAATGAAAATTATAGGAAAAGACAGTGAGGGAAGCCAATTAAAACAGTCTACGTGTGAACGGTCTACAACAAAGGGATCAGAAGATGGTGCTTATGTTACAGCTAAGCTGGAAGATCTAAAGGTAGAAGTTCCAAGGGTGAACACGGATGTTAAAATTGCTAGAGTAGATCCTGAAATGAAATTTCAAGTGGAAAGTGTTGAAACGGACGTGTCTGCAGGGGTAGAAGGGCAAGTAGAAGATAGAGCAGAAACAAGTAAAATTAAAATATACAAGTTTAAAATTCCAAAGTTTAGAGTGTTGCATTCAGAAGTGAAGAGGTTTGAAGATTATATCAATTTGCCAAAGTCAGAGGCTGATTCACTATCCAAAACTGAAATAGACACAGCAGCAGAAATGCAGCTTCAAAAATCAGAAGGATCTATTGGCCTGAAAAGTGCAGCTCTAGGTGACATAGAAGCATCTGCGAGAACAACAGTGGAAACACTGGACAAACCACAAGATGGCCCAGAAGTAAATATAAAAATTCCCAAACTAAAAATACCAAAATTCACTTTCAAAGCTCTCCCAGCCAAAGGTGAAGTTTCAGTGTCAAAAGTGCTAGCAGATCCAAAGGGATCTAGTGCTGACATTGAAGTAGTGCATCTGCAAGCAAGCTCTGCTACCCACGAAGAAATACCAGAGGCTCTACAGGGTGGTATTCAAAAAGCAAAAAGCAAAATTCTAACACTGACTGAACCTGACATTAAAACAGCACAGATGACTACCACCATAGAGTCCTCCTTTTCAAATGCAGGGCAAGACATTCATTGGTCGTATATAGAGGGCCAAGAAGTGAGTGAGAAAGCAGAACCTGAACACGTTGCTATTGAAAGATGTGAGATTTACACTACTGAAATAGTGAAAGAATCAGAGATTCTCTCATCAGAAGTCAAAACTGCTGCTTTGGGATTCTCACTGCTCAAGGTGAAGTTGCCTGAATCACATAGCAACTTAGAAGTACTAGCCCAGCAGCCATCTTCAACAGAAGGTATACCAGCAGTGAGCAAGCCTAAATGTGCTGATGAAAGCTTCAGAGTAGCAACACCGAGGATCAGCAATGCTGAGCTTAAACTGTCTGACAAACCACACAGAGAGACTGAAGAATCTAGTGAAGTAAGTTCACCAAAGTTAAAAACATATGCTATTGAAGTAAAGCCTTCCAGTAAACTTGAAGAGAGTCTTCCTAAGTCACAAGAGGGAATAACTACAGGTCCTCTCTCTAAAGAGGATGTAATTGAAGAACTAGAAGATGAAGAAAAAGATATAACCAATGAAAAAGAAAAGACTGATAGTAAAAGATCTCCTGGGAGATTCAAATTCTGGCTTCCAAGTATTGGCTTTTCATCTTCTGGTGATGAAACAAGCACAGATTCAAAAACAGAATTGAAAAAATCAGCTCCAGAAGATGTGAAACCTGCTGACACATCAGAGAATGATTCTTCTAAGCAAACTGAAAAAACTGGATGGTTTAGATTTCCCAAGCTTGGTTTCACATCTCCTTCTAAAAAGGCTAAGACTGCTGACAAAGAAGAAATGGGCCATAAAGAAGGAAGGATCTCAGATGAAGATAGCCCATCAGATAAACCCGATGTATTTTTTGATGCACAAGAAAGCTTATCACCTAAAGAAACAACAGAGGGTGAAAAAATTGAAATTGCTGGGGCCTCATTTAATGTTCCAGTGTCTCGAACTATCGTGACATCTTCAGCAAGAACTGAACTAATCTTGTTGGAGGAAGAAAAAGATGACAGTCAACCTAATATTCCTGGAGATACAACCAAATGAAGACTGTCTTTTCCCAGGCCTCAATGAAAATAAAATAATCTCCATGTACAGAAAAGAATGTTTTCTTAATTTTCTAGTAATTGAAAGTGAAACAAAACCCAAAGCTGATATTCATGAACAGAATTTACCACATTTACGTTTTCAAGTACATGGATGTGCTAAATTGTGCACTAATAAAATTCCTGATTTCTTCAAATCTGCCCCAAAGGCAACAATTACTACAAGGTACAGAGAAGCCCATAGTTTTAGCGAAGTCTGAAAAGATACCTGAACTATGAAAGTAAACCATTGAAAGGGTCAATGACAGTAAGAAGACTTATTAAATAGGCTTCTTAAACCCACACCATTTATGTTTAGATTATAGATTATTTACAGAATGGAGTATAGACTAGTACTATGAGAACTATACTTACCTGTGTAGATTTTGGATCTTTCTGACCTACTTTTGTTTTCTTGTGAAAATATTTTTCTTTATTGCAGATAAGGTAACATGTATATTCCACAAACATTTTAAAAAGCAAAATAAAACCAAAATACTAGTGTAGAGACATTAGTGCTTTACCTCTTCCTCTCTCCTTTTTTTTTTTTTTTTTGTTTTTTGTTTTTTGTGGTAGGTCATATTTAGCCTTAAAAGAATTTTTAAAACCCCAACAGAATAAATTCCAGACCAAAAACCATGTAAGATACCAAAGTAAAACATGCTGACGAATAATTGTTAAAATATGGATAAATAGATTTTAATGTATATATTTACTGGAGAGTTAAATGCACAGAATGATCTACCATAACGGTGGCATTGCTTCAAAGATTTTCTGGGAAAGGAGATGTATATAATTGTTTGCTGCTTTGTTTATATTAATGCTTCTCTCAAGAGCATAACAAAAAACAGAGTGCATATGTGACAGCCTTCACATGTATCATTAAAACACTGTCTGTATTCTTAATTCACAATAAACTCACCATATGAATAATAACTGGAGTAGCATGAGTTACTGATAGGAAAATTAGCATTTTCTGATTCTGAAAATCCCAGCTTACATTTGCAAATGGTTTGAGTATACCCCACTTACTTGCTGAAATGGCTGCTTAATGATGGCAGTTTCCAAACACAGTGTAATGGAGACTTTTCACGCCTCACAATCCCAAGTTTTATAGATTTGCATGTGCAGACATACTTCATTCTAGTAGTCTTCTCATCCTGCATTTTCTTTCCACACATTCTACTTAGCACAGGAAAAGCAGATACAGCAAAACATTTCAAAACTGAGATGTAAAGGAAGTGTACTTGGTTGTCTAACCATCTGTAGCTTGAGACGTTCTTCATTTCTATATTTTTGTGCTTAAATATTCTAAAGAGAACTCCTGGCAGTTATTCTAAGAGAACTCTCATTATCTCTGAAGAGACTGTTCACACAAATGCCAGGCACATATCACTTACGTGGATCATGCAGCATTTCCCTGAAGTTTCCCAAAGTATAAAAGTCATTGTTCGCTAGACTCTAAATTCCCACATCAGACAGCAATGGCATATATCAGAACTGAGGAAAATGCTGTGGTCAAGACAGAAAAATTTGGTCCAGAAAAAGATAATGTATGCAGTAAAGGACATTCCATTCTAACAGCAGCTCACATCTGCCTGCAAAGCAAGCTTCACATTAAATGTTTCCCAAGTACTGTCCATTTACTTAGGCCCACAAATAGGAATCCACCTAGAGAGCACTGCATTTAGGAGTCTGTTGCAAATGTGACAGAATCAAGTCAATTAAAAGTGAACTCTGAGGCAGAAATAATCACTGTGATGTTTTTAAGAGATGAACGACATAGTTAAGGGAAGAGCAGTGCAGAAAAGAAGCAGCAAATAGTCAGCTTTGGGAAAGGTGAAGGTTAGTGAAATATCAACCAGGTCAACAAGACATTACCCGAGGGTCTGAACACAGGAATAGCTAAGAACAGAGCTCTAAAGGGTTATTGTGGTTTAACCCCAGCCAGCAACTAAGCACCACACAGATGCTTGTTTGCTCCCCCTACTCCCTGCCTCCCAGTGTGATGAGGAGGAGAATTGAAGAAAAAGTGAAAACTCGTGGATCAAGATAAGAACAGTTTAATATCTAGAATAAAATACTATAATAACAACAATAAAATATGATGATAATAATTGTCATGAAAAGGAATATAATGAAACGAGAGATAAACAGAAGACAAAGGATGCACAATGCAATTGCTCACCACTTGCTAATCAATGCCCCAGCAGCAATCCACCACATCAATGCCAACTCCTCCCAGTTTACATACTGGGGGAAAAATGAAACCTGGTAACATTAAAGCTTGTGGAACAACCTGGTGTCTAATGTATGAAGCCGGCTGACTTTGTAGTCCCATCAGAACTCATAAATGTATAAACCCAGCCTGGTTCTATCTCACTATCATCTGCATGGCTGTCAGCAGTGCTGTAGTCACAGGACACTGCACCAAACCCAGCATTCTCAGAAATGAGACTGCTGGGAGAACAGTGCAGTAGTTCTGAATGAAAGCCACTCGGGTAAACAGGGACAGTTCACTTACATTGTAGTCCATCATAACAAAGGTACATGAGATGAGCTGACCAAAGGAGAGTATCCATGCTCAAGATCCAAACCAGCAACTTTTTCTAGACATGAATAAACCAATACTGAGAAAAGAACTGAACTGCCTGCAACCAAACTAGAAAATCCATCCAAGGATAATAAATACATGCTACTGAATACTACTGGAGGCCACAGCTTAGATTTGGTACAGTCCTTAACTTGAAGAGATCACAATCTAAATGAAAAAGACAAGTAACAGGTGGGTGGATAAGGACTATTATCAACTCTGTTTCATAAATGGAAAGGTATTACGAAATTCAAAGCCTGGTTATATTTTACACCATACTCTACCTTTGTAGCAGAGAACAAATAAATTAGAATCAAGCTATGAAGGGGCCAAAAAGGTCTCACAAGAAACCAGGGAAATAAACTCAAGTTCCTCTTAGATCCAATTCATTGTCTTAATCGTAAACTCCTCCTTCTTATGTCGAGGAAAAACAACACACATGGTGCCAGTAAGGAAAATAAAAGAGCACTCTCATAAACATCAATTTTTCCTTTACAAGCTGAACCTTACCCCACACGACTCTCATACGAGGACAAGTCTCCCAGCTTGCCTAGAAACTCTGTCCCACTGAATAACTGATCCAGTACTGTCAGACTGGAGCTCAAAAGTAGAGAAGTTTTATTTTCGTTCCTGCAGCATCCGCTCCCCAAACCAGTGAAAACATGGCTTCGAGTGCCATCTAGAGGAGCTCACGCCTCTATAGAAAATGGCTTTGTTAAAGACCTAAATTCTCAAAAAGATTTTCAAACTGACGCGACATTCACATGCACTCATTGCACTGGGAAAGCTCTAGCTGATGTTCTTGCATGCAAATATTAACACAGCACATGGTCGGGTATATTTATGGGTACAGGATAATAAACGTGAAATCCAACTAGCGAAAACTGGCTGGGGAGGTTCTACTTTGCCAGCAATTTTAATTAGTAAGTGGAAATCTCAAAATATTAAGCAGACTCAAGAAAATAAATAAGGGATGAGAGCGCTACAAGTAAATGCATCTTCCTCAGTACATTTGCACATACAGGACCACTCACAAATTTTCAGTGTTGTCTGTAACTACATGTCTTAAAAATCTGTCTTAATAACAATAAGACTTGATTTGTAATGATGGATAAAATGATCCAAGGCATCTTGGAAGTACCTGGAAGGGATAGCTGTCTCTGTTTAAGATTCAGGGCAAGCCCACATGAAACACAGAGCAGGATTTCTTTCTATTAGCCCCCTTTTCCCCCACCTCTCTCCCAGGGAGGGATAAAAAAGGGGAAAAAGGAAAAGAAATACCTCACCTCACCAGAGACTGGAAGTTAAGACTATAACAAATTTAACGAATAACAGGAGAAAAACAGGGGAAACAAAAAAGAATATTAAGTGTGGAAGGATGTACAGCTCTATACACAACCCGCTCTCGGATGGTGATGGATCTGTGCGGTGCACGTGGGGCCAGGCCCAACCACAATGAACGCTGGTTGAAGATGCAGAGCCTGGGCAGGAAGAGCCCCGCCTGACCTTCCTGTCTCCCTGTGTTATGGAGTGTAGCAGAGAAGTGCAGGGAATAGCAGCTGCCCTCTGACCCCTCAGGGTCCTGGGTTATCACCTGCCACCCTTCCCCTGCCCCAGTCAGTTAACCCTTAAACCACAACAATAGTAAAGGAGCAGCCTGGAAACCTAAACATGGAAAAGTGGTTGGGATCATCTCCGAAAG
This sequence comes from Baryphthengus martii, assembly GCA_013396935.1. Taxonomy (NCBI): domain Eukaryota; kingdom Metazoa; phylum Chordata; class Aves; order Coraciiformes; family Momotidae; genus Baryphthengus; species Baryphthengus martii. The sequence goes on along the minus strand of VWZK01011826.1, from coordinate 163,083 downwards.
ACCGCATGCAGAAAAGGCCTTATTTATACAGGGATTTGAGTGTATTTACAAGGATATAAATCAGTTCACACATAATCGATCACAGCAGGTCCCTTTGGCATTCTCAGCACAGGGCAAGTATTCAAAAGAACTAAAACACTTCTTCTGGAGGATGTGGAGGTTGCACAGTGATGGAGAAGCCTGTACTTCTGCTACCCAGAGCTATGTCTGCAGCAGGAGAGACAGCCTCAGAGCCAAAATGCAACTGAATGAGGCCCTACCAGAGCAGGACTGAACCCACAATGTGCCACACACCTTTCGGGGCTGGAGAGGTCTGATGTGCTTTCACAGTTTGGGGACAGGTTGTCAGGACAGGGGGATTGCCAGACTGTAGAGCTATGCTCTGGGCTTTCACCTTGGGCACTTTCACCTCTGCTGTACATCACTCCCAAAGCAAGAAGTTCACTTTATGACTCTATTTTCAGTGACAGGTGAAGATTCACAGACCTGGCGAGGTTCACAGAGCCCCAGCCCCTTGTTACTAGCATCACTCCATGGCTGGAGCACATGCCCTGCTTTCCTTTCCTGTCACTTCTGGGAGTCACTCAGGGCAGAGCCACTGCACACGCACTGGTGGATACAAACATAAGGCACCAGATGACTCAGGTTTATGGTCCCTGTGTGACTGTAGAAGAAAAGGCAGTCCAAAGACAGGGCCAGCAGGGTTCTGTCAAGGCCAACACAAGGACAGCCCCAAGAGAGCAGGGAGACTCTCCAAGCACTGACCACAGTGCATGTGGGATACCTTTGCCACACCAGTGCTCAGGCAGCAGCTTCACCCCACTCCTTCCATCATATTTGCTGCGTGAGGCCAATACACAGATATCCAAACATCCCCAGACACTCAGGAGTCCAGGGCAGGTGAGGTGGAAGCTGTCCCAAAGGTTTAAATCCCAGGCATATGACTCTGGCAACCAGCCTCAACACTTAAATACAGGTATTTCCCTGTACCTCTAAATCCTAAATGTTTTGAAAAATCTGTCCTTGCTGTTGTAGGTGATTTATTACATGGCTCAAATCCTAAATTGGCCAGGAGTTTATTAAAATTATTCTTAAACACATAGAAGCAAACACTGTTAGTGGAACACTAAGGTTGAAATATATAGCTTCCTAAAATAAAATAGCACAGCAATAATGATCTGCACCTCTGATATATTAAGATCTTGTATCTTCCATGTTTGCTTTAATATCAGACAGCTTGTCATATAACACTGTATGCATTTCATTAACTCTGGGATGAGGTAATCACATAAAAAAAAGAGGAAACATCACACACTGATTAATGGTTTTGCAGGTAGAGTCAACTGTGAGCAGTTCTCATGTCATCAAACGATGTGGACACCACGAGGAAGCAATTCTCCGACAAAGACAAAGAAGCAAGCTCCCTGTTTTGCACAAGGAACAAGATTCAGGCACATTTTCTGTTTCTATTTTAAATGTATATTTCAATTCTATTTCAATTCACTTCAGAGTCTGCCTCTCCAGTTACAGTCCTTCTGTCCCTGCACATCTTCCAGATCCACTGCATATTTGGAATTCCAGTCTCTCTCAAAAATATTTTTCAGTTGTTCCTGGATAGGCAGTTGCCTTTGTAGGCTGGTCAAATTCTGTTTGATAATTAGTCCCACACCAGCTGTATTAATGAAGTAATCTTCTGACCAATTGGAAGTCCCTATGCAATGGAAAAATAGCTAATTAGAAAACATTCATTTCTCAGTGTTCTATTTGATCTCCATACTTGTTAAATCCACATTGCCTGGCTTTGCTAATTTGCTGAACAAGTGCAAATCTCATTAGGACCAACAGAGCAGCAAAAATCAGGTCACCTCCTTCTTATTCCAGACCTCAGGTTTCAGAAAGTCAGTATTAACCTCAACCCTGGAGCTTCATAACACTGATTCCTTACAGCCTGTGGCAGAGATGCATGAATCTGCTCATTAAAAATATGGGAATATAGTGCAGCATTTGGGTATTAAGAGGGGTAAAAGCCGGTGGGTTTCTGTGTTTAAAGAAAAAAATCCTTAATGGACTTAATTCTCTTTACTTTTTAAAGGAAAACAAGAGGAGAAACTGGACTCTTGATCAATAAATGCTCAGGAGCTGTTCTGAGTTCAGCATGCAATACCCATTTTTAAACCAGGCCAAGCTGGGAACCCAGCTGTAGACATTGTCTAGGGCTCTCTCCAAAGCTACCACAATTCAAAAAAATCAAATACTATGAAAAAATACACGTTTTATCACTTAGCACTTCTCCTGGTGTTTGCCTTAGCCAGCAAAAACTACTGTCAATTCCAGAAGGTGCTTAGGCATAAAAACAAACTATCTTCACATCTGTCTTCAAAAGACAACTCAGTAAGAAAAAAGTTCTATTAAAAAGGCAATTGGAGCTGCAAGTCCTCTGCCCATTGGAAGATTGGGCTATCTGCTGTTTTGCGTTGCTTGGAGGATGAGCTGATTGAAATGACAGAGCCCTTTCACATCCCTTTTTTTGAGGGATCCTAATAAAAGAGTGAAAAATAAACACCATCCTGACTTTCAGGAATTGAGTAGCAATTGACATTACTATTTTCTCATTTCCTTTTCTAGACTTCTGTTCAACAAACAGTGCGTGGAGTTAATTCCTCCCAGCAATTTCTTTTTATTAAAGCACGATAACGTTATATACTAGAGCATTAGCTGTCACCACATCATTCTGAGCACACAGTCTGTGGAGTTCCTACTGTGCTTGTCACAGGCTGTGCACTCAGACTTGTCATGCTCTGTTTTTAATGGTTCACAACCATATGAAATAATCTCTTACTGAACTTGACCTACATTATTGTCTCCCGTTCACATCTCTGCTTCTTTATCCAGGGCAGACATTCTGATAAAGCCATATACTTTGATAATTTCATCTGTTTTACATAGCAAAATGAGGTATTTTTTTTTATATTGCAGCCCATCCTGTCTCAGTCTCAGTCCTATAGATATGAAGATATTGTAAGTGTTTGGAATACGTACCAATATAGGCTACTTTATCAGTGACCATGTATTTGTTGTGATTCACTCTCCCATGAGGAATATTTGTGTGATTCAGAACTGGAACAATGAAGAGTTTCTGGAGGGAGAGAAATTAAAAACATAAATAGAAATACCAGAGTGAGGAACAGACTGAATAATTGAACAATGCAGATTTTCTGTATTTTCAAAGAACAGAATAGTACAGAAAGAATAGAATAGAATATTCCACACACTGTTATTGAATGTGCCATAAAAGAGATTTTTAGTCTTATCCAAGAAAACTAACAAATACTACTTCCACTATGTATAAAATTGGATAAGCAATTGAGATCAGATAAGGATAATGTTTACTGCACAATGTTCCATTAGTGGCACAGCTATTATCATTACAGGGCAGACAATTAAATGCAGTTTTAGGCAGCTGTTTAATAGATCTGCATTTACCACTGATTGCTGCTCTTATTTTGTTCTAGAATGCGCTGATCATAGACACGAGGGGTACTGCAGGCAACAATGATGCCTAACTTTTTGTGTTAACACTTCCTGAAAAACTAGATTTCTGTTCTTTTTTTCTTTTTTTTTTTCTTTTTTGGTAAAACCTACTCCTCCTTACTTCTGTGACTTCTCTCTGTCATGGTAACTGCATCATGTTGGGAGCTTCCACACCAGCACCACTCCGTTTGATGCACGCAAGCCTAGTGCCTATGACCTGTGTGTAGTATTTAGTGTTCAAAATTAGTCCATTTGTATAGGCAGACGGAAGAGCTCTCAATTGTTAAAACCTGATAGTAATTAGACCCATTTAAGATACACCATAGAGGAAAAGGTCTATGAAAAGAGGACTATGTTGTCATATAAACTATTAGTTTCATGGTGCTCAATAACAGCAACTGCCTGGATAACATCACAAGTGTTGCAGCTAGGAACATCTTTGATATCACTAGTGGCTTGAAATAGCTGCTTCCTCAAAGGTTACCTTTTGGACCCTATTTTCTCAACGACCTGAAGTAGTTACTGCAACAATGGACAACCTGCTTCTCTAAAACCTGATACTTGCACACACAACTGGCAGCTTAGACTGAAAAAAAACAGTGCGGGGTCCATATCCTCAATCTGTCTTTCCAAAATCAGGTTTCTTATCATACCACATTGACACTGATGTGGGCATGAGGGTTATTGAGGGCACGCAGGGACCTCAGATAGTACAGCATGGTTGGGTCAGAGTGAGTCCAGCAGCTGACCAGAAGCCGGATTTGTACTTTGGAGTTGAAAGCTGCACGTCTCAGAGCGTTGTCAATGGCTGGCCAGTATCTAGAGAAAAGCAGGTGGGTGGAAAAAAGGAGATGTTTTTTAAATGATTCAGTAGAAAACTGTGACAATAAACTGAGAACACAAGTGACACCGTGCACAGATGGGATCTCTGATGTCTAGGAAGAGGAGCACTTGTGCCTTCACTGGAGGTATAAATAAGATTTCTGCCCTCTACTCAAACAGTTCTTTTCACAGTGTGTTTTGGGACCTCCAGTACCTACCAAATTGGATTGAAATTGATCAAGAAGTTTAAAGCTCAGGAAAGTGCACGTACACAGATAGGCAGACACACAGCACAGTGCCCTCATACTCAGTTCCTTAGAAAACTAAAAATAACAATAGTGGCTCCAATGTAAAGCCAGATCATACACATGAAGTAAAAAGTGCAGATCCCAGAGCAAAGCCTAAGAGCCATTTTGCAGAATATGGCCATTTCAGGATCCTGGAGACTGTTTCTATTGTCTGCAGTGGTCCTGTGCCATCAGCCAGCGTGGACAAGCTCTATCTCTCCCCATTCCTCCTTAGTATGCCGAGTGCCCCCAGGGTAGCAAACACAGCTGTGCTCTCCTGAACGCCCTGCTGTCTGTTTTCCTGACATTTGTGTTGGCAGTAGCTTAGGGGATAATTTTTAACATCCTTCACCCAACTACGCAACACTAAGAGCTGGACAATGTACATCCCCAGGACTACTAACTCCAAACATCCATGTAGCATTTTTTTCTTTCATTGATCCTAACAAGTGCTGCATGGAGGAAGACAAGCATCTTTAGCACAGACTGGAGGACTGGTACAGAGAGAGGTCCAGCACTCACTGACAGTCCCATGAGCAATGATGAATTAATTTGCCTAACTTATTCCTCTTGGCCTTATGTACAAAGGCCTGAATTCTCTAATCCTCCCTGGCACGTCATCCTATTGTGATCAACAGACCGCCCATGTGCTTTCAGGCTCAGGCTGACTTGTAGATCCTGAAAAACTCAGAAAAACATGCTATTTATAAATGCTATTTTTGAATGGTTTCCATTTTTTAAATATATCAGTTTCTAGTTGATTAACACTACGGCATTAGACAGCAGCTTTGTTCCCTCTGTCTCAGCTGCTGGAGGAACCTAACCTGAACTAATCAGCCTCAATTCATTGCACTACAGCTGGTTGCTGTGGAGATAGCCCCAGGCCCTGAGCCGCTTTCCTTAGGCCTTTCAAACTCTTGTTTGCATCTGATCAGACCCTAGATGTCACAAATGGCGGATTAAGGCTTCAAATGAAGAATGAGGAGTATTAACACACTCGTTCCTAAGGGGCGAAAGAGACTTTCTGTGAACCTATTCTTAGCTAAAAGCAAGAGATAAGAAACCTGGAGATTCAACCATACAACACAGAAACCCCAAATCCTCTAAGCTGTTTGATTTATAAAAAATATCCTCCAAGTGGAAGGTAGTCTTTGCAATTTTATGTCAAGGACAGTGGAATTATCTGTGCCTGTTACCCTGCATTCTTCTTGCTAACACACGCATGCCCAGCTGAACAGCAGAGGCTTTACATAGTCATGCCACAGGACATGATGCATGGCATAATTCTGGCTAAATGCAACCTAGAGCTCACCCTATTTTTTACAAGCCATGTTGTAAATGATTATTTCCCTTGAACTTTCTTCTCAGTCAGATTATTTAGATGATTGGAAAAATCAGTATTATAAGTAGATAATACTCAGAGCACTTGCTTGAACATAAACATCCTAACTCAAGCATATCTAAGAGGATTTGAAGTTTTAGTGGTTGCCCCATGGCTGATGAACTTTCTATGTTACTCAGATTTGAGTTGATGTGTAGAGTCTGCATACATCTACTGTGACCTTGGGCAGCCCACTGGGACCATGGCAGTGGTCCACCTCACACAGTTTGATCACTCCAGATCACCAGTACCACTTTCTCTTTGAGAGAAGTTGCTGCATGCATCCAGCATGCTTCAGGAGCTTGGATGTCCTTAGATGGAATTATAAAAAAAAGGAAAATAAATGCCCAGGAGGTTCTTTTAGAGCCTGTTTCAGCTACTATTGCAGAGGCTGGCAAGGACGGTTAAGAATTGGCCTCTAAACTATGGGTCAAGTACATCAAACAGGCAACAGAGATGGGAGTCAAGAGTCTTCAGAGGTAAAGAACAGAAAGAGAGAAATGGGAGCAGAAGAGGGGAGCAAAGCAGTATTTTCTCTGAAAAGTTTGATGGCAGATATGTTACTGCTGTTCCCATTCCTCTTTCTATTCATAAAGCTGCTTTGTTGTATTTTGAAGGAGCTGTGTCTGACTGTCCCTAGTCTGGCATCTTACAGTTTTCTTGCAGTGTGAAGAGCACAGGAGGCTGTTTTGAAACACTAGTAAAGCACATGGGCAGTATTGGATACCATCCTTCCTGTAGCATCAGTATCTGCACAGGCCACGGGGTAATCGTCAATGCAGAGCAAAGCCTCAGTTATCTCCACTCAGAGTATTTTCATTTCAGAAAGGATGGAATAGTATATTTTTACTTTAAATAGTGCAGTCAGCTGATTTGCGCAGGATTAATATTGTACCTTTCTGGATGGATGAAACGGCTGGTAGGGAAATATTCCATAACAGAAACATAGACAAATTTCTGTGCCTCGCTGATAATACTGACTATAGCAAAGAGGTCGTACGTGCGACCTTCTGGGCAAAATGCTGGAGGAGAAGCCTGTAGAGAAGAAAACACACAGGTCAGTGATTTCATCCTGTTTTCTGTTAGACTGTGATTCATTTATATTCAGATCTATTCAGTTTTCATTACAATAGCACGAAGCACTTGAGGTGGACCATTGTCATTCCTCACGCCTTCCCTGTCCTGATGGGTAAGATATTTATTGATATATTAAGCCCACATGTGATTAAAGAAGACCTGTGCCCCGTTCTTGCCATACTACCTGACAGCCAAACCTGGGTCAACCCTTGTGTAGTTCCAGAGAAACCTGCTGAATGAATTATTATTCAAGGGGCACAGAAGTAACTGAGGACCGCTGAAGAAACTTTTCTGGTCAATGCTTGAATATAGTTTACAGTCTATCTTGTTATTTTAAAACATACTTACAGAAAAATAGGCTTTTGTCAAGATTCCATTAAATTCTACTTCCAGAGGCCAGTGCCTGTTGATATGGGTAGAATAATTAAGAGGCCAAGGGAATGGGATGGTAGCATTAGCATGTCCAACATCCCAGTAAGTACTGAATGTTTTCCAGAGGTCTTTGGCCAAGCAGCTGCAGTTGTATATCACAGCACCAAACTCTTTCACCTGCAAAGAGAGCAAGCCATGTCACAGCCCCAGAAAGAGCCACCTCCAGGGGCTTCTTTGCTGTTTCTCCCACTCACTCAATATTTTACATCATTATGATTTTTCTCTGTTATGTGCTAGAATACGAATTTCCCCCAGATTTTTTTTAATTTGCAGCAGCAGAGCTTACCTGAGATAAAGATCTCCAGTCCATATTTGCACTGCCAATATATATGTGTTTCATGTCTACAATCCAGAATTTGCTATGCAACACTCCTCCTGCCAAACGTCCAAAATTAATCTTTTTCACATGAGCCCCTGAAGAAAAACGGGGAGGAGAAAAAAGAGTTTAGATACAGCATGGAGATCGTAATCTGTACTGCTCCCCTGACAGCCAGAACACATCTGGACATCTAATACTTCTAGCTAGTAATAATTACCAAAATTCACAAGCACTTGTTCCTGGAAATACGGTAACTTGTAAAAATGTACAAAACGTGAACTTTCAGAAAAATCCTTAAGAGCATGACAATATCCACAGAAATCACGAACTAGTGAACATATAGAGCTTGTCCTGAGAACCCATGTAAGCACCTTGCCAGAATAGCCCTTGAAGACCAGTTTCTCTCAGACACCTGTTTGCAATGCTGAAGTTCTGAGCACATCACTGAAATGAGATAATTACCTTTTTCCTCTAAAAACTCGAGATCTGTTGAATTTGTAGCCAAAGTTGGCACGCTTGCTGCAACATACACAGAGACATTCTCTGCAAGCAATCTCTCAAACCTCTTCAGAATATCTTCACCCTGCATGGTACATTGTTTGTTATTTTTTATATTTTCTTATAGAACATTCAATAATATATATGCAAATACAGTGTTACTAATGGGTGCTTCCTTTGAAGAATCGTAGCACAAAGAAGGTCGCAAATTTCATCTATTTCAGGAGTGTTTCAAGAAAAGAAAAAAGGGAACAAGACTCTGATCCAATGTATGAATCAAAGTTTATTTTCTGTCACTTAATGCTATTACATATAAAGTTTAAAAGAATGACCACAAACATTCCAGACTTCAAAAATGAATGCCCCAATGAAGATCAGTTGCTGGATGCTGATTCTCAACAAACATGCTGTGTTATTTCTCCCTGAGGATAAAAATAACAGAGACTGTCCTCCACTGAGCTCTGCCTTTAGCTGGGATGGAGCTTAGCCTTACATCTGTCACTTTTACTTCTTCTCACGTGGATGAAATGAGCCATCTTACAACACCAGAACCACTTGGGGAGAAAGAGAAGGAGAGCAGTCCCAAAGAACCTATGAGGACAATGAGGAAGGTGTGCCAGAAGGGAGGCAGAGGCTTGGCCCACAGTAATCAACAGGCCAGCATCTGGTCTATCAGCAAACAGCACAGCTCCTGGTGCATGACTAAACTCAACATCTGTCTGAAATGTACACTCCTTTCTGCTTTTCAGAACAGTCCCCGGATCCTGCTCAGGATTGCCTGAGAGGTTGCCAGCTGCCACAGGCCAGAAAAGAGCCAACGGATGATTAAACAGTCACAAGACAAGCCTGTGTTGTGTTCTCTGTCATTTATTTTTGGTGGTGGAGCCAGAGAGGCTCTGCAAGAATCCTGGCTGCACAGGGTGCCCAGGAGGACAGCCCTGCAAAGAAGAATGAATGTCCTAAGCTGCTGTCCAATAGGATGGTGCAGGGACACCTGCAAAACGAGTGAATGCAGATGCTGTGTCTGTACACACGGGAGAAGCAGCCTCTGGAGCAGTCAAAAGTCCAGCAGACTTTGCTTCCTGACTCTTGTAGCATATGGAAACCTGTAGGCTCTTAAGGCATGCCACTGGCGCCCCCTACCATCTGCTGGGTAGGCGAGTGTGATTTTGAGGCTGACCTTTGATTGCTCTTAAGACACAGCATAGAAATATTCAGAGACACGGTCAGAGCCCCCATGGAGTCTAACTTGACTGGAAGAAGAAAGCTTTAGACCGCCATGGAAAACATTTCTGGATTTGCAGGGAGAGTCAAGCAATGTCTCTGGGAGACGGAGCACACAGATAATCTGTCATCTGCCACATATACATGAGACATACAACCGTAGATGTGCTTGTCATTAATTTTCTCCTACCTGCTTAGAAGATGAATCATTGACATTGATATCCTTCCCAGTAAGAGACCAATAGTAAGAAGCCACGTGAATTTTTTCCTGGGCTATATCAAGGAGTCGCATCCAGACTTGGTACAAGGGTTTGGCTGCAGTGCTATTTATCTCAAAAGGTAAGTCATAAGGAACATTTTCCACAAGTTCGAAGCTGCAACAGCAATTTTATATTGTGAAGCAAGCAACTGTGACCCAAGCAGGAAACCAAGCACCTGTCAGGCCATACAGTTGGCCATTTTGAACGTTAACCTCAAAAGCAAACAAGCTGGGAGTGCTCTCTATCCCCAGTTTTTATAGCCAAGCATATATTGTATATTGTCCTCCTAAATGCAGCAGAATGGCTTCTTAGTAGCCTTTCTGAGCTTTTTATTTTTCCATCCTAAAGACTAGGAGAAAAGTAACCCCCCTGGCTTGTCCTCAGCCAGGACAAAAACGCACTGCCCCCTCCAGTCTCTGAAAGAAGGCGAGCTCAGGAGGGGCTGCTTTGCCTGCTGGTCTTTCTGCTGCCTCCCAGCACTGCTACAAAGGGAGGGTGACTGGAGGTGGGTGGAGTAGCTACAGAGCTGTGCTGAACACAACAAGCACAGGACCAGTAGCAGAGCTGTGATGTTGTCCCTGCTGTCCCTCATGACAGGCAACTACTAATGACCCAACACCTCAACAGCATCCCCCCTCTTCCCAATTCATGGTACTCTATCACTTACTGGACAAAAGCCATGCTGACATTGACAGCATTGTAGCTGTTTCTCCACCTAGCAATTACTTCTCCATGTGCCATCAGGCCTGGCTTACCTGCAGGAGTCATTGGATCTATTGGTGTCCTCCTCAAGTATGGTGGTTCCTGGGAGATCTCCATAGAGTCCTTCCTCCTCCAGCTCTTCATAAATGCTGACAACAGCTTCTTCTCTGTTAGGATCAACTATGCTGTCCACTCTCATGAAGTAAACAACCATCAGGACAAGACCAAGCAACAAAATTGCCCCCAAGATTTGAAACTAGAACAGAATCCAAATAGAAAATTTGAGCGATCACCGTCACCGGTTAATGGATGACTGCCTGCTCTGGGGGAGTGATTCAAAATCTCTGAATAATAGTTCTGCTTCCAGCTACTGACAGACAGTATCCTGAGATACACCACTGAAAGTAATATCCACAAGCTACACAGGGATTGGTTTATGAGAGGACCACAATTCTAGTTTTAATTTAATTTTTCCTGTGCCACTATATCAAACACCTGTCTTTTCCCAAACCTTATGACGAGTTTGATGTTGATTAGCTTTATTTTAGCATAAGACAAATGGGTGTTCAACAGAATTTCAACCAAAATCTTAACAAGGAAACCATAACACAACGTTAGCTGTGGGATCAAGGCCAGCACAGACATAAAGATGAATGCCATGAAGTCAGGGGAGAAAAAACAGGTCTGAAAATGTCAGAAGCAGAAAGACATTTTGTGGTTTCTGAACATGCTCTGGTTTCATCTTCTAAGTTAACTTCACTTAAGTGAAACTACAAAAATCCCATTTTTCTGTGTGGAGAGTGAATAGCATTTCCTTGTCTTTCTAGTGTAGTGAGTCAGCTTTATTTCTTTTTTTCTGTACTTCCTTTTTTTTTCTTGAACGTAGATGAAAAAAAAATAAACAGCCTGGCCACGTGGTATGTCCAGATCTGGATTCCAGCCACTCACATGCTGAAACATACAGCACCAGGCTCTATACATTGCTCTGTATTGAGGAGGAAAAGACAGACAACAGTGCAGATCCGTTTCCCCACAACATTTATCCTGTCTAGCTCCTGATAGCAATTCCTGGGAGCTTGGACCATCCACTACCGTGTGATAGGCAACGTGCATACCGGAGTGGAGCTTTTGAACCTTCAGGCAGGAGAATCAAGTATGGGGGTGGTTGTGAGGCTACAGCTACAAAAGTGAGTTTCCAAAACGATATGTATGAAAATTGCACAGAAACTAGTTTCCTCTGGAAATACCTATTTCAGTTTCTACATGAATAAAGTTTCTTACTTTTCATTTTCTCTGATTTTCTCAAGAGTGCTGCCATCAATTTCAGTGATTTGAATAAGAAAAACATTTTTAAACTGTCTACCTAAATTTTTGCCTTCTGGCTTGTTCTTCCTCTCATTGAGGACAAATAAGACCCCACCAATTTTTAACAGTTCTCCTTTTCATCCTGTGAGCACATTAGCAAGACTTAAACATCATACAGGTGTTAGAAGACATTTCTAAGGTAAGAGCTCTATTTTGAAGCCAGTTCTTGGCCGTCACCTTGCTGTACACTGTAATGTCCAGGTGTTCTAGGCATGCTGAATAAATAAATAAATGCTGGGCTAATGGAAGTGAGGCTGTTTGTATGAACAAGGTTTACTGTCCTGAGCCAGGGCTGCAGGATTAGGCTCCACATTACTCCCTCTCGGCAAGGTTTAATCGGTCTACTGGATAAATCAATGAGGGTTTTGTCACCCGCTCGTTTACAAATAGGATCGAAAGCTAGATAGATTTCTAAAACAGGCAATAAAATCATTCTGCTTAATCTGTTATTTCTTTTCAGAAACGTCAGTGTAATCTCAGCTCTTGTGAGCAAATGTAGTGTATCCCAGTAATTACCGTTTTGACGTCTTTTTGATTGTTCATGCTTAATTTCATGTTGGAGGACTCATTAAACGTCAGGGATGTTTTGAATGCTTTTTTCACAATCTGAAAAACAGAAATGTATCCAAGGGGAAAAGTAAAGCTTTATGGCAACATTCGTATAAAGTCAGTCACAGACTTAAAATACAGGTTACTGCCATTGCTGTAAATGGTGCTCTGAGATTTCAGGACAGATCTGTGCAACATCCTCCCTGTATTATGGGTCTTGAGTTACATTAACAGATTCCACAGTGGGAAGGAAAGACAGGTCCCTGCAATGTTTCCCTGGTGCTGTCTACACACAAAAATCACTGCAGTAATTAATGTGTAAACAACTGCATCTCTGCTTCTTCAACTTACCCTTCAACACCCACTTTTGTCCTGTTATGTTTGCCAACAAGCAGTAATTAAGCACAGAAGCCGTGGGTGATAGTGCACAGCATCAATGTCATCCTGTGTGTGACTCTATTAGGCTCCTGCTCTCTTCCTATGCTTGTGAGTTGTCTTCAATGCTGGAATCTCCTCCAGAAGGGACTCTTAAAGGGACAGGGACCAGGCCAAAATATAGTCCAATCTTGTGTTATCACCAGCAAGGCACCCACAATAGCAAATAACAAAATATGCCAGAACTCAAAGCAGCTGGTAGGGCAGGGATAGTTGGCCAATTGTCTGTTTTGCCTTCTCAAGAGGCCAAATCAAGTGCTTCACACATGTACAGTGGGCCATGAACCATCCCTCCACTGGCAGAGGTGAATTTAACCCATAAGAGTCAGATGTCATTTTCCGTGCTAGAAAGCAAGAAACATATCCAAGGTAGACTTCAGAAAGTCCTACCAGATGATATCACCACCTGCTCAGTCCCCAGACTACTGTTTCCTATCCCAGAGCCACTGGGAGTTTGTAGCCTGAAGGATTCATACACTGTAATCATATCAGATATGCAGTTGGTCTGTGAGTGGCCACACTCAAACAACTCTTAGGTAGGAAGGATCCTGACAGGCTTGTCCCGTCCATCTTGCCATATATTCACAGCTATTGTCACTTGAACTGGATGGACTTGTGGTGTCTGTCCTCCCACACCAGTCAGGCAGCATGGCCACACATGTCCATGTTACATCCAGCTCCTGCCCACTCCACCTTTCTGTACGGATGCTGTGACTGCATGGAACAGGCAGGAGTTGGACACAGCACGGACATAGCCCCAAAGGCTTCTTGTCAGACCCAACTCACTAGTTGGGCTGAATCAATGGAGGGTATCTTAGGAGACAAGAGAGGTGGGTCTGAAACAGTGACTTGGGGAATGAGAAGGGGGATGTAAAAAGAGAAGACCCAAGGTAAAAGAGCAGACAAAGAGACAAAGAGAAAGGCGGAGAGGGAAGAAAAAGTATAAGCACTCATTCTTAAAAGCATGCTAGAGCTGCAGATAGGAAAGTTAGGTTTTCATTTCAGGGTCTGCTGCTTGTTATTATCAACTGTACTCACTACAGCCGTGCCTACTTTCCAAGGCAATTTTTCTCACGTTTCACTGGTACTTCCTTTTGCTGCCCCCAGATCCAGATGCAAGCTTTTACAATAAAAATAGATATAAATGCTGGCAGGTAAACACCCATTCTCACAGCCCTGGAGAAACTGAGCTGCTGCCAGCAGTGAAGCACAGTTGGCCATTGGTAAATGTTGGGTCACCTGAAATCTCAGTTCATGCTCTAAGCACAGCACAAAGACACAGTGTCTTACCCCAGAGAGCTTACGGCCCAAGCAGAGAGGGAAGACATAACACACCACGGAGAGAAAGCTGTGTGATGGCAACACACATCATTGCCCTACCTTGAGAGAAAGTCAGTAAATACCAACCAGGAAAACTTACGGGGAACAAAAGGAGGAAAGAGCAAGAGAGAAAATGCTGAGGAGTTCAGCAGGAAACTGAGGCAAAGAGATTTTAAAGGAGGAGGAGGAAGACAGCTGAAAACCAACAGCAGCAGCCCTTCAGCCTAGGCCAGGAAAGCCCAGTGAGGTTGCAGGTCACACACCACAGCTCTGCTTTGACAGCAGCTGTCCCACCCAGCTGGGCTACCTGGTAACAAACAGCCCCCTGGCTGCCCTGAGTGGTTTCTATCACAGAACCAGAGCTTGAGAGGTGTCATCTTGTGCCTCTGACCCCCAAAGCTAAAGTGTCCCCCATGATGTGCTCAGTGACCCGAGCAGTGTCTCGGTAAGGAACTGCAGCAGTAGGTGCACTTACAGCTGTGTGATGCCTTCTGAAGGATGCAGCTTCTGAGAAACAACTTGTTTCAGTTCTCTTTTTCAGCAAGTTACAAAATGGCTTCAAAAAGCAGCATTTCTCTTAAAATAGGAAAACAAATAGATCTCGTATGTGCCATAATAGCGTCATCTACCATTTGGTTCAAAGTCTTTCTTGTTATCTTTGACCAGTGATGGGTTAGATTCCCAGTTGCTATACAGAAGTCATAAGAACTGCACTAAAATAGGCAGTTTAATGTTTAAAAAACAAAACATCACAGATTCAGTCAAAATTCTTACTAATAATATTGTAGCTGGTCAGTGATTAACTAAGGCTCCCTCTAAGCTTTCAGAGCTTTACTGGCTGCCAACTTCAATGACTAAAGGTCATCCAAGAGCAAGAAATACAAGCACTACTTACTGTTGCTTTCACAGAGTGAAGCACAAGCTAATATCACGATCTGCTGAGTACACGCAGGGCACTGTTGTCTATAACATTAGGCTGCTTCCTCTATGCCCCCTGAATAACCTGTAGTACTTCTTTTCTCCATCAGTATCAAACTGGTTCAGGTTTTGGATTTTGAGGGATGAGTCTTTTCAGTATACAAAATCCTCCCAGAAAGCTGTTTGAAGCTCCTCAGATTAACAAACTGCATTCTTCTCTCCATGACCACCCCACAACACTCTCAAGATAATGGCAAATGGACTTACCATCTTGAAAGAACTCCTCCTGTGTGGATGTTCTAATGTAGCCTGATGTTACTCCCAACTCTACTTACAAGAGGCAGTGTACATGCTTTTCTCCTGAAGATTTTTTTTTTGGTTTCTTTTGGTTTTTTGCTTCCTCCTGCTGCAGATCACTTCCTCTTAACCACTGAGTCTCACAACACACACTGACAGTTAGAGTCTAGTTATCATCTAGCTGTTACTACTCAGATTCCAGGTCCACCTATTTGGCATAACTTTCTGCAGTACCTGACCTGGCTCAAACTCCATTGAATGGAGTGTAAGATCGGAGCCTAGATCAGTTCCAGAAGATGCTGCTTGAAAGGACTGCTCAGCTACAGCGCAGATTGTGTCCCACACACGGCAGGATTCTCACTGCTTCATTCTCAGCCCACCAGGAGCTTCATTTTAAACTGAGGAACAAACCCTCTAAAATAGCCTCTTCACCCAGTTCCTCTTGTGAGTACTTTCCTGCCCTGTCCTCCTTGGACAAACATAAGGGAGCAAACTAGGTCCTTGGAAATAATACAGCTTTTGCCTTAAACAAATGGTATTTGGAATTTGCAGTGACATTGCTGAGGGAGATGTTTACATGCAATGCTGAGTTTGAGGCAGCTTCTAAGAAATTGTATTTTCTGTAAAAATCCAAAGGCTGCACCTCAGTCGACAAACGGCAGTATAGCAACGCTGCTCTTACTTCTCCAGGCAGTGTCTCGATCCTCTTGAGCTGAAAGATGCAGTTCCCTGAAGGGGGGAAACAATAGAGAGACAACTAAAAGTCAACAAGGGTGACAAGGCTTTATTATACCTTGTATTAAGTTGCTGAAGATGAAAAAGCTGAAAGGAGCTGGAAGATAGGTCAGGTGTAACATAAAGAAGCCTTTCCTTTTCTCGGGGGAGCTGAAGGTGTTGTAAATTGTCTACTTCCCTTGGGACAAAACCACAAGCAGTAATTCAAAGGCCAAAAGTGAGAGAAAAGAAGCAGCAGATGGGACGTCTGTCTGCCCAGACAGATCTCTCCTGAATTTACTGCTGTGTGCAGATCACCTGTCACTGGGGCCATCCCAAATGTCTCTATTAAAACAGGGCTTACAAACAAGGCAGAGGGTACCGCCATCCCTTTAGACTCAGGCTACCAGATAGCTGAAGGCAGGATCTTCCTTGGCTGAGGCTTCTCCTGCAGTCAGGCAAAAGAGGCAGCTGCATGGAGCCGCCGTGCTAAAGGCCCAAATCACCTCTGGGAAGCGGCCTTCTCCCTTTGCTGACTTCAAAGGCTGAGCATCAAAAATAAACACTTCAGCAAAGCACCTCGCGAATTCAAGTCAGCGTCTGCCGAACGCGTCAGCAACCTTAGCAACGAGCCGCCCCGCTCTGTTTGTGTGCAGGGCTGGAATCTTGGCACGAACTATGCCGGCATAAATCACAAAAAAGCTCCCACTGACTTCAGTGAGTTCAGTATTGTACCACACAAGCAGCAGCACGTTTGTATGAAGTTCAGAACTCATCATTTATTGCCCAAATATCACCAGTTTAGTTCAAACTGGGAGAGGCTGGGTTATATCAGGGAGAAAAGCAGCTTCCAGAAAAAGAACCCGTATTTCTCCTCCTTGGCAGCTCCCTAACCACTTACAGGACTGATTAATCTCATCGACCTCCTCCTCTCCAGCTTGCAAAGCCTGGTTTTCTTCTGTTTATCTGATCTCACATAGGAGCCCAACATCAATTACGCATTTCGCTTCTTAACAAGCAGAGTTGTAGCTTTGAAGGTTTAAGGATGGAAGTGGCTTTGAGGGGAAAATATGATATATTTGACCAATTCATGGAATCAGAGGGAGGAATAAAAAAGACTGGAAAGTTCCAGGGCAAGCAAGCAATCTTTTTTTATTCCTCCTCTTCCTTATCTCAGACAAGGTTCCTTCTACCAGTTGCTCTGGTTGACTTTCCATCATCCCACACACAGAGTAAATCCATCTCCTGCTGTACAGTTGGATGCCACTCTGTGGTTAACGTACTCCCTCTCTGAAGCATGCTGGGATTCCAGTTTGTTAGAAGGGTGCAGGAAAAGATACAGTGAAAGATCTTTTAATGCATGTGTGGGAGGTTTGCTAAGAAGAAACTGCCAGTTTAACACATTCTCATCTCTCAGAGTTAAAAATAGACAAAAATGTCACTGCCGCTGCAGAGATTACTACAAAACTACATTTTCCATTTCACGAGGACTAGGCGGTTGGCTCTGAACACCAACAGTCGACAGAAGGATGGGAGGCAGGAACAGCCAGGGTCCTTACACTTGAAAAGAAAAACGCTCTATTTATACTTTGTGCCAAAAAATTGTATGCTCAAATGAGATGGTGGGGGGGAAAGAGTCATTTCAGGACAAGAATTGAGAATTGATTCAGCCGACAAGCCTAGAGAAAATTTCAGAATCTACCTGAACTTGTGATTCTTTTGTTTGCAAATATTTTAAAGATTTACTCAGTTTCTACTTGGAAAAAAAAAAAATCACTAAATTCACTAAAATATCTAACAATGGACTTGAAATATTTAATACTTACTCAGAATAATTTCATTCAACCTTAAATTAAATGCTTGTGAGCCGTACTTTGTTTGGAAAAATATTTCAACTGAAAAAAAATAAGCCAGTGATTTGCATAGCTCAGCCCATGTCATTGAGACATCAGAGAAGTCAATTCATTAAAATAAACCCCTTTTTCTAGACAGCCACATCAGCTGTGCTCCGGTGCTTCAAGTCTCTGCAGCCAAATGATTGTATCCCTCCTATGGAAAGCAGCACATCCCACAGCCAAACCACCCACTTATGCCCCACATCAACTCCATCCCACCAGAAAAAGCTGAGACCAGCAGGGCTTTGCTCCTGAACAGTGCACAAATGCCCTTGTTGAAAAAGGCACAGTCCTCTCACATCATCCCATGAACAGGACCCAATAGATGAGGGTCTAGTGGTAGACAAAACATCAGAAAAATCAAGTGTCTCTCCAATGACATAAAACTTTGCTCGAAGGAAGGATCCTGCAAATCCTGCTCAAGGCAACACTTTCTAGTGTTCTGTTCTACACATGCATGGAAAAATCAGGCTCTATTTCCCAAAGCAGATAAGAACATTGAAGAGCCAGGCAGGAGCGCAGCTGAACACTCAGCAGAAAGATGTACAGAGGAGATCGTTATTTCTGCCATCTATCCTTTATTTTTAAATTGTGTCAGATAGCAGTTTTCATTACGCTGCAAATAATTTTGGCCACGGTTCCACAACCTCTTATGCTTATTCAGTCAGACTGTTAAGAATTGATGAAGTGGCTGTACTACTGATTTCAAAAGAGCACTTTGCGTAGGATCCCAACTCAAACACCACTCCATACTGCTGGGGAAGCCTGTGAAGAGGCAATGCATTTAGTGAGTAACCCAGTCTTGCATTTTAAATACAAAAACCATCCCTAAAACTTTAAGCATAAAAGGTCTCAATGCTCTAGTATCTAATGCAAAGGTCACCATGGGATGGGAAGTCTCTCACCGATCCTGGTTAAGTACTAATATTATATATTTTTCCCCCCTTTGTGTTTATCATTGCTGGCAAACATTGCAATGTTTTCATCAGCTACATGTGTTTCACTTCCTATAGAAGCTGTGCTTATGAAGAGGACACGAAGGCAGAGTCTCAGGCTGCACTGGGCAGGGTGGGGGAATTTACGTCATTTAAAAATGGCCAGAAAGGATGCAAAGGTCAGAGAGAACTGCAGGAGGGAAGGAGGACAGTGATGGAATGAAGGGGAAAAAAAAAAAATAAAAATTTCACAGACACATGAAGTCATACATATATTTATATTAAGTATGTATCTATTTATACATATCATTCAATATGTATATTTCTATTAAATATGTCAAATATATATTTATATTATATATATATATAAAAGAGAAAAAGACTGAGTCTAATAATGGTTTTCTATAGTCACATACCTGCTGGGCAATGATCGTATCCAGGCTAGATCTAACTACTGTGGTTAATCATGAAATAAAACACTACTAAAAATTAAATCAAGTATGACTGTATCATACGGTGAAGTAAGACCACTGTAGGGTGATGGGGACTCAGGGACAATCTGGGGGGGGGTGTGGGGTGGGAAGNTGCTTCAAGTCTCTGCAGCCAAATGATTGTATCCCTCCTATGGAAAGCAGCACATCCCACAGCCAAACCACCCACTTATGCCCCACATCAACTCCATCCCACCAGAAAAAGCTGAGACCAGCA
Source organism: Baryphthengus martii (assembly GCA_013396935.1). NCBI lineage: Eukaryota > Metazoa > Chordata > Aves > Coraciiformes > Momotidae > Baryphthengus > Baryphthengus martii. The sequence continues at coordinate 143,414 of VWZK01011826.1, read as the reverse complement.
GGGCTTTGCTCCTGAACAGTGCACAAATGCCCTTGTTGAAAAAGGCACAGTCCTCTCACATCATCCCATGAACAGGACCCAATAGATGAGGGTCTAGTGGTAGACAAAACATCAGAAAAATCAAGTGTCTCTCCAATGACATAAAACTTTGCTCGAAGGAAGGATCCTGCAAATCCTGCTCAAGGCAACACTTTCTAGTGTTCTGTTCTACACATGCATGGAAAAATCAGGCTCTATTTCCCAAAGCAGATAAGAACATTGAAGAGCCAGGCAGGAGCGCAGCTGAACACTCAGCAGAAAGATGTACAGAGGAGATCGTTATTTCTGCCATCTATCCTTTATTTTTAAATTGTGTCAGATAGCAGTTTTCATTACGCTGCAAATAATTTTGGCCACGGTTCCACAACCTCTTATGCTTATTCAGTCAGACTGTTAAGAATTGATGAAGTGGCTGTACTACTGATTTCAAAAGAGCACTTTGCGTAGGATCCCAACTCAAACACCACTCCATACTGCTGGGGAAGCCTGTGAAGAGGCAATGCATTTAGTGAGTAACCCAGTCTTGCATTTTAAATAAAAAAACCATCCCTAAAACTTTAAGCATAAAAGGTCTCAATGCTCTAGTATCTAATGCAAAGGTCACCATGGGATGGGAAGTCTCTCACCGATCCTGGTTAAGTACTAATATTATATATTTTTCCCCCCTTTGTGTTTATCATTGCTGGCAAACATTGCAATGTTTTCATCAGCTACATGTGTTTCACTTCCTATAGAAGCTGTGCTTATGAAGAGGACACGAAGGCAGAGTCTCAGGCTGCACTGGGCAGGGTGGGGGAATTTACGTCATTTAAAAATGGCCAGAAAGGATGCAAAGGTCAGAGAGAACTGCAGGAGGGAAGGAGGACAGTGATGGAATGAAGGGGAAAAAAAAAAAATAAAAATTTCACAGACACATGAAGTCATACATATATTTATATTAAGTATGTATCTATTTATACATATCATTCAATATGTATANTGGGGTGGGAAGACCCCTGTACTACCAGAGAGGAATCTGCCCCAGCCAAGGATGAGAGCCTTGAGTTGCTGACAGTTCTTTCATTACACTGTACTTAACACCAATGTAAAAAGGCAGGTGAAAAATTTAAGCCAAACACCACATACTCCCCCTTAAATTAACACATGAAATCCAGAATTATTGTCACATGATAAAAGAATGATTTATTAGAGCAACTTTATGATAAAATTATATAAAATAACAATTTGTTTTTTAAGGACGTTCACAATATCACCTTGAAACAAAATGTACAGATACTGCCTAGAATCCAAACAAAAATAAATTACCATTCAAAAAAAAAAACAAAAGCAGAAAAAAAAAACAAAACAGGGTAGGAGAAACAAATCAAAATTATACACAGCATTTCAAGAAGGTGTGAAAAAGAGGAAGTCATTAGATTCAAGTTATACAAATGTGTTTCAGCTTTACTCTCAGACAGCTCAGCTTGCATTTGTGTTGCATGCAAATGGAATGATCCAGTGAACAGTTCAGAACAGCAGAATCAGCAGCATCACAACAGCAGAGAGTGAAATAGGCACAATTCAGCACGGGGCACATTGAAAGTGAACAGGTAGTTCTGTCCGGTCTTTGCAAAAGTTATACACACTTACGGAACTTCAAAAATAGCTAGTGTGATCTGCAAACCAAGAAAAAACTAGTAGAATCTTGCACTTAAATACTTTCTATCTTTTTTTTCTTTTTCTCTCCTCTTTTTTTTCAGTAGGTTGTATGTAAACATTCCACTAGTTGTACCTTTACTGACGTACTCAAAGATGATGCAGACGTTCTTTTCTCCTGGAGCACAACCATGACGTGACATCACCGTAGATACATTTAGGTCCTCGTTCACAAAGCTCGTACACATTCTTGCAGGAATTTACATTCACGCCATCAGAACAGAGTTTTACACGTGAAAGCATCGAACTGAGAACACGGTTTTCAAGTATAGTGGAAGAGCTGAGGGCTGGGATTTTGAAAGGTGCTCATGGCGTCAGGCACCCAAAGCATATGGAAACCCAAAAGGACCTGAGCACTTGCTTCCCTAAGACTTTGAAAATCCCATCCTTCCTTACATTTCTTTAGTCAGATACAAAAACATGAAAGCAACATGGTATGAGAGTGACCCAGAGGCCAGCGGCACCCCTGCCAAGCTCAACACAAGGCCCATCCGTAGCTCATGGAAGCCAACAAGCATCTTGTGCACTGATCCTGGGCCACCCAGATACACCCCTACACAGCTGTTAGGTTCACACTGGAGTCACACAGAGGCATGTTTTCATGGTTGCATACAGTACTGCTTGTAAGAATGAACAATCAATGAAGGAGTCATGGTCAGGTGGCGAGCTCTTTGGCTTATCTGGAGCAGACAAGTGCAAATGGGGTGCACCTCAGAAGCAATGGATACAAGAAAAAAAATACGTTGCATTTCAACATTGACTAGCAAAACTGTTTTAAATGTGAAGATCCAAGGATGAACGTTGTGTCAGGACACAGAAGCATTTTATAGTTTGGCTAATAAACAGTTTGGCTAAATAAAACAAACCAAGCTGTGCATCGTCCCCTTACTTCTCACACACATGTCCAAATTATAATCAGACACTGACTGTTGCAGCCTTGTATTAGTCACTTGAAGAGGTACCATATTTTGTGGGTTGATTTAGTTGATGTCAGGTGTCTGTAGGCTCTCTCAAGTTCAGAATAGAGAAACCAAGGAAGAAAATCTATCCCTGATGTGTTCATCAATGAAAGAATCAAGCAATTTTTCAAGTGAAAGTAAACAGAAGTCCCATCAAGGACATGTTGCAGAGAAACAAAATCCACTACAGCATAGCCATGAAGATGTGGAACCGTGGTTAACAAATAATACTAAATGTCAGATGTCTGAGGAATTCATGTGTCTCTACAGCAAAACTGAAACTAACAGCAACACCTTATCTGTGAAGGTCCTTTAACTACTCCTAGTGAGTTGGGGTAGCACCTGGTTCAAACCTAACCAAGAAGGGCTTGAAAAATTGTATCTCATATGTCAGGAATGATACCACCACTTAAGATAGTTCAAGGACACAGTCAGGTATTTCAAGAAAAGACAGATCAGAATCAACGGCTGAATGAACACATTCAGATAGTGCGTATATTACAGGCAGAAGAACATCAAGGGCAAATTCTTTTTTAATTCTGCATTCATCTACATGAAATCCAGCAGATTTCTTCATGGAAGAGCATCTCCACACAAGCAGATGAGTCTTATAACCTACTGGAAATCTTGGAAGGATATTTGCATCTATTGTTTACCAGCTAGGATCTTGCACACTCAAAAGAAACTAATGGCCTGTTGGTATACTCCCATTTTGGGATCAATCTTGTTTCTGCTGAAATTGGTAGAAAGTCTCCACTTGCTTTCCTGGTGAAGCCATCACGGTCTTCACTAGTAAGATTAAACATTTTGTGAGCATCTCTATTTATTTAAATTATTTTAACAGGTTTCCACTGTTACAACATTCTAGCAGAAAAGCTCAGGTAACTACTGAAGCTAACTAAGGAATCCACTACCCATTCCAAAATATAAAGTCAGCACACAAGAAGCAGCCAAGCTTGGGAAACCATTTTCACTTGTTAAACTACACACTGTATGAGGGCAAAGTGGAACTCATCTGCTCACCTTTCCCAGTAAACGTATCCTCCACAGCAACAAAAGAATTTCTTCACCTGATTACTGTTTGTTGACCAGGAAGAATGAAAAAAGAATTGATAAAAGACAGAAAAAACTGGGAGCAAACACATCTGGAAGAGGTCCCCTCAAAAAAACCAAAACCTTTCGTTCTCAAAACAATAAACATTGCTTAGTGTTTTGCAGTTTAACTGAAAGACAGAATACAAAACAACTCCAACTATTTTTAAATAAGAAATTGTTCAGTGCAACTGCACATAATCCTTAGTGTTTCTAGGATTATAACGGACCAAAAATAAAATCCAGACAAAAATCCCAAATGTACCAAGTGATTGACACTACTGGATAGTTTTTGAAGAATACCACACAGAATGGTGGTCTTCAAGTACTTTTGCATTGAAAAATAAAATTCATAACAGAGCCAGCCATAAAAGTGGAGCTACATTTAAGCCATTATTTTTTCAGTGCTGTCAAGTGAACACTAGTTCACAGCAACTGTGCAATTAGGTTTATTACATGAGCCATTGGAACAGATGTTTTTCTTAGCAATTAGAGAATCACAAACATCTTAGTCTTTGGCCCAGTCGAGAGCATTTGTAGCTCGTTGTAAAAAAGAAGATTGTACAGAAAATAAAAAAAAAAAAACAAACAAAAAAAAAAGCAGCAGCTTAGAGACAGCATTTGTACCAAAATCATGAAAATTTGGCAAGCTAAATTGTAAAATCTGATTTTTTTGTACCTACCCCAAACTTGGGGCCTGAAACATCATCGAAAATAGTAACTGTGTTATTAGTCCTTACATTCCTATAATTATTCACTTTTATACTTTCCCAAGAGAAAAACAAAGGATTTATTCTGTCTTGTTTTCTTTTTGGTACTGAAAAAAAAAAAAGGATGCACAACTCCAGTGTGGTTGTCTTTTTATGACCGCTGAAAAGGACCTTCTTACACAACTGTAGTAAGAGTTTCTCCTAGAAATCCACAATATTGCACAATCATTCTGTTGGATTTGCACATTGATTCCAACAGAGTTGTAATGCTTCACTTGTATACTTTTAAAAAAAAAAAAAATCAAATAAATAAAACCAAACCAAATCTAGTACCAAAAAAAGTTGTTTTAAATTGCGTCTCATTACAATTGAGTAATTATAAACAGGCCAATGCAAGAACCCTTTAGCTTCGGCAGTATTGAACTGGAGAGTTTGCAAAGCCTGTTTTCTTATGGCACACTGGAAGAGTGAGTAATTTTCTAAAAATCAGTTTGCCTCTATGCTGAGTATGTGCTGCTCCATAGTGCTAGTCTTGTTTAATAGGCATACACAGACTTTCCATTCACCCTCACAGCATAGATTATTTTTCTTTTGTGCAACGTGTTAGCAATCTAGACAACTGCTCCACACAAACTGTCCACAAACCACTCATACACAATACTAATGCGACAGTAGATTACAACATGATAGCAATACAAAATATTGTATCAGATCACGTATTTCTCTCCATCTGGAATGAAATTTGAATCTTGTAAGCTAGAAGACCCACAGTTCGATTTCTGAGTGTAGTTTCTCATTTGTGCTGGGGACAAAGTCTCCAGTGTGGACCCAGAAGTGTTAGCAGTCCTGACTTTAGTGGCTGTAGACTGTTTAGCAGCAGCAGATGCTTTGTTACTGGCAACTACATCCAAGTTTCCAGTAGGGTCAATGATAGCATTTATGACTGGGGGAGAAAAAAAAAAAAAAATATATACATATATACACACACAGACATGTTAGCAGATTTTCTAAACAAGCAGAATCATAGGTAGTACTTGTGTTCATTTTAGTCATGCTACTTTCTTCATTAGTACCTTCAGGCCTAAGCAGTTTTAATAAGCAAAACCTCTCCCAAACTGAAGCCAGGATGACACTCAACTTTCTGGTTAAATTGGGAAAGACAAACCACAGTAGCCAAATGGTAACTTTCAGCAGGCGCCCAAAGTGACGCCTGTATATTTTTATGTGTCTTTATTAAGCTTCTAGATGATGCAAGAGCTTGTCTTTCCTCTTCTATTGCACAGAGCTTTATGTGCAAAACTCAAGTCCAAAAAGCGTAGTGCAGTTTATTGGCTGAAAGAGCTGCTAAATATTATTTCAGCACAACAGACCTTTGCCAGTTCATCTTATGGGAATATGCTAATTACCACAAACAAAGCATTTCCACAGCAACAGCTTCCACATTTCTGAAGTCAACAATTTTCTTTAAAATTGGCAGCACAAGATAAATCTACTGCTTATTCCATATGCACTCGCCAGAGAGCACTGTGCTAACAAATTAAACTGCATCCTTTCCCAGCTTTTGCTGGCAAATCAAACACATTATTTTATTTTGTGCAATTTTCGGGCATTTGAGAAACAAAAATAACATTTTAAATGACCAACCTTCCAGCTGTTTTTGAACTCTCCTGAGCTCCTTCAAGATAGAACTGATTTCCTAGAAACAAAAGCATCAGAGTGGAAAATTAAGCAACAAAGTACTCAACTGACACAGGAATCTAGTCTTACTCCTTCTGTCTTATCTGATCAAGAAGATTCAAAATCAGTTCCAACTTTGCTTGTTTAACAGAAACAATGAAGCTCACGGCTGTGTCAAGGTGCACTTGGTCAGTGCACAGGGACCTCTGCTCTGCATCATTTCACCAAGTGCTACAACACCACCCAGTTCATAGCCACAGTGGTTTTTGGATTTGGAATGCTAGACAGATTAACTGTACAAAGGCTCCTCCGCATCCTCCCCAGTACCAAATACATGAAGATATTTGTAAACTCAACTCCTAGACCAGACAAAGTAATCGGCCGCATATATACCGTGGCAGCACCAAGGCACACTGGTCCTGCACTGTGTTACAGGTACGCTTAGCATTAGCTCGATTTGCTGGGTCCATTATTGTACATAATTCCCTACTATCAGTGCTGATCAATGACAGCTAAGAGGCCATGAGAGCACAAACACCACCCTAGGGCTGAAGGTTTTTTATCACCTTATTATCAAACTGTTACAGGTGAAGAAAACAAACAGTCCTGAGAAATACCTGTCGATAACTGAAGCTGTGGCAACCCCATGGTAGGTAACGCTTTGGTAGATGTTTAAATGAGGCCTAATAACCCTGAACTTGAACACCTCTTAAGGGACTAGGTTTTTGAAGATGAATCAAAGAGTGACAGGGGAAGAGTCTGGTGAAACACAACAGCTGAAGGAACTCACTTTGTCACACTTGAAATGGCAATAAAAAGCAGCAATTCAACACATCCAAATGGACTAGAAATTTCAGAAATGGATTTGAGAAGGGCCAGAGTTTCATGTTTCGGTTTCTTACAGAGCTTTCATGGATGAAAGCCTTCGCTATTTCACCTGTTTGCACAGTCTTACCTTGTTTGATGTCTTCAGAATTGGCACTTCATTTTCTGAATTCATTTTGGCCTCCATCTCCTCCCAGGTCCTTTCCGAGTTTTGAAACAGAATCCTGCAGCACAAGAAGTGGAGCAGGTCTTAAAACTGCCACCCAAAAGCTTCTTGTTTAAAAGACTTAATTAGGACAAGATGCAGCAACAAAGGAGATTAGTGGATTAGCAAATAGACAAAGCGCCTTTCAGCTGATTTAGGACCAATCCAAAATCCTTCCCTAACTGATGTCTTCTAGAGCAACAACAAGCTTTGAAGAGATTTCAGAACCTTGGTGACCTGCAGGCTTTCTGAGAACCTTGGGACAGAGAAGGAAAGAGGAGACAATCCACCAATTTTCTGTTGTATCTTTGCACAGGCAACATTACAAAGTTAAGGTATCAACAGGCATTACAAAGCCAGCATTAAAATTCCAAACGCCAAAATTATAAGAAAAAGAGATGGCAAATAATCATTATTGCCCCTCATTCACTATACAGTTTCCTACATATAGATTCTCTGCATCTTGGTAACAAGCCTTTCTGGAGGCAACAATGCATTATATCCCTCAAGTAGCAAGTCAACATTTCAGACCAGGGATGAAAAGTTACTTACTTCATTTTTTCAGCCAGGTTTTCTGTATTTTCACGGATTGTATGCGATAACTGGGATACTGGGTTCAACATCAGATTGTCGAAGATTACCTAAAACACAAGGACAAATTAGAGAACATTTAGCATAAGTGGTGTATTACAAAACTAGATTTTTTTATAGTAAATGATCTCCACTGAAACATCTTCATCTATGTGGATGATACTTGAAGCTCAAAGGAGATTATGATGATGAGCAGATTTGTTGCAGCACTTGGCAAAAAGATTAACACTAACTTGTACAGATTATTTTTTCCTGAAAGAAAAAGCTTATGACTTTCCAAGCCTCACAGGTACCTCCCTACCACAACCCAAAAAAGAAAAAAACACAAAAAAACAAACAACAAATAACAAATCAAAACACAAGAAATCCTACAAGCAGTCTCAATGAAACAACCTAATGTGATTTATACAAGTTCAAGCCACATCCACAGCCAGGTATCCCCCCATGTTACATTCTACTTTATTAAAAACAACCCCAAACAGTTAAGTCCTGTGGCTCAGCAGAGCCCCCAGTCTTCTGCCTGGAAAGCCCGCATCAGCTGGGGGAACTCTGAACCTGCACATCTTCCCCAGCCGTGGCACCTCTCTACCGGAGAGTGAGGGATTGCTCCAGGTCAGTCACAGGACAGATCAGTACCAGGGACTCAGTCCAAGTTCCTCTTCTATCTGCCTGAGTCACACTCTAGAGCAGACAACTGACTGTGCTGGAGCCCAGCTCTCCTCTCCTGCCTGCATGGCC
>VWZK01011826.1:121073-134768 GCA_013396935.1 Baryphthengus martii | reverse complement strand
TATTTTTTTTTCAGTAGCTTCCTTTGGCATCTTAGAAAGAGCAGGTATACATACTGCAGCTTAAAGCAATGTCACATATAAAATAAAGAAAAGTGTCCTGCCTCCTCACGGTTTCTTGTCCTCGTTTTTCTTGAGGGATCCTCTTCTCTATTGTCGTTCATATTTTGGTCAAAATCCTTCAGTTCCACAGATCCCGGAGGGACTTTCTGGTAGTTCAGACTTGCTTCTGGAATGTGCTGTACCAACTTGGAAATAATGAGTAATGAGTCATTAAAAATTAGTAGGGAAGGAGGCACACAGGCACTCTCTGCAGGTACTGCAGATTTTCAGGCAAGCCCCAGAAGAATACTGATTCATTTAAGTCTTGTTCAGACAGGTATGGGTTTCTAAGCAAATTACCAGACCCCAATCCTGCAAGTGTCTACCCACTGGAGTCATCCTTTGAAACTCAGTGGGGCTATTCCACTTTTCAGCTACATGCTCAGGGCTCAGAATTGTAAAGTACATATTTGCTTTTTTTTTTTTAATTTAGCTAAAACTTGAAAAGATTCATTTTTTTTTCATATCTTATCTTTTAATATATCAACTCAACATTAATGCCACACTAAAATTAAACAGAAACCATTTAGTAACACATGGAAGAGATGAAAAAGCAATACAAAAATCACTGATAATGCCAATAATTAACAGGAAGAACAGAAAAGACAGATACTCCTGTTTGGTTGACTGACAAACAAAAACTCTAAAAGAAGGGGACAAAAATAACAGTGACAAGACACAAGATACAAAAATAATGGGATGGAAAGTGCACCTGAGATGGATATGCCAGCCGAAAAGATCTACGAGCAATCTGTGTTAAAACAGAAACAAAGAGATCAATGCTAGTGAATGGCTGTGACAGCAAGTATCAAAGAGAACACACAGTCTGGGGTTATTTTGGGTTGACATTCCCAAAAGCGCATTCCTAAGAACCACCCACCCCCACATGCGCTGAAGCCCATGGAGGTCCTGGTCACCAAATAGTTCTGCAGAGCTGGTCTTGGGCAGCTCCCCAATTACTTCAAAACAGACTGTGCTGAGCGAACCCCAGCAGCCCTCCAAGCACAGAGAATGGGCTAAACGTACAGCCCAGAAGGCCCTTTGGTTGGCAAAGCACACAGGGCTCACGAGGAGACCAGATGCCAGCCAAGGTCCAGGCTACTCATGCTCTCTGCGGAACGGCCAAAACGTTTAGCTAATCAGCTTCTCTCTTTTTCAGCACCCTTTCATGAAGTGCAGAAACAGTACGTTAGGCTGCTTGCAGCAGTGAAACAGCACCAGAAAGGAGTGAGATATTGCTGCAGTCCACCAGTTCTCAGCACCACCAGTTGAAAACACACTAAGGACAGCACCTGCACACTAATAACATCACCAGATTTCCATATGTGACCTGGTCTCTTCTCATGCTTTCTGTTCCATCACACCGTAAGCACTTCCTCTCATCATACTAACACTTACATTGAGTACGTTAAACAGCAACTCAAGAACATAATTGGGCTCTTAAGATTTTGCTGTATCATTATCAACTTAAAAAAATACCAACAAAAAGAATTTTGCACAGGGCTAAAATTTGCAGAAGTGGCCAGTGATTTGGGATGACCCACTTGACTCGCTTGCAGTGGCTGAGCCGTCAATTTGACTGCTCGCCTCGGCAGAAAGCTGGGTCCTGTAAAACCTACACATCCACAATCCAAGGCATCCCAAACAACCCACGGCTTTGGTAAACAGGAATCATGAAGGTTTCGCCTTTGCTGAACTCTTCGTTTTGTTGTTGTTTGTTTGGGTTATTTTTGCTCAATTTGTAGCAGTACTCAGCTCAGTATGCCAAGAATCTAGGTTATTACAAACTATACAGCTGAGGCTACAAAAACAAACAAAACCGGCCCAAACACACACTGGGGAAACTGAAAATTTCCCTGGCAAACTTCCAAGCCAACACTGGGCCTGAAAGGACAGAACATGAGGAATAAGGTTTAAATCTAAAGCTCCATCTTAACTTTTAAGAGAACACTCATGATTTTAATCTTTAACCAAGGTTCATAATACAGGTAATTTAAGAAGCAGATCATTTGAGGCTGAGAAATGCTGTGCCACACACTAGTCCAAAGTGAAGCTTCTCATACAGTATTAAACCCTCAAAAGTTATTCCAGTGTCAGTACTTATTTTTCCTGCATTTTTCCCCACTTTATTACAATAGGTATAAATACTCAGTAGTAGAAAAATCAAGAGCTAGCAGAACAACATACAACACTACAAGAGCCAGAGCAGTGTAAGAGATGGTCACACACAGCAAACGTTTCTTATTCACATACTTCCTTTTATCAGATGTTTCAATATATTATTATGATAACTATATTAGCTATTTCTCATCACTACATCCTTTCCTAGAATATTTAAAGTTGCTTAATAAACACTCACAAAATTCACAGTGCTTGGCATCATGCACACTAACTTCAGGTATTTCCTAGCAACTTTCCTGCATTAAGCCAAAATATTTTAGCACAGATTTAGCAGCACCCAGACTGAGAGAAGTGTGTCCACCGATTGTAGTTCTGTTCCCAAGACAAGCTACATGTTTATTAAACCTACATCCATTTGTATTGCTCCTGTTCATAACATGACCCCGAGATGCACAGTTCAGGATCCCAGGCAATTCAGGATTCAGCTCCGCATCACCAGCAGAAAGTCCTGCTGAATTAACCTGTTCCTGACTATCACTAAGGTAGGGCAGCTCCACTGACATGTGGTGGTATTTTGGGTGTAACTCAAAAAACCTCCCAGCCACTGGCCCTGCTGAAATCACTGTGCTATCCAACCCTATTTGGAGTAGGTCTAGTTAAAGGCCTTTATGGGGATTTCAGTCACCACTGGCTGAAGGAACCAAAGGTTATGGCTCGCAATTGGTCTTTAAAGGCTCCTACCAGTACTTCTTTATTTACACCACTGTAAGACCTCAAAAATTGCTCTAGCAGTGGGAACTGCTGGCAGTATTACCTACAGCGCAACAGGGCCCAACACGAGCTAGACAAAGCCCTACACTGGCTCTCCTGACACTGGTTTTTGCAAGTGTTCTTACTCCAGCGGCAGAGGAGGTACCCCTCTGTATGAGCTGACTTGTGGTCCTACCTTTTAGTGGCACTAGACAAAAAGGGAGATATGTTGATTTTCTAGAAGGAAATGGGTGCTGAGTACTGGTCATTCCCAACCCACAGCAAACATTTCATTTGCAAGTCAGAAGTAAGGTAGATTTATCACTTTAACTGCTCAAGAAGGAAAATACAAAAGGCAGTTTTGCAGGTGTGGCACTTGCAAGGAAGCAAAGCAATAAAATACACTATCTCAGAGCCCGGGGTTGTTTCAAAATATGTGTGCACTATGGCTCCAAACTGCCTTGGGGAAATACCCCTCCCTGAGTTGGCTGAAGCCAACCTTGGCTTGATACAAGCCACACTCGCCTGATTATCTGGGTGTCTCCCTAAACTTCTGCTTTGCACTCTCAGCGAAGATCACAACAGGGTCACAGGGCCTCCAAATACTCCCTTGGGCAGGTGAAAGTTTGGTCCTCAGCTTTGAGCCCTGCTCAGGACAGTTGCGCAATTCTCACAGCACTCAAAGGCTGCAAGGACATATGAACAGAGGATAAAGAGAGCTGTGTACTTAAAGCCTACACTGGTGGTAGACAGGAGGGAATTTGGACTTAAACAGCAGCAAAGGCAATTTTGCTTTACCAGCTGGAGCCTCCTGGCGACCTTGTAGCCAAGTTTGAGCCGAGCTGTGTCCCTGGTGAGCCAAATTAAGAAATCACCTCTCTCCTCCCCACTCCAGGGCAGACAAACTGTGCTATACAGTTTGGGAGGAAGCCACAGCTTCACTGAAGAGTTCAAGGACAGCACTTCCCAAGCTAACTGCCCTCCTCCTTGCCCATGTTGCTGGCTGGAGAGCAGAGTCCCTGCCCTTGCCCATGGAGGTAAAGGATCCAAGTAACGCCTGCACAGTGTGTTTCCACAGACCTGGCAGAAAGGACACAACAGAGGTACAAAATGCACAGCTTATATGAAGCCTGCAGCCAGAGCACACAGTCAGGGCCCCGTATGAAGCAAGGAGGGAGGCTCTGGCTCCCTGACATGGCAGCACAGCACACCCACACTCCATCCTGTTCCTCAGATGCAAACTTCAGGGACCAAAGTCTGACTAGAGGCCATGAGATCCTTCAGAAATGACTCCCACTTCTTGCTAGGCTGCCTGTAGCACAGAGGGGGGCCTTTGTCCAAATAAAGAACAGCTTAAACAGACTGCAGTCAATCTTTCTGGTGGTGTTTCAATGGTGCAACAACTGGGGATGCTGTGCTGGTCTCCCAGACCAGCCATGCCCTGTGTACTTACTGGCATTCAGAGGCGGAGACTTCCCTCTTTAGAGATCTTACCTCTTCTCTCGCTGATATGGTAGAAGCAGGAGTGTTGTGCACAGAGCTGAGGGAGGTGCTTGGTCCTGTCCCTGATGAACTCTGCGAGTCCCCATCTCCAGCAACATCGTGAATCTCTCGAGCCAGGATGGCCACATCCTTCACCAAGGTTTGGCTGAGCCTAAGCACAGAGCATGCAGCAGAGCCATTAGGACACATGATACAACAAGCCTCATATTCATAAAATATAAACAAGGAAGCCACAAAAAGTTTGTGGGAACTCTAACCTCTGCAGGGACTGGGGAAGGCAGATTATTTTGGGGTGCCAAGGAATGCTCTGGCTGCATACAAAATAAATCCATTCATTCCTGAATCTGTCTTCAAAGTAGAGATTTGATAAAAAGCAAATTCTAGTAACTATATACTACCAGAAAGTATTGGAGTCAATCCATAAAGAAGCTTTATTATTGCTCCCTACCCATCCGTTCTATTTCCTTCTTTTTTTTCCCCTTCATAGAACACAGTCATTTTTTCTTTGTTTTCCCTTAAAAAGCCCTTACAAGGAAAAAAAGCTTTTTTTTTTCTTTTTTCTTAATAAAAACCCCAAATTCTCTTTCCTTCTTTCTTGTGGTTTATGGAGCCATATTTTGATTTACAGTCTACGTTCTCCAGATGGGCTGAGAGATTACCAGGGTAAGCATGGCATACCTTAGAGGGATCTGTTTTTCAGAAACCAAGTCTTGAAACTTCAAGGCCCTTAACAGGTGTCCAGTTAACATTCAATGAATGCAGCACTCTGCTCTGCTTGCTCCAGATCTCAAAATCAGGTTCTAAGACTCTGGATTGTTGCTAGCAGAGCTTAAAAAAACCTCACCCTTTAGACCAAAAGTAGTTGTTGTAAATTTAGATAAAAGCTCTGAGATAAAAAAAAAAATAATCTTATAGCTAGCCAGCTTCATCTGAAAGCCATTTTCTTTTTTAAATGAAAAAAACCCCATACCACAACACCAAGCAATGTGATAAAACTGTCAGTTCATCAAAACATCAGAAAGAAAATGCATAACTGAACTAATAAAAAGCAATTTGATCTGCCTGCTTAAGGTGTCCCTGTCCACGCTGGTCTGGATAGAGCTGTCGCCCAACGTATCCATTATGTGATTCACATACTGTAAACAAGTGGCATTTTCCCTTTTAACTCTGACTCCTCTAAACCCCTCCCAGTTAATTTGGGAGCAGCAACGGAAATCAGAACTGCAATTAGGAAGCAGACTCTGTGACCGAGCCCTGCAATGTGCAGCGCCAGACAAGTCTGACGCAACCCTCTATTTATAGCTGCTGCCACCCGAAGAGCTCTCCCGCGCTGGGAACACGGCTCAGAGGAGAGAGGCCAGTGTGTCCCACAAGCACGAGGCGCAGGTAAGGTAGCCCCCGTGGTGAAGGCTGCCACACCTGCCAGCAGCCTGACAGCAATGCGCACGCAAGAAACGCTCTTTTGAGATCAGTGGGGCAAGTGATGCGGGTGACATGGAAATGCTGACCAAAAGCAGACAGAAGACGGCCTCCTCAGTCTAAAGTATTTCAAGTATGGCCAGTACAATGGAAGACCAGTATTTCTGGAAAGTTGGCATAACACAGTTGCATACTAGAGATGTCAAGCCCCAAATGCCACCGTTTAAAAAAAGAATCTATTTGTTTTACTGACGAGTTCCTCCAGGCAACCACCAGACCACCAGTACACAATAGGTCCCGTATCCAAGGACATCCAGCTAAGCAACTACGACTCATTTATACACGCGGCCCAGACAGATTTTCATGTTTGGATTCAACTGTGCGAAGCAAAGAGGTTTCTGCCCCGGAGTGATTGCTTCCTGCTCCCTCACTGGCTTCAGGCAAAGCAGCTTCAACAGCTTACGTATTCAGTCTTTGCTAATACATCGGACTTCCTCTGCAGAGATTCAGGACAGTTCACACCCACCACTCCATGCACACACAGTGACTTCCAGCAGAAATCAGAGATAAGCAGGTATAGACAGTAACATATTTTGATAGACTTGAATGAGAAACAGACTAAGAACCCAGCTTCCCTGCACCTTGGCATTTTGTAGAGGGGCTGTAAAGCTTCAAGAAAACCTTCCAAGTCTGAACATACTGATGTTCAGATATGAAGGTGATGGGGAGCACACAAACAGCAGCAGAGAATGCCCCTCCTTCTACCTCCACACCTGGGATTGTTTTGAAGACCAAAAAACCCTCAATTCATTTTCAGCACGTGGGTCAATGCATAAGGTCCCACCTCACCTGGCTATTTCTGCTATCTCTGCTGTTTGCGCCATGAAGTTGTACGGGTCAGGGTGGTCATCAAAATCTTCATCATCATCCGTTTCTCTGCCGTTGTGCTTCTGCTTGTTCAGCCCAGAGCCACGCATCCTTGGTGTTTGTGTGGCTGTTGAAGTATGGGAGCGTTTGTGTTTAGGGGAGCTGTGATTTGAGCCATATTCCTCCTCCGAAGTAGAAGTGTAATCTGAACCCTGTGGTCTCCGCCTTGATGCTTACAAAAAATGAATTGGTTTCAGACCAAGGAAACTAGGAAAGAATAACTACAAAAGGGCAAAAAGGTAACACAAAACTAGCCCAAGAGCACAAGGAATTGAGAGTTTCTGTGCACATTTGAAGTTAAACAGCCCATTCTCAGAGCTCATTTGAAAATTGAGCACTTCTATGGCTCCCATTCACTACATAAATTTTAGAGTGGAAAATTCCAATGGAAAAAGCAAAATGACTCTGTTAGCAACTCCAATGTAGTAAACTATTTCCACAAACTTGGCTTTCCATGCACAGAAGCTCTGTGTGTAAGTAGCATACATTTCAGTTTCCTCACAGACCCACAGGAGTCCTTTTCTAAAAAGAGCCCAATTTTCAAGCCTGTAGACACCTTTCCAATTAGCTGCAAGCACAAGCAGCAGGAGGGGGTTTTGCATGAAGAGCCAGACGATGGTGCTCGGTGTTATTTGCCAGAGTCCACACCCCCACATTCACCCCCTGTCTCACAATTCACCATTAATGACACTCTACAAGAAAGAGTGTTCACATAGTCAGGATTGGCTCCAACCCCCAAAGCCAAGTGGAAGGTGTCCACTTAACCCAACTGGTTCTGCAGACCTGTAGATATCCAGGTCCTCCTTGTATGAGAAGTATCAAGATGTCCTTATTTGAAAACTGGGCTCCTGGTGTTCGCTGCCTCACTACACTCTCTATGGATGCTGCTTCCTTCCCTTCTGTCCTTCCCTGGAGAATAACGATCCACCATAGAACCAGCCAAGTCATTTAAAATTGCAGCGCCTGAAATCTTCACTGTGTTACCAAGATTATCATAGCACTGAAACACAGGTTTAGAATAAAGATGTCACCCTGACAGTGAACAGCACTTTTAAAATGAAGAGCCTGATTTTCCATCCCTGTACGCCAAGGGAAATCACAATCAACTCCCTCAGCACCATTCAAATTACAGTGAGTAAACAACTCACGTACGCAGAGGAGCAGAGGAGGCAGGCCTTCAGCTTTCAAAACTGCTAACTTCGATTACACTGGTGTTACCTGTGCATTTCACATAAAGTTACTTCAGAAGGCCCAACAATCTCCTGGTATTTCTTGTCTTATGGACAGATAATTCATTCTGTTCCTCCTCTAGCAAGACTAACTTCCTCCACTGGGAGAGCTGGAAACTGTTGTGGTTAGCTAAACACTTTAAGAAATCCTTGAATAAATCAGCCACATCTGCCTCCTTACTCCCCAGGCTCGACACTCAATGCTTTCAAAGGTTATGGTATCATGCTAAAAAATGTCTCGATGGCACAGTGCAATAGTTCAGTTTATCAATGTTTCACTTTTGTTCCAGGAATGGGGTGTTAGGCAATGATTCACGGTATCTACAATAGCATTAGTACAGGAACATGCATCGCACACTTGGTACAGCACAATGAAGCATGAAGTACGCTGGTATACTAAGAGCTTCTGCAAGGTCCACAATCCTATCAGGGAATTAGGAGGTTAGTATTTTAAGAGCCACTAATTTAGAGAAAGGATTAACATCATCTGAAGCAACTATGCACAAGGAAAGGTGTTAGCAAGCTGCTACGGAGCTCTGGAAATCAAAAACCAATTCATTTAAACCAAGAACTGGCCAACACTTATCATTTTTCTCCAAATGATTGGAAGTCTGTGGCCCAAAGGCAGAGGGATTGCAAAGAATGCCTCCTGTTCGGAAAACTTGGACCATGTTGTTTTGCTTTAAATTTGTTATTAAGAAGAAGTCAATAATAGCATCATCTCAAGAAAAGGCAAGAGAAGAGACTACACATACACTTTTAGCTTATTCACATTCTGGTTTACATGCATATGCAAATGAGTAAGAAAAAAAATCATTAAAATGAAAGGGAAGCTGGATGCACTAAAACAATCCAAATCAAAACAAGCAGGAAATAACATTTTTAGCATGCAATAAAAATGAATACTGAAGGAGGATAACTATTTCAACCGCATGAAAATATATGAAAAGGACACATCCAGAACTCTTAAGACCCCTTGCAAAAAGACAGACCTGCTGAAAATAGCATTCCTCCAAACAGGTCTGAGAAACCTAGTCAAAGAGGAGGTTCCTGTCCCTCTGAGCCCCCCTAAAAACCCTAATTCATTCCTAAAATCCTAAGCAAACATACCTGCTTTGCCACATCCATGGTAGGTCAAGAACTAGGGGCACAGACCAAGACTTAGACCAAAGGCGTTGGGGACAATCTCTCATTACCAATTACTCTTGGAGTTGTCATCTGTGTCATCCCCACCTCTTAATTAAAGGCTGATTTCAACATGACAAATGTTGATATTGCGAGGGTCTGCTGAGCGCACAGCTAACGATACCCCTCAAGCACCTGCTTCACGGAAAACAACAGTGCACCTGCCTTACCTATGACAAAAGGGAATGAAAATACAGTGGCGGGAACCTCTTGGAGCAACCAGTGTGTGGTGTCCAGCTCCGTATTTGCATTTATAGGAAGAACAAGGGAACAGCCTTCACAACACAGAGACATACACTTCCTGTTCTGTTTCAGATGCCTTCAAACCTGCCACCTTGGGCATCAGCTGTTATCAACATCATTATACGCTCTCTGGGGACACACTTTGAATCTTAGAAGTAAAAGAAAAATAGAATGGAATTCCTTGAAGCATTGGAAAGTCATTAAAATCTACCTTTTTAACAGAAAAAAAATGGCTAATAAGAACTGGCTGTTTAAGTAAAGTCATTGAAAAAAAAAAAAGGATGAAAAGAAAAACAAAAATATCTATTTGCAATATCCTCACAGACACCACCACAATAATATCTCACTGGGTATAAGAGATGCTCTGGTGCCTCCAAACCCACAGGAAATCTCAACCTCCGTACTGCTCTTTAGTGCAGCCTTTTGTACTCACCGACACAGCGCCTGTGTCACCGAGATACCAATCCTTGGCAATCACCTGCAGCCTATGCATAAGAGAGGGGAAGAGGGGAGAAACGTAAAACACGAGCACTTACTGGACGAGGAGGAATACTTGACACTGCTTGAACGGGTCCTGCTGAAAGGCTGCTTCGTGGAGGCAGCGGCTGCTGTCTTCCTTGCCGCGGCTCTAACCTCCGAAACACCCGCCTTCCGATAGGACTCCACACTCCGGCCCGAAAACCCCGTCCTTGACTGCACTGTCTCGGAGTCACTGGGCACAGTAAACGAACCCGCCCGTTTCCTTGGCATGGCAAGGATGTCCAGCCGGGAGAGCTTCTTTGTCTCCGTTGGCTGCTTGGGGCCCAGAGCAGCGGCTTCAGGGTTGGCAGCCGTTTTCTCCGTATCGTTGCATTCATTGTCAGAAGTATCTCCCAGCCGGGCACGACGTAGCTTTGAGGCCCTTGTGGGCCGCGGAGTGGATAAACTGTTGGAGCGGGTGAGAACTTGTTGGATTTTCTGCACATTCGAAGTCGTTTTGCTCTGGTCCTCCTTTGTGGCCTGAGTAAAAGGTTTCCTTCTGGGAACTGGCCGAGTTATCGAGTTCTCATGGTCAGACACGACTGCGTCAGGGACTGACAAATATGGCAAGCTCGAGCTTCTCTCATCATCTGTGAAGTCAAGTGACCCTCGAGTCCCAGCGCTGCGCTTCATCTGGAAACGTTTGGTGGTCTCCGTGTGGTTTGATGGCTCTGGTGCTTGCGTCTTCCGCTTCTCCGTCAACCTGTCCCGAGCACTGGGCTGGCCACACTGGTCCTGGATGGACGGCGTGGAAGAAGATTTCTCTTTCTGCAAGCCTGCAACTGCTTTGCGTTTTGGGGCGCTCGTTGGGACGTTTTTGCCGCTCACCAAGCTGATAGTGCTGGCAGTGTCCACATCTGAGTCCCCTGATAAGGAGTCCTCCAGCTGACCAGCAGTTTCGGAAGGCTCCAGCTCTTGGCTTTGACCAAGTAATTTGGCTTCCAGTGCTGCCAAGGCAGTTTCAGTGTCCTTAAGGAGAAGATGAGTCTCCTGTCCAAAGTCCATACGAGTTGACCGAACAGCCTCTAAATCTTTAAGCAGGGGGTGACTTGAAATATGTGGGAGTTTATTTTGAGGAACACCACTGCTTGATTTGTCTTTGGTAAAGCTTTCCTGTCTAACAAAACATGATGTTTCCTTTCCTGCCATGTTTTCTTGGTCTTGAGGAAGACTCTGATGAAGGGAAATAACCACTTTTCCAGCTGCATTTATGTAAGCACTAACATCTTTGACTGGCGGCTTTCCAGGAACTGGTGTGCCAGAAGACTTGAATGAAAACTCCTGATCCTTGCTATCTTTGTCTGCTCGAGCATGGGACACATTCACAGAGAGCTTAGAGGGAATCCCCGCATCATTGCTGTCATCACCAATGTAGAATGAAGTAGAAACCGGCTCGCTCGCAGCTCTGACGTTTGAGGCTCGGGAGGCTCCTGGCTGTCGGCTCTCTGATCTTGTGTCTTCTCCCATCTGCTCTAGCATTTTGTTGTTCTCTTTATATTTCTTGCCTTTTTCCATGCTGAAGCCATCATCAGATCTGCTAGCATCGCTAAGGCTATCTGGATCCAAGTCTTCTTGGATGAAGAGGCGGCTGCTGGGATCACCGTAGGCTTCCACACAGTGGTCCTTCACAATGGTTCTCTTGGTAACCTCAGAATAGGACTCCTGGCAAACCAAGGCTGTGGGTGTGGGGCTGTCCGATTTATCACTTGGCGGGAGTTGGGGAAGAAGGCGTCTTGTTCTTAAGGGCACTGCATTTTCTAGTTCCCCAGGTTTTGGGGCTACACCACTTTCTGAAGAGAGTTAAGTGGACAAGAATCAACTGCTGTACAACTATTACATTTACTTATTTATTTAGAAAGAGCTTGATCTTAAGAAGTACAAGTCCACAAAAGGACTTATAAGACACACACTTAAACTAGACTTTTATGTATTATGGACATCAGTAGGTCCTGGCTGGTGCTCACTCCCTCAGGTTTACAATACAGACACTATACTTAATTCCTTTGCTGGATCTCAGGTTCAACACCTTCCCTCTCTCAAGGTAAGATTTCAGATTCATTCTCCCACAACACAACATCTAAAATATGTGCTTGTGCCAAGAGCTAACAGCATCATTGGCATCTATCTATCACAAATGAGGCCACAGGAATGGGATGAAAAGTCATCAGACAAAGCACTGCAGCGATGCATACTACACAACATAGACCATTCGACTAAACAGATGGTGGTTTTCCAAAGTACAAGTTCTCATACAACCATATCCCACAGCAGTCTCAGGAGAAAGACCCTACAGCAATTAAGAGGTTCTGAATTAGAGCTGACCGCCCCAGCATGGGGCTTATCAGTACAGACACACTTCATGGACAAAGCTCTCTTGTTTCTTCCATGCCACTGGCCAGGACTTCATATCTGATAGTGCTTTTAAATACCAGGATAACCTGTTATTTGACTATGGTAATATTTCAAAGACTCTAAGAGTCAGGTTCTCACACAGGGTGAAAACAGTGGCAATGACCTCCGAAACAAAGGTGTCTTCTAATCTTTACTGAATCTACCTTGACCTGTGGACAGCAAGAAGGTAATGACAAATATTTCCAACGAAAAAAAGTTGACAATGTTTAGAAAAGTTAAACAAAGCACTCTTCTCCCTTTCTCACATACCGACAAAACCATGGGGTCTAAACTATCTTCCCAGTTATTAGGATGGAAGCCTGATCTTCTCCCACTCTGCTTCTTCCCTCCACATCCAGTTTTCTATGTTGATTTCCATGTTTCAAACCTGCCACCTGACAGGAAACCCTAGAACAGCTTAACTTAGATTCAGTCACCTTCAAACAGTAATGACAGAATGAAACTTACCTGTACCTCCATCACCCTGTCCAGAGACAGATCCAGAGTCAGAGTAACTGTCCGCAAGACTCGCCCACCTAGACACCCACTTCTGACTCCCTTGAGACGCTGCAGACATCTACAACAAGGTGGGGAAGGTGGTGTCAGAAAGAGGGTTTGTAAACCGAATCCTAGCCACGAAATCTCTCCCCTCACACACACATCACTCAGTCTCCTCAGAACAGAAATCCAGAAATGCATCACATTTCCATCCAGACAGAACACCCATCTACACCTCCACCATCCCAGCAAATCCAACTGGACTGCCCGTACCTGCGTATCAGCCTGAGACCCACTCACAGCTTTTGAAGCAAATGCCTGGAGCAAGGGTGGCTTCTGACTAGTGCCATTTTCACTGATTAGATGCTGATGAGAACCGGAGTCATCTTTTTCACCTTTAATTATTGGCCTAAAGGCTGAAGAGATTCTGGTAAATTCAGGCGATTCAAGAACACCAAAAACCTGAAAAAGTGTTTAAAAAAAAGAGTAAAACTTAAAACAATAGTAGAATATTAGTCCAAAATCCAAATCCATGGAGAATTAGTCACACGCAAACTGTGATCTCCAGAGGGCCAGACTTGACAACTCTTCCATACGAACTATGTAAATCATTTTTTTTCTGTACTCCACAAGAGTAGCTTTAAATACACTTATTCATAGAATGCCACTCACTCCCACCTTTCCTCTCTCTCTCTCATTACTGCAGTGTGTTGTCTTTAACAGTAGTAACTCACTGAAAAGGAGTCCCTGAGAAATTTAAGATGAGTGTCTGGAAACCTATTTACTAGCTCATTCACAAAGAATTAGGGAA
>VWZK01011826.1:95811-121038 GCA_013396935.1 Baryphthengus martii | reverse complement strand
CCAAAAAAAAAAAAGAAAAGAAAAAAAAAAAAGGAAAGCTCCATCTCCAGGGTCTTTCATAGACTGCAGCAGAGAGTCAGTTGAGCAAAGCAGCTGTGCACTGCCATGAGAGGATCTGGGAAAGGATGCACCTCTGAGACAGGTGAGTGTTTGAGCTAGTTGGTGAGATAGGTACCTAGGCTAGGGAGAGACTGTCATAAAGTTCTCCACTCTCACTTCTGTGAAAAGAAAGAAAGTGTGCGCGCGTAATGGTTGAAGAATAAAAAGCAGTGTCAACTCAAAACCTCAGCCAGTCCAGAATTCATATCTTTCTTCCTGGACAAAACCACTGAGGTCCAGTTATTAGTTATTTCCCGGAGTTGGGGTGGCTTAAACACCCTGCCCCAAAAGCTTCCGGTCACATTTCAAACAAGATGCAAGGAACAAATTAATAAATAAACAAAAGAGGGAAGCTAGATCCAGGCTCACAGAGCACACAAAGTTCTAAAGCCAGGTTCAATTAAGGCTTCCTTTAAACTTCACCATCCTCCTGCCTACATTTCACTAAACCTTCACAGCAACTTGCCGGTTTTCATAATAGACCACAGATGAAAGTCAAACCTGAAAATCTGCCAAATTTTGGGTTGCCCTGAGGTTGCTTAGTCGGGTGGGTTTTTTTAAGCCTCTCCCTCATTTCTGGGGTCCTGTTTTTAGACTATCATTCACTTTGCAAAATCCAAACAAGTACAGATCCACCCAGGATTGCCTCTGACCTAGACCACACCCTTCACTACCTCAACCAGCTGCCACTTGCCCTGCCAGCAAGCACTCCCTTTCTAAGCAGGCACAGCAAATGCAGAACCACCTACCACTAAGGTTTGTGAAGAGTCTGGAGCACCAGCCCTTGGCCTGCATTTCCTTTGGCCTACCACCGGATGCTGCATCAGCGATGGGCCGCAGCTCCAGCAGGCAGGAGGTGATGCAATGCCAAGGCAGAGGCTTGGGAGCAGTCCTAGAGAGCACAGCTGCTCTCAGCCACCACTCTCAGCAGGATCAGCCTGATCTCTATTCTGCTGTTGCCTTTTCCCTACACAGATGGGAAGCCCACTCCCGCACTTTTGCATCAAAATCCCATTTTGGAAGCAAGGCAGCTCTCTGCTGTGGGCTAACCTTGCCTTCTCGCATGCTGTGGTTTTTTTGTTTGTTTGTAGTTTTGGTGAGTTTTTTTTTAAAAACCAGTCTCTCGGTTTGTTGGGGCCTATCCTTAACACAGGTCACCCAGGATGATTTCCACCTTGAACCATAAACCCCCACTGCACCCAATACAAAAGGGAGTGGTCCTTCACAGCAACGGCTAAAGAAGTTAGGCCCTCCAGCACAAGGTGCAGAAGCCCAAGCCTTCAGCTCTTAGCTCACTGGCCAAGCACAGAAAAGCAGCATTTACCTGATCAATCATTTTTCGTGCCTCCTCCACCTCTTTATCCTGTGACTCTGTCTCGATGGTGTACGTTCCTGTCTCGCTCACACTGTCTTCTTCGTCGTTCCTCCTGCCCTGGGCTGACTTTACCTCTGGAGATGGAGCAGAGGTAGAAGACTCTGGTTCTGACGATATAACCACACGTGGAGCTACTGGCACAGGCAGGGGTGATGGTTTCTCAGCACTCGGCTTCCCGGACTGAGCAGTTTCCCGCAAATACTCGGCCATAAAATCCTGAGCCATTTTAGATTTCCTTCCAACGCTCCCATAATGTTTGGCTGATGCTCTGGAAGCAGAGGAGGATGAAGAGTTGATCCGATCCTCTGTCTTTTCTCTCTTGAACGAGCTAGCTCTTTGGGTCCCAGAGGAGCTGTTATTGGGTTTGCCTGTCTGGGCCCCAAGGTGGGACGGTGGGACTGCATTTCCCAGCTTCTCTGCTGGCAACGCGTTCTTGCGCTTTTCAACCTTGGTCTTCAGCCCTGCATCGGTGTCGCTCTGAGAGGAGTGAGCGCTGTGCGTGAAGGACTGTGACCGCTTCTTCCGTGGCGTGTCCTCGAAGAACTCGATGACGAAAGCCTGCTTGTTGTGCAGCATCTCGTGGGGATCTCGTCTCATCTGTCGCTGGAGCCTCGTTTGCTCTGTTGTACGTTCACTGCCCGTCGTTGTTGTCATCTCCTTCTCCGCCTTGGGCGCCACAGGGTCTTCAGAGTCACTCTGTGTCCCGTCCTCGTGCCTATTGCCTGGAAACAAGATATGTAGATTTGACTTTCATATTCTCAATTGCTGCGGCCCTGTCATTACCTCCCAGTTGAAATTTATCATTTCAGTTAGAAAAAAAAATCCTATAGGATTAAATAACTCCAAAGACAGCAGCTGTAGTACAGGGATTGCACCCTGTTAGAAAAAATAAAATAACTCACTTTTCACAACTGGTTGGCTATTAAGATTTTAAGAAACAATTCCAGAAATTGCTTCAACTCCAAGAGTTTCCAATTTTGTAATGCTGATTGGTTTAGATACCTAATGTTTTGTTTTTCTTTTTTTTTTCTCCCCATTTAAATAAAAATGATGACATTATTTTGCCGTTCTGCCCAATTACTGTAATCCAAGATCACCTCATTAGGTTCTCTCTGTTACAGAGCAGAAATATCTCTACAGGATCAGTAAATATACCCTGCACAGTGCATCCCATGAAACCAAATCCACACAATGAAAGACCATATCAGAGCATTACAAGTGCAAGCATTTCTGAGCACCCACGTTACCCTCCTCTACAAGAAGGGAATAAACCAGATGCTCACAGAAAAGTGAATTTGAAGGATGCTTTCAATTTTCCTGAAGATGTAAGAATCCTGCCGTGACACTCCCATGAGTTTCACCAGTCAAGTAGAGGTTAAATCATTACTTAGAGTACACTAAGCTTAAAGTAAGTTTATAATTATTTTCACTTCTGTTAGCAACAACCATCTTTACAACCTTCCCTATGCACCAGCAATGCCTGCCCCTCAGCACCTTAGTTGAGGACTCTCAGAAAGTAAATTGAAGTAAAGTAAAACAGAAAGTAAAAAGTAAACCAAAAAACAAACCTTTTTTTGGAGAAGCAAACTGGTGTGAAGGCACA
This sequence comes from Baryphthengus martii, assembly GCA_013396935.1. Taxonomy (NCBI): domain Eukaryota; kingdom Metazoa; phylum Chordata; class Aves; order Coraciiformes; family Momotidae; genus Baryphthengus; species Baryphthengus martii. The sequence continues at coordinate 117,961 of VWZK01011826.1, read as the reverse complement.
GAACACGATTCAGTCAACGACCAGGAACCTGTCATCGGGAGAAGGGGGAAAGAGGTCTCTGCGCTCTAGACTGTAATATGCAGCAAGATATACTGGCTAAAATACCACGTGTTTGAAAGGAAAACTGCTTAAACCTACTTTGCAAGTTCTCCAGACACATGGGTGAAGGCCATTCATTATCTCAAGTTAGCTGTGAAAGATTAGAATTTAATACAAGATCCATTCAAGTCAGGAGTCAGTCCTCTAGAGTCTCCTAACACCTTCGTGAAGGAAGCCAGCAAACTTTGCATGGTGCCCCAACAGCCAAAAAGCTTTGTCCTTGGAAGGGAAAGTTCTTAAACTAAAGAGTCTTGGCTAAGAACACTGCTGAATGCAAAATGGTGAGGACATAGGGACAAACACCCACCATGCCCATGGATGCCCCAGAAGAACACCATGCACATCCTCACAAACTGCTAAGACCTGAAGCATCTAGTGTTGATACCAGGCTTTACATTCACCACATTGTTCCTGAAAGCGAACAACTCTTACTAATGAACCCCAATGGTGGGTGTCTCTGAACCTGAGACCCAAGCCTGGTAGGCAGGGTAGCCTCCAAGACATCTTCAGAATTAGCCCTGCCAGAAGAACAGGTTACACAGCTATCGCAGATAAATGACACCCTGTCCTCTGCCAAAGCAGAGGTGGATAAACTCCTCAGGCCATCAACACTGCATGTTTTAATCAAATGTCCAAAGAGTTGATTTCTTGATATGTAAATTATACATTAAATTACCTTGGCTTCTTTCTGTGCCTTATGGACTGTAAAGAGGTAAGTGCAGTCAGTCTATTATTCCTGTACATCACTCAGAAAAATCCCAGGATGAGCAGCAGCTGCCTAACTCTCTAGTTTTCTCTAAGAGGAGAAGGCAGAACTACCAAACCACATTTTTATCCTTAACAATATTCTCTAGCAAGTCAATAAAATCCAGCATCATAATAACAAAAAAAAAAACAAAAACCAACCAACCCCAAAACAGTCCAAACCCCAAAATCCTCTACTATACAGACTGAAAAAAAGACCCTAAACAATCAGGCAGGGCATCTCAACACTGCCCCTTGTTGGGAAAAAACTAGAAACAAGCAATGACAACAAAACAGTTCAATTTCCATGTCATGCCAAACCCCAGGGCTGGATATGTGAGACCTTTGTGACCACAGGGATTTCTCAAAAAACCGTACACAAAAAGGCAAGTTGGAGGTATAATAGGTAAAACTCTTCATATTATGAGGAGGACCAATAAGGACCAAGCAACACTCCTTTAAGGGAAAACAAGGTATTGCTCTCATATAAGAAGGACCTGAACCACAAGTAGAATCCTAGAATCATTTAGGATGGAAGAGACCTTTAAAATCAAGTCCAACTGTTATTAAGCAGGTCTGGTAATCTTCAGTATGTCCGAATCAGTTACAGCCGCAGTTCAAAACAATAGCTTCTCCAGAGGCCTGCAAAGGCAGTGAGAATGCAGGAGATCGGTGATCTCCTATTAGCTGTTCAGCACACGGCCCAGGACAGACATCCAAGCAAGCCCAAATCTTGCAAAATATATTGAAAGTCGCATGAGAATCACGTGAGTCCACCAGCTGCACTAAGAACTGGGCTCCAGACTACACTTGAGACCTTTGAAAATCTCCAAAGAATTCTTCACAGTGATACATTTAACAGGACACAGATCCACAACACTTGAAAGTTTTGAACAGAGCAGGATTTCAGAGAAGTTTTGGTTTAAAAGAAGAAACCTTCTTCTACAAGCACAACAATTTTCTCCATTGGTGATCATGTTTATCTCAACTCTACCACCAGTCCCTGTGTCAGGACCTTTGGTCATCTGACCAAGTGGCTCTGGTCACTGCAGCCATCAGGATGATCACACTTAACCTCTTCTGGACTACAGCTAAAAAGAAAAGTCATTCTTCGGACAGGAGAAGCCACCGAAATACCTCTGTTTACGAGTCTATCTGACCATGTGGAAATTATTTTAGACATCTAAAAATCAAAACCATTTTTTCAATCACTGTTACTGCTGAGCTGTTATAGATGTAGAGGAATCAGATTCAAGTGTCCCCAGGCCAGCATCACAAATGATTTCAGGGCTAGGTGAAGAGCCTGCTAGCCAGACTCAAAACAATTAACAGTCATTAAAGAAATATTCTTCACCTTGTAAATATGGAGCAGAGATAATTAAATCCAGCTCTCCTTGACAGGAGATGGGGTTTCCCCCTTTATTATGCTGCATTTGCACAGCCAGCAGAGAACTATGCCCACATGAGAAGACATTCACTCACCTTTAAGCGTTCTCACATGAACCGGCAGGTCACTCTTTGTACTGTACACGTCATCTCCCGGAGACTGCCGTCTCATCAAGCTTGGGTCATTCTGGACAAGCCAGTCAGCCACTTTGCTCTCTGCTGACATCACTTCTGTATGAGCTGGTTCCTTACTATACGGTCTTCTCTGTCTGAGTGAAAATTTAGTTACGTGGTCTTTTATTTTTATTTTACCGGGGGTACCATCATCAAATTCAATGGTGAAAGAGGCATGACTCTGTACAACAGGAGTTACTACAGCGTCAACATCTTTTGTTGGTATCTCATGAACTTGTGTTTCTGGAGATTTTGATGGCTGTTGAAATTCTTTAGTTGGAATCTCAAAGTAACTTGGCTCTCTCCGGAAGGCAAACACAGACTGTTCTTGGGCATCTCTAAAAGTAGAAATATTACCATTCAGTTCCTCTTCATGCTGGGTTATCTCTTTTGATCTTTCTACAAAAGGGGGAAGAAAAAAAAAAAGTTTTATTTTATATAGGTTTGTACTCTGACCTCATCACTGAATTCAGTGCTCACTGCACTGCTGTGGTCCAACCAACTTTTGTTCTATATATTTTGTTCTTTCTTCCATTGCTCCCCAAAGAGAGAGCTGAATACATACACAGTCACATGTTTTGACAGAATTGATGTGGTTGGTGGCATTTTAAGGCTTCTGTCTATTTGGGCTGATGTGGAAGAAAGGTCCTGTTTCACTTTGCTGAATTCATTACATGCTCCCCTACTCAGATTTTCACAGTTCAAAGGAAAAGCTTGAATGTGCAAAGTTAATCACAGGCATGGTTTTGTTGGATCAACACCTAATTCGGTAATATCACGAAGCACAAAACAACATTTTTTTTCAGTAGTACCCAAACTTTCTGGCTAGAGGGTCACTTATTTACTTCAGCCTCTTGGGAGTGCTGCTAATTACAAGCCCTCTCTGCTAGAGAACAGATACGCTGTACGTGCATTGAAATAAAACACTTCTTTGTGTAGCGCAGTATACGCTCGATGGAAATATCAGGTTTACTGCACCACTGAAAAAAAGATGCATCTTCCACGCGTACACATTCACAACTACAGGAGTAGTAAGACTAAATAGCTTCTACAGATGATGAGGTGAGAAATGAGACAGCTTCCACATCAGTCAAATCCAATCAATGCATCAGTAGGAGAGTCCTGGGAGACACTGGATGGTTTGTTCAGGTGGGCTGCACACAACCAGAGATACAGCACTGCCGTGTAACTAGGTCTCAAACAAGCTTAGTGAGGCTTTTCTCATCCATACTGAATTATTCCACAACTGCCATTTCTAACATTCAAGAACTCTACGGGAAACATTTTAATGTCCTCTTATTCTGGTTTCACTGTCAGCAGTCTACACACAAGAATGTGCAAATATGAGCACAAAAATAAAAGTGGTAATTAAAGCCTTGAAGGGGGACGGCTTCATAAAGTAAAAGTCAAAAGCGTGCAGAAATTTTATCCCCTGCACCTTCTCCCATCCCAAGTCACCCCCATTACCTGAGTAATGTTCCTCTTGCCTCCTGTCCTCCTTGTTATTTGCGTCATCTTCCCCCCACCAGGAGGGCTGCCCATAAAGAGGGGTGCGGTATGTATTGGTTTCTAGGAAGAGGATAAGTAAATACTTTGACACAGAAAATACCAATTTACTGAGTTCACAGAAGTCAACCACATATCAAAAAGAGAAAAACAGCAAGGTCAGGTGAGATCATGTACCTGTTACATTGCAGTTACAACAGCAGCAAATCGTATATAATAATGAGTATGTTCAGGCTTTTCTTCCCACCCCATCCCCCCATTTTTATTTTTCTACATTCTGCTGCAAGATGCTGACTTCACTTCCCTTTGCTCTCTTTAATAGTTGTGTTTCCTAAATATTGGCTCTTCTCCCTTTCTAGTCTCATTATTCACGGAAAGTGGAAGATTTTTGGCAAGACAGACTACAAAACACTAGCCACAAAATTGTCTGCTGCTCACCCGCAATTCAGGTAAAAATCAGATTTTTTTCCTGATCTTAACTGGGAAGACTTTAACTCTGCCCTTTCTGGCCTCACCATGTCCTCAGTTGTTGTGAGGCCAGGGATTTTTTCCAGCTACTCACCACTCCCACTCTAAGTGACATCCATTCCATAACAGGAAATTCTTGAAGCGTTACAAATTTAGGGAAAATGGTAAAACTATCTCCTTACGCATACATAAAGAAGTAGTAAACTCTTGTTCTGTAAAGTTTAAAGTAAACCAAGTGGACTCCAGAGTCACTGCAGGACAGTGACTGTTTTCATGAAAAAGCTTTCCCTAGAAGAGCACGACTTCCATCATTTTCTCTGCTTCGTGAACACTCACTGGAAGATCAGGACTTTGCAGCATCGACTGGTACGCCAAGGAGCTGATCCACTGCTGCTCATTCCCTCTACCACAAAACAAGACTGTGTTTTGGCAGTGCCTTGAGCTGTTGCTGTTTATACAACAAGTAAAAAGAACATACCTCAATTTACCTGTGGTGTAGTTGTTGTTATTATTATGTTTTTCTAATAGTTTAAGAGAAGGAAATAAAGTAGCTTTTGTTCCTTCATCTAGAGGCGATAGTAACACAAGGATAGGTCAGGGGCTGAGGTTAAGCTCCAGCTTTGCTGCTTCTGCCTGTAACAGCCACCAGCAGCCACTTAACCGGCCACGTCTGAATCCCTGGATGCAGCTCCTGAGCCAGAGCCGGGCTTCTACTGCCAGCTGCTGCTCAGCTTGCGGCTTTAAAACCACACACTGCCCTGTGCAAAGCAGCCCTCAAATAGCCCTGCAATTCTGCATTCCCTGCTTTAACAGGGACAAGACAGAGGAGTAATTAGCATAAGGGAAGTCAGGAGAGGAAGGGGAATTACGGAAGTCAAAGAAAAAAAAGCAGCCCGATTTCACGCTCCTGTTTCCAAAGCTACACAGACTCAATGGCCACTACTTCAGGTGTTTTTTTCCAGAATAGTTCCAGAGATATATAAGCTAAGGCATTGTCAGTCCACAGGCAAAAATTTTGCTTTACAGATGCAGCCCAGAGGCCCTTTTCAAGAGATCTTCAAAATTTACCACGCCGCCTTCCTTCACACTGAGCATCAAAAGATGCTGAAAGTATTACTCTCCCTTCCGCTGAGAGTGTGCGGAAGATAAAATGTGTTGCCATTATGTAGGCGGCCTTTGAAAGTTCAAAGGAGGAGGCATTTCTCACCATGAATAAATTGGAATTGCCAAGCAACATGTTTCATAACTGAGGATGGATAAACCACTCAAGGGAGAGGGGAAGAAGAATAAAAAAAAAAAAAAGAAAAGAAAAAAACCAACTTATTCACAAGCTTGTCAGAGGCACTCAAATGTAGGGTTTGGCCTCTGCTAGGCTGAGACTTTCTGTTACTCAGCCTATCAGAAACCTATCACGGTCTCATCATGCCATGACCTGCCCACTAGACCCCCACACTGCACAGATCCACCCTACCAACATCATGCATTTCTTTTGGGCACACACTGCAAAGGATTATCACCCCACAAATTGCAGTAGTGATCTCAGAGTTGATGGCCAAGAGGCACTCAGGGCCAGAAGAAGGAGAAAAACACTGTGAGGTGATAACAAATGCATTAACAGCCAGCTATGTCTGGGCTAGCTCATGCCTAAAGGTCAATGGGGCACAAAGGGCTCAACCCTGAAGAGCCACGTGAGATTTTGGATATTTGTCTCAGATTAACGCAATTCATTAATAAGGCTCATCAGTGGTTTATTTTAAGTTGCTGGTGGAACAAATTCTAAGCATACCATCCTAGAGATGAAATGCACAGACCATCCCACACTTGACTCTTGCACAAGCAGCATCTTTCCCAAGCCTGGGGGCTGTTACTGCCTGCACCTTGCAAGGAGTTGCCTTGTTACAGCTCATCTCTCCAGCACTTCCCAGCCTCTCCTCACAGGATACCGCAGGCCCCCTAGTCTAGAAGTGTCTAGTTACCTGTTCCAAGAAAATTTTGTTTCCAAAGGGGCAGAAGTGAGCTAAGAGAGCTCACATCCATCCTGCAGGACAGTCTTCTTCCCAGAAGCTGCTTCAGCCCCAAGAACTGTGTCCCACCAGCATATTGAACACAGAAGCTACTGTTGGGTTTTTTCCCCCCAGGAGCTTTTCTACTACAGAGAAAAGTCAGCTAGGGGAGCAAGTCAACCTTGGTCAGACTTTTTCTGTTGATGAAGAACTTGGGGATTTCAAGGAAAGCTCAAGGGAAAAAAAATAATAATAATAAAAAAGAGATTTCATAGAATCATTGAAAGATTTCACTTGTAAAGAAAAATGAGCCAGCTCCTCTGCCTTCTCAAATTTCCCCCTCTACCCTAAAGAGGCCTAATAGATGCTTGGAAATCCCCCAAATTCCCTCTGACAAAAGCTAGCACAAAGCCAAAAGCCCATCACACATGAAGGAGCACCTACAGAGAGCACATCAGGTTGTCCAGAGTGCACAGACCTGGGGCCACCCGGGTGGGAGCTGCTCTGCTGCACTCACCGCAGGGCACCAGAAAGTCCCTTCTGCCCCCTGACACAAAGCTCACGTGGCTCCACTTGCACCGTTCTGTTACAGCGTGTGCAACACGTCTGCTCGCTTCTGTGGGTTGTTTTTTTTCCCACTCCTTCCCTCTCCCAGCCTTCACAATAAACTGAACTTCATTTTAAAGACTGCAAAAAGCACAAATGGAAAGCCAATGAGTCAGTATCTTGCTATTTAGGGGCAGTTTCAATATTTTAAGAGCAATTAATGTTTCCAGCGAGCTTTCACGTTAATTTGCATTTTGAGTAACATTATCAAATAACACAGACACTCTTATTCTCAGCTACTGTTGAAAGTGGCCAGATCCTGAGCCAGAGTAAAATTTCCCTGACTTCAGAACAGCCATATAAATTCACTGTCCTACTCATGTCAGATGCTTCTGTCTCTTCTAATTTGCCAGCACAACCAACCTGACACCTCTCCCTGCTCCAGCTCTAACATAATGATATTGTATAAAAAGGGGAGGGGAAAGAAAAAAAAACATGATAGAAAGGCAGCTAAACCAGATGGCTGTGACAGAAGCGGGCCAGAGAGCAGCTATGTATGCAGTTGTGCCAGGGGGGCTTTGCTCTTCACCAGCTGGGATGCATTTTGGGTAGTGACCTCACCCTGGATCTGCAACATCCAGAGGAGCTCCAGAGGAGTACGTTTGCCTGCGTCCCAGATGCACATACCATCGCCTGTCTGCTACATTTCAGTGTAAGATGGAAGCTCTTGCAAGAGCAGAGAGGCTTGGGGCTTGCCTGAGTCAGTGGTGGAGCAAGGAACACCAGGAAAACTAACTGCTCAGTCATTTTAATGACGTGAGATTTCCTCCAACTGAAGGCAGCTCGTTACCACCTCTCTCCACTCTGTGCCAGGCTGCCCAGATGGTGCCAATTCATTTAGACATATTTCTTGGCTCATCAATTCAGGCAGACAGCCTGAAATCCATCCTTTTAGATAACTGAATTGAGGTCAGCACAAGCATTCAGCCAGATAAATACTGAGCTACTGGTGACAGTGTAATACAGGGAAGACCACTGACATACACATGCTCTGCTCCTGGGTTTCAGGCTTTGGGGCAGTCACTCAAAAGAAAAAATGAAAGCTGTTTTAGCACAGAACAAGAGAGGTGCACCTGTTTAACAAATCCAACAAGAATGTAGCCTGTTAATATAGAACTACTGATTACCTGAAGGAGAGGCACCACCATAAGAGAAAATGAGACATGTCGATACAAAGGATGTATTTATGGAGAAGAGAATCACACAGAATGACACAAGGGCAGGACCAAAAAACACAGTCCAGGTGATGAAAGGAAAAGGAGAAAGCCTGTGCTAGTGTTGCTTTCTATCAGCCAGTGGGCAAAAGAGCTGTCATGACAAGCACACAGTTCCCACTGCAGAGGGGTCTGATTTCCCTTGAAGGTGTCCCCTGTGGTTAGCACAGGGCTGCACTTCGCCCAAGTCCTCACAAAGCTTCAAACCATCACAAAAGAAACAGACAACAATGGCAAATTTCTTTGCTGACAGAAGCACTGGCAGCTTTGAAGCTGTCTACAGCAAGTCATAACAAAAGCATGAGAAATCCAGCTTGCTTTAAGTCAAACCATTTTTGATTCATTATTAATAACAATATTGTCCATCTTCAGAAGATGCAGAGTAGGCTTCTTATGGCAGAAGCCTTGGGCAAAAAAAAGAGACGATCTAGCTGTAACATTTTAAAATTAATTCCTTCTGTCTCTGCTTTTTCACTCCCCTCCATCACAAGAGAATTCAGACCCAGTAGGAATAACCATGAAGCAATTCTCTACCTCTTTGCCGCAGTATTTATTTCACATGTGCAAGGCAAACCTAAGCCCTGGTCTTTTGAATCTGCTATGAAGATACAGGGATCTAAAAGGCTTTCAAATCAGGCTGATGATCACAAATTTATTTGTATCAACTACATGGTCAAACCTCTAACTTGCTGCAGGTACCCTAGCTCAGATGAGAAGCAAATACATCACCACCATGCGTCTAAATTAAAGGCTAGGGTAGAGCTGTGCGTCTAAATAGCTATTACCATGATCTCATGGGGAAAGCAGCCAAAGACCATGGAAACCACTTCACAACTGGGCACAACTCCCACTGCCTCCATCCACATTGCCTGCTGACCTCAGCCCCAGACACCAATAAGACTTTCGAGTCGGTCACTCTGTTGAGAGGACTCCCTAATGATATGGACGCTAAGCCAGCAAGCAAGCCTATTTCACAGATCCCGGGAGAAGCTCAAGTCCTGTTGCTGCACTTGGTGATGCTCATTTCAGCTGGATGCTGTGGGCAGCCTCCACCTCTGGAAACTCAGGCCTGCAGCAGTTATTCAGAGGTTAGTCATCAGATTTGGCATTATCTAGTCCCGTCAGCCTGTGAGGGCTTTGAAAAAAGAAAAAAAAAAAGATTAAAAAACTAAGATCAGCCTAAGGATTAGCTATGTGTTGAGAACAGAAAACCACAAAGTAGCTTATCTCATCCCGTACCTCCACTCAGGTAGCAACAGATGGGGATTGTGACAGTCTTAAAATCTCCTCAGTTCAAGGCTGTACCTGGCCTGCTGATCACTTAAGGCTTTCAAGAGCTGATGGCTATTTTTAGCATTAACTAGCAGAACTGTGGGCAATTTTCTTATTCCTATCCATATCCAATCCATAGGGCTTCCAAGCTCCTTGCCTCAAACATTTCACAAAGGCTGATGATTTTCTGCTTAGAGGCAACATACACCCAAAAGCTGCCAGTTCAACAGCATAAAGACTAAATGGCTGTTTCCCATTCACTCCCCGGGATCTCTTTGTACTCAGCCCCTCATCCCCTCCCATTTCTAAGCAGCTTTAATTGTTCACACTGTTTTGTTAAACCTCTTTCCCAAAAGCTTGCATTCCCTCTGCCTCTTTTCCACCCTGGCCCTGGGAAGCGATCCTTCTAAAAGCTTTTGTCACCCCAGACCTTGCTTTAATTAGTCAATGCAAATTCCTAAATACCTACAGGCTTAGCAAAGCAGCTCTTTCCCCACTGCCTCTTTCTGCTGCCAGTAAGCAAGCCCACTCGCAGTAAGAATACTACATTCTTCTTTCCACTAATCATTTTAAATTGCTGCCACTCCTCCACACAACCAAGGAGAAATAGTGCATGTGTGCAGCTGAAGACAAGGTGAATTAGTCACATCACACATGAAAAAGGGACCCACTGATCATTCTGCTCACACGTCAGAAATGCTTTTAGGAGAGTAAGGCACTGATTTAATGCTCAGACTCCCTCTCTTGCTTTCACAGGCTTCAGTCCAAATCAGCAAAACACTTCCAACAAGAAGTCCTGAATTCTTCCATCTTTCAGTGGGTTTAGCAGCACTTCACAGACTTTTTTAATCCCACTGCACATGACATACTTCATCACTGTCCCCCAACAAGGACTCACAGCTCTTTTTGCCTTAGACCTACAGTCTGTGCCTGCTAACGATGACAGAAACGTAATGCAGGACTGCAAACCACATGCTGGAGAAATGGGTCACCTTGCTGAAGAGTCACTCAAGGTCCTGACTTTGAAGGTATTCCAAATATCAACCACTTACGCTATGTAGGTTAAAACCGACCAGTGCATATTTTGGAAGCTGGCAAGAATAAAAATGAGTGTTCATGCAACTCGGCAGCAGCAAATGCAAACTGGATCCAGTTACTGGCAAACTGGCCCAGTTACTGGCCGTGTCCTTCAGAAACCCTACGCCCCTTGAAAGGCAGCTGGAGAGCTCTCCCAGCAGTGAGGATCACCTCTTCTCACCTTCCACGTGTCACAGTTAATCATCACCAACTTCATCCCTTTAACTGCAGGCTTGTGAGACAGAGTCACAAATGGCACATCTGTGGGGGAGGGAAACTCTGAGACACAGCTAAAGCAGCACAAAGAAAGGTTTTGTGGGCACTGGGTGCCTGTGCTTCCACACACAGCTGGAGGCCACAGCCACACCAGGGAGAAAAATTATACTCTTTTACTACACTGTGTCAGCTTAGAAGGATTTTCATAAAGACAATACTTGGGAGATTAAGGTCAACCAACCCACTCCAATTAATTATCATGGAGCCTTAATGGATTTACCCAAAGTTGTACATTTTCTAGAAAGCAGCTGTATCTATGTCTAGGTCACCTAGCTCAAGATGCTGTCTCATTCCTTCACTTGCCCATCCAGTCACCATCCTGCTTCTTCCTCCAATGGACCCAGTGGGCACTCTCTCTACTAACCCCAATGCTTTTCAATCTCTAGGCCATCCCAGTGCCACAAGACCACCACTGGCAGTCACTGTCACTGGAATGCTTTAAACCTGTATTTGTTCCTCTGGTGCATCATCAAGCTCGAGAAGGCCACCGATACCTGAACAGAACTGGGGAGAGATCTGCCAGGGCAGTGTGTACAGGAAGTAAGAAGTTGTGTGAGAGGCAATACTGCTGGGGAGGTCTTGGCCCATCATGATGAGGAACAGGAAGGAAGTCAGTTTGCCAATGGGTCTTTAAAGAAAGGCAGCAGTGGGTAAAGAAATGGAGAACAGAAGGAATTTTTCAAGTGGAAAAGGTTTGCAGCTGGGGAACAACAAACCCAAAGCAAGTATCTTCCAGTTTGGCAGCTTCAATCTCACATATCAGCACATTTGGAAATACAGCTATTAAAGACCATATAGGGCTTTTTGAAAGAAATGGCTTACTGTTTCTTTGCCTGCCTGCCTGCCAGGACCACACCACAGCAGCCATACATTTTCTACTCTGAGTCACTGTCTCTGTTCAAACACCAGCTCACGATTAGGAAATTAAAAATAGACCAAACAGGTGCCAAATAACTTACCAAACCTGCTCAGCCCACAGGTTCTCCAGCACACACAGAGCAACAAGGCATGCATGAGCCACCATGCCAGCTGATTTTCTTTGGAGCCTGAATCTCCAAAAACTGAGACACTGAAATACTGAGAGGTTTAGAAAGATGACCCTTCTGGAACTGCTCCTAGATGCAACCCACAACACTACTGTCCGAATCATGACCCAGTGCACGGCTCAAGCTGCACTTTGTTCTGAATCTTGATGAACTGGTTCCCCAGAAAGTACCTGTAATTGTTTTCCTCTCTCCTTTCTCCAGCTTCGCCTGCGGGGACTCAGTGTAGACACTGTGCTCCATGGGCTGCTCCGCCCTCTTCATTGCCATACCCTTGTAATTCATCTGAAGCTGGCTCGTGTACTTCTCATGCTGCAGAGACACAAGTAACAGTTGGAGGGTTGCCCGTGTGCCATCCCTGTGCTAGCCCATGGAAGAGAGAAACCACTCTTCCCTGCAAATGCACCTTGCAAAAGCAAATATCTGCAGTTACATTCTGCAACCAAAAGCAAGCACAGCTGAGTAGAGGCTAGAGAACGGCAGAAATGCCAGCTGAGAGGCTTTCAAATACTCCATTTAGAAGACATTGTGACAATTCTAGCCCACGAGAAGGTGACTGTGACTTAGCTCTGCAAAATAGCTAATTAGGAAATCCTTTAAAGAGTAAACTGAGAAGAATCAAAACTTAGGCCATTTTCCATTCAGGAGTCAAATCCTGAAATCCCCTTTGTTCTTAAGGCAACATTATAAATTCTTTCAGGGCACTCATCTGCATTATCTCAGCTTTTCAGCAAAAGCAATCAAAATATATTTTAACTATTTCTCTTCAGACCCTCTCTCCAGCTAGGAGACTGATTCCGCCTTAAAACAGGCTCCACATTAACATAGTAAATGAACTATTCTAAAATAAGTTTATTACATGTAAATTAATAAAGGGGTTTACCTATTCAGATTATTCCTGAGTAAGTTCAATGGACCAATTCTAGCGGTCACATTTCCAATTCTCTCCAAGTTCTAAACATGGAAGCAGGACTAAGAAGACAGTATCTGCTAGACAGGAGGTGATGCTTGGCACTGAAAGCTCAGTCCTCAGCTGAACACAACAGCTCTCTTGCCTAGAGGGAGTTGCTTTTCTGCTTTAGATAAGAGGATGCTTGAATATTTTGTACCAGCTACTGAGCTCTTTGTTTAAAGAGCACCTCAGTTATAAGAGGACTGCTCAGTACATAAAAATTGCGAGCTTGAAGGCAAAAATGAGATGACTTATCTAAGTCACCAAGTTCAGAAAGAGGCTCTGGGCTCTACTTCTGGGAGAGGACAAGTGGGTTTCACTCACAAGCTAATGTGCTGACTATTCTTTAATACATTACAGCTTTACTGATCTTTTTTGTTGGTAGTCATGAAACCACAAATAACTTCATCTACATGTTAGCGCAGGAATAAGAGATCAGAGCTGAGATAACTGGGAAATTTATCTCTCCTCAAAGGAAGTTGTTATTAAATCCCAGTCCAAGCAGAGCCTCCCATTATGGAGCATTTCACTGCTGTCAAGTGTATTTTAATATTTCATTCTGCTTGACCATTCCTAGAGCACTTTTTTTTTTCTTTAAAAAACAAACACACCTGCATCCAGACACCCTTACCTTTAATGCTTCTTCTGGGACTTTGTGTTGAATTTGCTCGAGGACATACATGTTCGAATGTACAGAACTTGTTAAGGAAATGGCAAAGGAATTGGATGGACAGAGAAATCAAGTATCTAGTAACGGAGAGAAAACAAGATCATAAAACTAGAGAGGCTTAAAATATGCAGAGTACTAAAAGCTGCCAGCACTGCATCCCACCATGGTCTTTGTCACGCATGTTTTGCAAGAGAGCATGCAATCACGTCTGCTGGCCAGACCCACGCCAGCTGAAAGGCAGCAGACAAGGGGAGCAGAGCAGGAGAAGCTTGGGGGACCACCAGCAGCTCCATGCAGAGCCTAGGGAGCAACCAGAGCCCTGATTCCGCTCCTACTCCTCTCCACCCAGCTGGCAGCTCCAAGCAAACCACTCTCTCCCCATGGTATCCTGGCCAAGATGGGGCAATATGGCCCGTTCTGGACAAAGGAACTGTAAAGTTCAGCTCCCTGCAAGGATGCCTGGGACCATGGTGCTCTCTTGCCCTGACAAGGCCTTTCAGTCACTGCAGTTTCCTGGATGAAAAGTAAATCAGGTCATAAGCTGCTGTGACCTCTTAGGAAGGGAGGTGTTCAACACAGTTGAGCCTAGGCAATAATCCTCAGCAACACTGCATTAAGGAAAAAAAAAAAGCAAGCATCTGGCAATGTCATCCTGAACAACCCAATCAGCACGACGCAGAGCAAAGCAGAGGAAAAAAGAGAGATGGGAAATTTAGACTAAAAATAAACCCAGTGATACTGGCATAGGAGGGAAACACCGCACAGCCTGTAAGCAAAACTGTAAATGGAAGAGACACAAACACTCCTGCGCAGCAGCGCGCAGCTAACCCAGAGACCGCAGGAGGTGCTGCCATCCGTGCCCAGCTGAGCACAGTGTGCACAGAAAGCACTGCTAAGGAGTGCCAGAGGAAAGCAGGAGATGGTACTGCCATATCAACTACGCTGAAGTAAAAAGATGACTCTAAAACCTACATTCTTTAAAGTCTTCCTGTTGAGGGCAATAAATTTTACAATTCTTAAACGCAGTTATTGGTTTCACATGAATATCCATGTAAGGGCTCGGGACTAAACACTTCAACTCAGCTGCTTAGTGCTGAGAATTGTTTTCTATAAAAAGTTTAAACCTGTATCACAGCCATTAAAACCTATCCACGCTCCAGGCACCAGCTTATGCCTTTGTGAGACTGGAGCTCACAGCAAAACTTCTATTGGTTTCTCCACACATTTAGGGACCAGAAGACATGCAACCAGCTACATTAAAAAAAATCCCAAACATCTGCCAAAGTCACAAAGTCAAGAAAAACTAGAGCTGAGGTTGCATATGGGACTGTAACAGGCTTCATCACCTGTGCACTGAGATATCACCTTTAACGGCAAGATCCCAGATGACAGTGCTCTTTATTGGGCAGCTCTCAGGAAGGGGCTGCTCAGTAATTTTCCCCTCATGTCTGCCTGAACCCTCTTTAATGGCACCCTGTTCAAATATTGATCTGAAGGCAAAGAATCTGCCTCTCTTCTTACTTTTTTTTTTTTTAAAAAAGAATCAGCAACTACCCTCCTTAAAAAAAATAAATTAAAATATCACTGTGAAGCAAGGATTTGTTATTGCTAAAATGGCAAGAGACAGAGTGAGACGAAGACCAAAAGTATGATCTCACACAAGGTGTACAAAACCCACTTTTCCAGCAGATTCAGGATTGCTTGCACATCGGTTCAAGCATCCTTGTTGCAACAGCAAGTACTCCTGGGCTGTCCCTGCTTAAGGCCGAGGTATCCAGATCCCTCCCTGGAAGACCAGGGAGGCTCAGACTCTCCTCACTGCTTCAGCGCTCTGGGCTCCAGCAAGGTTTGGAGTATTTCAAGGACTACAGCATGGCCAGCGCAAACTGATTGTCATGGGGACAGCAAAAGGCACAAGAACGTGGCTTTGGGGTCAAGGATGCACAGAAGTTTTCCAGCCAAAGGCTTCCTCCCCCTGCAATGGTAAAACTCACTCTCTGCCTTTATTCTCAGAAATGTCTGGACTGTTTTAACTGAAATTTTCCCACAAAATAGAAAAGAAACCTGGAGAAGACACTTGCTACTTCTAAATCCAGCCTGTGTGGGTAAAGTTTGGCAGATAGAAGCAACTGAAAAAAAAGTGAAAAAAAAAGGATTAGATGACATGGAAAGACAGCAAACAGGTCTCTATTTGCCACTGCTGCTCTGCTGGTTCAGAAGGGGATTCCCACAGCTATCCTTCTAGCCAGCCACAGTCACATCAGGATAAAAAGGAAAGGAGTAAAGGTGTTTTAGCAGATGGCAGCAGGATTTGTGACTCCATAAACAAAGCAGTAACTGCAGCTTAGCCTCCCTCAACAGAGGTGAAATTTCCCATTGCTAGAGAAAGATTTACTCTCACATTTTGTGGCAGAAGCAATTTGAACAGGCAAACTTCAATCGATACAGAGTCAAGGGCCTGACCACAAGGCCCAAAGCTAAACGTTTAAGGCTGACGACCTGCAGACTGTCTGAAAGCAAACATCTGGGTGAAATGACTAACAAAAACACACAAGTTGGATGAAAAACAAATAGGAAGATGTTAGATCACAGAAAAGCATATGAAGTATGTTTGCTCCCCAGCTGTTACCAGCTACAGTTGTCACTCACATGAAAAGAAAAAAATGCGACCCTTCTTCAGAAAGAGACTGAAGAGGCACGTCCACAGTCACCGCTGCCAGTGCAGGGCCTGATTCAAAGTTCATGATTAATATGCTCTGAATTGTGTTCATGGTGGAGAAACAAAAACTTACGAGCTATCCAAAGGCTCCAGGAATCAAAGTCAACACTCTTACTCATTAGTCACAATTAGCACGGTTAACTGTCCATGCAGCAAACAAGCACAAAACCCAACCAAAGACGGCATCCCCACTCCCTCCCCAGACACAAAGGATATCATAGCCGAAGCGAATGACATCATTCAGTTTTAGGGTGATGTACTTCTGGTCAGGAATTCTCACATCATTGACGAATGTCTGTGGGAAAGAAGCACAGGAATGTTCTTTTGCCTGAGGGTATCAAGGTGATACATCTCCTGGAGGACACCCATGCCCACCTGCCAACAGCACTGCACGTATTCAAGGTGCACTAGCACAAAGTCAGCCAGGTGAGGAGCTAAGCTCCCTGAAAAAATCAACACTGGCAAACAGCTCCCATGGGCAAGGTAGAGTGCCCCAATTATGCTTCAAAGCAAGGTGCTCCAAAGGGACCTCTAGGGAGATTTATCTTTCCACCAACTACAAACGAAATTTTAGTCCCCGCCGTGAACATGTAATTGAGGTGCCTGAAGTTAGGAACTTCAGATGCTCCTGGTTCTCCTCTACCCTTCACAACCAGCAAGAGCAGCAAACGGTGCAATTCATACTTTAATTACTGAGCTGGGAATCAGCTTTCTGCTGGATGCCAAAGACGACTGGTGTCGGCCCCAAGGCCTAATAATTTAACAAGCAAAGCCCATCAAAGAGGAAAAGGGAAATGAAAATGCACAGGAAAACAAGCATTTGCAGTGGCATCACCATGATGTCTGAGGCCACCGTGTCCCAGACACCATATATCAGTACAACATGCAAAAGACTCGCATATTCATTTTTCCTACATTCTAGACATCTAATTGAGGCCGAAAGAAGCTAATTAATCCTTATAAAGATGCAAGAAATGTACTTCATAGCTGTGGACAAACATCTCAGATGCCTACTTTCCGAGGAGACCCCCTAAGGAATAATTCTCAGAGAACAGAGGTAAAAATCCACCCCTCATGACACCTTTCACAAATAAACCCATACATTTTTTTGTGATAACCCAGGTTAAATAAAAATAAATCAGGAACTTAGTTGAGAACTGCCAGCGTGCTGATGGGGATCAGGCTCTCAGTGACACCCAGGGCAGGCACAAACACCAGGAGTTACCCCCACCTCACAAGGAGGGATTCACCCAGCCTCACCGACCTGGATCCCACTGATGGGTCTTTGTAGTTTCAATAAAAATGCAGCTACACTCTGATGAATCAAAATTATGCTAGAAAATGAATTTATGTTTCACCACAGTCTTTCCCGTCTGTCATCTCAGCCAAGCCAAAGACGCACGATAAGACCAAGTATTAACCACAGAGGAAAAATAAACGCTAGAGACGGAAATTAGAACCTCAGTAGAAAACAGCCCCCAGCTTCCTGGCAATTTATAGAAGAGCTGGGGAACAGGCCTGTAATTTTGGAAAAAAAGCAATGAAGCTGCTTAAAAGGCATGGAATTCCTATTTGCATTACTTTTTTAATATTTAAAAATCCCACAACAGTCAGATCAGAACCAGGAATAATTATTTCCTGAATCTTCTGTAAAACAAAAGTCTGCAAGAAAACCCATTTTGATGTCGTTACCTATTCATTCATGGCTACTTCAAATAAAATAACCTAAGGAAACTGCTTACTGCAGATAGAAATGCTACCTTCAAAATCAAAAGATACTTAGTAGAGACTGTAGAATCAGCTGAACATTATCATAAAAATAACAGAAAACATTTTGACAATTAATATGAACCAGATTATTCAGCAAAGCCATATAATAACGCATTGTTGACAAGCCATAAAGTAAATGAAAAATAAAAGGAAAACTCTTGCAAATGAAATTAAAATCAAGGTCCTCAATGCAATTTCTTTAATTTTGGGGGGGGGGGGAGTTTTCATGAAAATTTTCAAGTAAGGACCTATGTTTTTTTCATGCAAAAAAAATTCAGTTTGAGCACAACAGTCTTCTCCATCAGAAGGGTGTCTGACCAGCTGTAGAAGACAGGCACTGCTGCAACATCTTTACACCACTGTCCTTCTGAGCACAAGTCTATTATTACAAAAATGTTGTAAATTCGTATGATTTAGCATTCAATGATAGAAGAGAACTAGTGATACAAGTCTTTCCTCTCTTGCAAGAAGAATTTTCAGGTGTTATTTTGCCACTGTGAGTTAAATACCATAGGTTGTGAACCAGGGATCTAGCTAGAGCCCAGATCATTTACTGGAAATATTCCCATTTCAGCAGGGCTCTGCCTTCAGCTATTAGGCTAAACAGGATTAACACTCATTCTTGCCATTTTAAGATGCCAGAAGAGGCAGAACAACCAAGGTCTGCTTTAGCCACTGGTTTTAGTACAAGTTTCAGGGTTGGTCTTTTGGTTTTACGGTTGTGATGGTGAAGGGCTTCTGCTTCTAAGCCCAAAACAATGACTTGCAGTAAAACTCCTACTGGGAAGACAATTATGTGAATCTAGCATAGATCTGCTCCAGCAGAGGAATAGCTCCGCTGGTGTGAAGGAGGAGCCAAAAGACAGACATGCTATAACATCTGGACAGTTTTAACCAGTGGTGTATTTAAAACCCACAGAATTCAGGTGGACAGGCAAAGCCCTCAATGAGCTGCCCAACACCACTGTGTACATCAGGACCAGAGTAAGGGTTAAAATTCAGGCAGGCTCAGCTCTCTTTTCTGGGCTCACATTATCACTGGGTCTTCAAACAAACCAGGCTCAGGGCAGGCAAAAGAGCAATTTTTATTATAAAAAAAAAAAAAAAAAAAAAAAAAAAAAAAAAAGAAAAAAAAAGAGGTGGTTTAAAATAGTTTCTCCCCAAAGAAATTAAATGTCTCATCATCCCATAAATCACTCCGTGCACTGACAAATTAATTGCCAAAAGGTCATTCCTGCTCGTGCTGAACAGCTGCTCCAGAATCTTCACCAGTTTAGTGTTAATATCCTCAAAATGAGGCTGAATCTATTTCCTTCTCTTTTGCAAAAGGCTTTATGATTTTGTGAGCCCTGAAGCATTCTGCAAGGACACCAGAAGGCAAAAACAAACACAAAATTCACCAGAGCCGCTGCCTTCTAAGACGAGATGCTACACGACTTCCATCTCAGGCCTCGAAAAATAATTGTGTATGTTTAGCTTAACTCATGCCAACAGTTGCAGTGACCCAAAAGGGTCTGGCAGCAGAATAAGGAGGCACACAAGCGCTTGCAGACTCAGCAGGCCCTGTGTTTGCCTCCATCAGCCATGAGGGTTGCTACTTACGCCATTTAAGCTCCCGAGATCCTTCACCCAGTGTTCATCTTTCTCCTTGTCATAGTTGATTACAGCATGCTGCTTATCGACACTGCGGGACTGGCAACGGAAGCACAGAGAACGTGAGAGCCGTCAGGCATAAGAGACACTGTTAATCAAAGCAACATTTAGACATTAAACTAACTTGATATGGGGTAGAGGGAAAGAGGGGAAAAGAAGGAAGGATTACATATTATTTACTACTATGAATAACCAAAGGATAAACAGGAAATGCTTCCACGGTTGTTTAAACAGTTCACTGAAAACAACACACTGTTTGCATGGAGAGGGGAAAAAAATTAAAAATAAAAAAAAAAAAAATCATTGAAGGCTGTCAAGACTACGTCATAATTTCAATAAATTATATCAATACACATTGAAAACAAAACCAGTCAAACTGAAAGCCTGCAGGGCAGGATCTCAGCCAGTGTGAACTAGAAGAGCTCCATTTTTCACTAGCTGAAGCCGGTGGCCTCATCACTAGGGACATTCCTATTTGGGATGATTTCTTCCTATTTTTCAAAGAGAAAAAAATCATTTTCTTCAGTTACAATTCAAACTTATTCACAACAATGTATGTTGTTCCCATGATTACGTCCCAGAGTTGATTTAAATTCTAGGATGTTTTCCAAGTTGGAAGGAGGTTAGTAAACCTGAGATAAGAAAGAAAGCAACTGTAGGAAAATTCAGATTTAAAGCTGGATTTCAGAACACTGAACCGGATAGTAATTTGGTGCCACTGGCTTTGCCATAATGCATAAGTACCAAATGCACTTTATCTTCAAAACAGAGTATGACACTCCAGCAGGAATAGTGTCAGACTACTGAGGAAGAAGTGTTAAAACGAAATCTCTCAATAATTTTGAAATACGGTGTAACAGTTACAGTTATAAAGACACCAGACTGTCTGTATTTATATCTACTGACTTTCATCAGTAGGTACTGGATTCTTGCTGCATTTGACCTCAAGTTCTCACTGGAACCAGTCACTCCATCAGCACACTCACGAGACACCGAGACCTCTCCGGTATCTCAGGTTAGGGGAGGACTGAACGTGCTACCAGAGCAGGGAGATGAGCCAGGCTCTAAATCAGCTAATCCTTTCCTTTCAGAGCATCGACCAACAAGATGTTGGTGAAAAGTCCTTCCCTTTTCCCAAGTATTAACACGTTTGTTTTCACAACATTGCTCTCAGCAAGCCATTACCTACTTCCTTGCAAGCAGGCAGAGGCAAAGATTGTTTCAGGATAATTCCTTGGTGAAAACACAGCGGCTTTTTCTAGATAAACTACTAACATTTCCAGGAGTTTCTACTAGATGTACTTTCTAGCAGCTGCTTCTACAGCTGATAAATGGCACCTCCTCCCCCTGCAGAGCATATGTCAGTCCAGCAGATCTGTCCTCCAGAATAACCCTGAAGTAAGCACGTACTTGGTCAGAAGACCACCCCTTCCACCTTGCAACGTCCCTCACACCATTCACGACATGCCACAGCACGCAGAGGCAGTGAGGAGAGGGGCAGGTGACTCCAAACCATCAGCAGCCTCACTACTACAGTTATCCATATCCTGTTGAATTTCCAAGGTGCCAGCTCACATGAGTCCCAGCTGAAAAAGGCAGCAGCACCTGATGCTTTGCTGCCCAGTCAGTGCTGCTCAGCCAGTAATTTCTCCAAAGAAACAAACAACAATCAGTGGGACAGGCAGAGACAACACGGTCAGGGACATCTCACTCATATTTCCTGCTCCGTCGAGCCCTAAACGTGGGAAGCGATGCACAGCAACAATGCCCTCCCAGGAGGAGCACACGCAAACCTCTCACCCTCACGCAATCCCCGCGCTTGGGGTCTGACACCCACCCCAAGCTAGGGCAGGTCTTAAGTGTTTGCTGTGCAAAGCTGCTGCTTCTCCCCGTTGCTACTCACATTAGATGCAGTCCCTCAATCCAACTGAGTGGCTGTGGCAGGTATGTGCAGGTATGTGCAGCATAAGCTAAGGCTGGCTGAGGGATGCAACTCACAGACCTGAGGGCAGTAACGTCTCCAGCTACAGCCTCCGGTATCTAAGCAGTTGATGATTCATGAGCAGGGATTGTGACTGACCTGTCACATGGTCCCTCCCACCCTTTGTGAGGATGCAAGAAGGTCTCCTTCCACTACCCTGCGTGCCCAGGGTCCGTCACCACAACCATCAGGTTTCTCATCCATGAGCATTTCTGTAACTCGATTTCATCCTGCTGGACTCAAAGACAATGGCGCGTGGGGGTCCTGCCTGCACAGCACCGGATCCCTCAGATACCCAAAATCATGGACATCACTGTTCCCAACGGGATGTGAGAGAATGTTAACTGCTGCAGAAGTGCTTACTTTGGCTTTTTACAGCATGTCACAGACCTCATTTAAAGATTAACTGAATTTAAAGGCAGAACAATCTCTCTAGCCTCCTTCCGAGGGCAGAAAGGCTTCAACCCCAACAAGCTAATCCAGACCAAAAAAATAGGGAAGATTTTATCTAGTACCTAGTCAATGGTCACTTAAAAA
>VWZK01011826.1:85213-95788 GCA_013396935.1 Baryphthengus martii | reverse complement strand
AAAAAAAAAAAAAAAAAAAAAGGGGTTTATTTCTGGGAACCAGCTGTCACCAAAAATTCAGTTTGCCCTGGATCTGACCCTGATGTAAGTCAGCACAGCCTTTGGGCTGCTGTATTTTACAACAGCTGACTACAGCCACTCAGGGGTCCCAAACTAGACAACAGTCATCATAGGGGAGCAGAGATGTATTCCAGCAGCATGATATTCCCTTACATAAAAGTAGGAAGAAGTCACCAAAGAAACCAATTGATGCCAAAACTTCCCATCTTCTAAGGAAGTTTCAGCTGTGTCCAAAGATGGAGTCAAAATGCTATGCAAAATTTGACCCATAGTCCTGGCACTCTGAACACTTCTTTGAAGAGCACATCCGGAACATGGCAAACCGTTACACGGGTTGCACTTCCATGAAATCTGATGCTTTTGTGGAGAACCGAGGAATTTTCTTAGTTTTGTTTATGATAAGCCAGCAAACATCACAGGAACTGGCACCCAGAGTTCTAAGGGTCTGTCTCCAAGGAAACTCAACTTAAAATAACTAAAATCACGCTTTATTTATTTTGATGCAGACTTGCCAAAGGTCACTCTCACTTGCAAACTGAGGTGCGGCTTATTTCAACATCAGTCACATCTAACATACACCATTCTGCCGTGCGGTGACAGCAGCAACACAGCGGCTGATCATGCTCAGAGGAGCAGACTGACTCAATCCCACTTCCTAAGACTAACCAGTTCCAGACTGGTATCAGCCAAGAGCCTGAGAACAGTCCTGCAGAAGTCTCTTCAGCTCAGCAGGCCACTGGTTTCTAATTCATGACCCACTGGGTCACAGAAAGTGCTTTAAGAAGCATGAGTTCAACACACATTGTGGAGCAACCCATGGGTGCAGAGCTCCAAGGTCTGCAGCTCCACTGCAAACATTTTGGGCAGCTATAAACTGAAAAGCTGCAATTAAGTTGACTGAACCACAACTACAAGAGGACTCCCCAGCTCACACCAAATACCATGCCTTGTTTATGATCACTCACAATCTTCACAACAAAAAGAAGATTGATCCGTCTGTCAGGAGAGGATACAGCGGTCTGAGCAGAAAAATAATGAATGTCCAGTAAAGCTTTAAAAAACCCTGAAGTGCCTATAAGAAGATGTCAAAAGCAGAAAACAATGGTTACACCCTTGCAGTTAACCTGTTTTACTGGAAAAGCACTTTCAATGGGGTGAGCAGCACTCCTGAGCTATAGCAAGGATCACGGAGATTCTGTTTGGACCCAAGCAGCAAAAGCAGAGCTGAAGCATCTCAGATAAGATTGAGAAGAGGCATCGAAGGCAGGGAAAGGAGATGTCTTCCTAAGTACTAGTCATCTGGAGGCAAGAAATAAGACTACACTCCGAGAGGCTGGAATGAAGGAAGAACACAGCATCCTCACCATGTCCCAACACTGGACTTGTTATCAAATGAAAACAACTCTCAGGAAAACACAACCTGTGCTCTTCTGATTAACAACATTTACATTTTTCTGAAGGGAAAACACTGACACTGATCTGTTACTGTACTAAGCTCATACAGGGTTTGCATTTCCAGACATTCAAATCACTTCCTAACATAAGGCTGTCCTGCTTCTCCATCATACTACCTACGATGCATTGCAGTTTAACTACCTAGCAGACAAAATGCACATGCAGCATATATCTGAAGACAGAGGTATTTTATGGCTTTTCTTTCTTCCACAATCATATTAAACAGTCCAAATCACAGACAGGAATGGCACCTCTGGGTCTGCCAGTCCCATACTGGTACCAACATCAGTCTCCTATCAATCAAGCAACCAGGCAGCTCGCTTGTGATTCTCTAAACTGCACACATCAAATCAGCAAAAGCCCCTGTTTAGCACAGGATCAGCAAAAGCAGCCTCAGAAGCACGCAGGAGTTTCCACAAAGGTACATACCACACTGCCTACGTGTGCAGCAGATACTCTACGTACAGCTTTGTGTTTGGTGAAGGGTCTGATGCAAAGAACAGGGCGCTTGGGATGAAAGCACAAGGTGCAGAGATGTCAAGCAAAACCCACAAGGAAACAAGACCTGCTTAGGAAGCAGGAGGAGGAACACAGCCAGACAGCCTGCGTTTCCCCAAAGGGCCAGGGAGCAGATGCAGCTCAGCTGGCTACGTAGATACAGATGCTGCTTTTTCCCCAGGAGGATTACCATGGGCAAAGACTACTGCTCGGGGTTGAGATTTGGACCTCAGCCCTGCCAGTGCCATGAGGCATCGTGGTGTTGGAGATAAACAAACAGGAGCAGTTTCCCCTATTCCTCACTGCAGTCTGCTGTGCATGTCTGGCACAAGGTAACTGCAGCATTCTGGTGGCAGCATGCAATAAACATTTGCTCAAATACTTTCCACAGTGAACAGGTTACATTTCTGCCAGTACAGCGCTCTGCACAAGTGTCCCAGTAAGGAAACACAAACCTTTCCTGGTGTCCCACTTCAGATGGGAAATCGATAAAGCCAAATTTAAAAGAAAAAAAGTTTTTAAAAGTGTTCTTGCATTCTGGCCTGAAATACGATTTTTGCTCCTCAAAAGTAAAACCTTAGATAGTATTTAGTGACAGATATAAACATCAAGTTACCCTCTTTCACCATGATACATTTCACAAAGTTGTGTACATCAGCCACTTCAGCACTTCTACAGAGTATTAGCACATGCTCCATCCTGCCCCAGGCTGGTTCCAAGTGTGACACCCCCACAAGAAGCAGCCCCATCACTCCCAGGAGCATGTGCTGCCACTTTCTAAATGACTCTGCCTCAGCAGACAAACGTCTCTTCAGCAAGGGCAGCCACTTCATTCTGAGGCTGGATTCAATTTGCAGCTCCCAAGCTGCAGTAGCTCCTGCCTTTAGCTTTGCTGCAGTCAAGATCATGGGCTTAGTGGCTCTGTGGTAGGACTAGGGCCTGAGTATTCATGCAAAAAATAAGGCACTGAACAAAAGGCAGAAATCCCCCAGGAAAATGAAACTGTAATCCCCACAGCTTGGCAAAAGGATTTTGAGGCTGGCATAGTTCCCATAACAACTTAACCCCTTATTTTGAGGCAGAATGTGTTTTTGCTTGTTGGTTTCCCTTTCCCAAAGTGGAGCACCAGTTCAAGTGACCCAGGGTCAGATCCTGGCCGCAGGCTGGGAACATGTTGCCCAAAGATGCACTGGCTTTCCTTTGTTTTACACGGCCACCCACCAGGCATAGAAAAGCATCATCTTCAATGGGACAGAAGCCTGAACTTCTGTAGTGCAGCCAAGCTGCACGCTAGTGCCTGGATCAGATCTCAGACATGGAAAGGGTTCCTTTTTTCCCTGTGTGCTCCAGAGAGCAACAAACCCTCCCTCCGAAAGCCAAGCTTCCAGTACTTTGCAGCATGCAGCCCTCTCACCCCTAATCACCACCTGCCTGCAGTGCCACCATCACCTCTCTCCCTACCCTGCCTCCAGCAATGAACTCCCCTCCTAGCTTTGCAGGTCCTGACATGCCTCCAGTCTCCTCAACCCACCTTTCATCAGACATGTTAATTGTCCCTCAACTGCACATTAACAGGAAACAATGGGAGAAGCAAGAGCCAAAAAAACAACTCTAGGCCTGGAAATACGAGATATGCATCCTTCCTCCCACAGCTGCTGCCCAGGCACCTAGATACACTACCTGCCAAAGAGCAGAGCCTTCCCAAGGCTAGATCCTTTCCCTTCTGCCTGTAAGACACCTACTTCCCTTGTGACACCTAATGAATAACTCTCAGCAATTCCCAGTGCCCAGGGACTAATTTAGGTGCTGTTTTTCATCCTCTGGATAACTGCAGCAAAGTAGCACAAGTGGGACACTGTCCCATCCCAACCACAGCTTCCCACTCCAGCCCAGCAGTTTCACGGTGAAAGACACCAGGACACAAAGCGCACCAGAGATTGCCCATGGCTTCTACAGGGAGTTCCCAGTGCAGGAAATACCTGAGTGATGAAGGGATATGGAGTTCTGCACCGCAGCCCATTCTCCTAGAAGTACCAGGAAAAAGATAATCTACCAAGTCCACATGATCTGCTTCCTCCCAGCTTAATGTTGTAGACAAACTACACCACACCTATTTGCACTTGTTTATATATACACTTACTTAACTACACAGGAGAGACATCATATTACCTAGTACAACCCAGGGAAGGCAGGATACATGGGGTCAATGAAGCCTTAATTTGACCAGATGTCACATACACCCGGAGTTTACCATGGCACTATATCATTTGTGGAGTGCACCGTGCACCCTGTGCATCAAACACAGAACAGACCCTGTGGGGAAAAAAATATCCAGTAACGACACAATAACAGATTGCATCTTTATGCCTGCATAGACAGGGGCAGAAGCAGGATTACACCATCAATCTTCACACTGGTATGTCATAACTGCTCCACAGTTATAAACACTAGACTTAGGAGCCATAAAGAATGTTCCTTCAGTGCCTAGAATGCTTGCATTTCCCTTTTTACCAAAGCAAGCTAAAAGGAGAGAAATGCCTTTTCGAGCAGTATTAAGTAACCATTTATCCAATTCACCAGCAGAACAAACTTGTATCTTCAGCTCGCAAGCCCCTATCACTTGAGCTGACTAATTGATACCATAAGCAGCAGGCAATGTCCCATATGGGCCAGTGACAGATGCTTGGCCAGGAGCTTTCACAGCTCTCTGCTGACACCAGAATAAAAGCGAGCCTTGGCCCATCTCAGGCGTAAGGGAGATGTTGCTCAGCAGTCATGTCCTGCAGTGCCCACCTTCCCCACACTGAACAACTTCTGCTCTATATGCACCACCCCCCACTTATCCAAATTCTGCTGCTCCTCCTCTCACTCTGCACAAGTGATAGACTCATCCTCGTGCCTCCCTGCACAGTCAAACCAATCTCCTGGTGAGGCTTTATAGGGTAGAAACAGCTAAATGCAAAGATCTGGCCTCTGGCTTCCTGAAACACAGGTCAAGAGGTTGAGCAGGTACTCTGGAAGTGTCGTTACAGTCTTAACTTGTTCTTACACTTTCCTCAACAGCTGCTTTGACCACTGTCTGACTCAGGATACCAGGCTCAATGCACCTTGATCTAATTCAGCACAGTTGCTCTTACATCTAAACCCCAGCCCTGTGCATTTGTGCACGTAGCTCCTCTTTGCCCAACCTGTGACAGTTCTGTCCTCCAACCCGTCCCCTCACCAACCGTGCTTCCAGATGAAATAGGACTTAAGACAGTAGTATCAAACAAGTCCCTCCTCACCACATGCAAACCCCAATATTTTTTTCAAAGGTTTGGATCTTGGTCAAACACATTTAGGTTATTAACTGCAGAAGGGGAAATCACCTCTGATGTAGGCATTCACTCTTATAAAGCATCACTCCCCCAGCTCTGTGATGTCAGAACTTCAAAGAACAAGTTAAATATACTTTTAAATAGTTTACATGAAGAAAATGGCATTTTTTCCAGAGTTGCTCACAGTGAAGACTGGAGAAGGCAGATGATCGCATCCAGAACACACTGCCTAAAACAGATGCCTAGAAAATAAACTCTCATCCCAAATAGTTACCACGTTTAGCAGAGTTATAAGAAACTGGAAACAGTGTCTCCTGATAGGAAGTGTCAAGCTGTCTTAAAAGGCACACAGGACAAAGGCATAAAAAAGAAAACATCACACCATCCGCACCTATTCCTGTTGTAATTCACACTCACAAATACAAACTCGCCAGGCTCAGGACAGTAGCACGCACAAATCATCACTCTAAAGACAGAGGAATACTCAAGTGAGCACTAGTTAAACATTTTGCTTGCCCAAACCTTCCAGAAAACATCTCTCAAAGGAAAACAGGGAAATCAAGACCCTGCTTTCCCTTCTGTTAAATATTTCCATTTAGCAAAAATGCAAAAAATGCTTTGTTTAGGATGGAGGGGAAGGTTTTAATGGTTAAGTGAAAATTTGGGGTGTGCAAAATGTTTCTCCCCTGAGTAAACACCCATCATATTAAGTAAATGATCAAAGCCGATAAAAATGGCAACTAAATTTCAAAAGAAGTATGTTGCGGGAGAGGGAGAATTACTCTATTTAAGATGGTCCAAAACCTCTCTTATCTTTGGTTAAAAAAAAAAAAAAAAGTAAACCGTCTCGGAGGATTACATCCTACCACTACCAAGCTCCACAGAAAAAAAAACAAGTCAGTGAAGATCTGGATTTCCCCACTGCTGCTGTTTGTTGACTGTTACCTGAAGTGAGCCAGCGAGACTGTTAAAGAAATCAGGCACTGTTCTTCAGAAAAAGGGCAGCCCTGAGCCCTTGACTCTACATAACGACACTGTGCCTGCCAGGCTATGCTACATGGCATTTTACCCCGTGCATTAACAGGCAAACCCAATGCAAATCTCGCATTTGCTTGTACTAGAAGCTTTACAGTGCTGCAAAAACATTTAAAGTATTTCTAATCCTCTTAGTAAGTACAAAAGATTTCAAGGTAGATTATGTTTCCCCACTATCAAACCTACTTAATTTTAAGCTTAAAGACTCTGGTTTTCTTCACCTCTTTGTTAAGCAAAAAGCAAACCTAGTACCTGTATAAAATAAGTAAACACAGTTGAAACTAAATTTTGATTGTTTGGTGACAGAGTCATCAATTTTTGCTGTTTAGGGATCCAACACCTTGAGACAACATGCTACAAGAAAATAGCAAAAGACAAGACACTCCTAACACAGTAAAACGAGAAAGGCAAGACTGCAAGGTCTCCAGGAGGAGGGTTATCTCTCTGTCCTATGTTTGCCCCTGGTCACGATCTCAACAGGGAACCATAAACCCTATCACAATGAAATCACTAAGCAGTAAAGAGAGGAAAAAAAAAAAAACAGTCAAGTCATCCAGTCCATTCCCCAGACACTGTCAGTCTGCTCCCAGTTGTGTACTGTAAGGGATTAAATGTCAGTATCTTGAAATATATAAGCAAAATCACTGTGCAGTGAATATACAGTTTCAGGGTCAGCACCACAGAAATACTACAGGTGCAAACACTGCCACAGAGCTCTGTCCATCTGCTCTGATAACTGCCCTGCTTCTTAAGCTTCCCCCAAGACAAATGATTGTGCCAGTCTGCACAACGATTTTGTGACATGGACAGTCACAGTAGGAAAAAAAGTCTATTTTTAGATCTCATCATCCATCTGCTCACACACAATTTTGCTTGGATATCAAGTCTCTGTTCACAGCCTCTCTTCTGCATTGAGTCTTACTGCAATCATCTCATTCAGAGCCCAGGGTAGCTCTGGAAAACATCTTTACAAGCAAACAGCTAGGAAAATAATGTGCCATGCTGTCCAAAATAAGACCTTCCATGTGATCCTAGAAAAACCTTTATTACTGGAGATAGTCAACTAACATGTTTATAAAGGGTCACATGTAACTAACTCACCCCGTGAACATAGGCAGCTGGCTTCTACAAACAATCCAGAGCCTTCATTCTGGTGAAATAATGAAAACCTCCTTTAATACCACCACCTATGAGACCCCAGATACAAGAGCTTTGCTCTCGCAGATACTGCTGACTCCTCCAGGAATCTCAATTCATTTACCTTGTAAGATAAGAGCGCGGCAAACAGAGTGTCTGTCACAAGGTTGCCAGTCCACACATGACACCGACAAGCCAGCTCAGACTTGCAAAGAAGCACAAAATATTCTTCTATGGTATGGAGTGGCTCACAAGCCACACTGTCCAGTTAACCCCATAAATAACCAGAAAAACAAGCAATGTATTTGAAGCGTGACTGATATTTGGGTACTTTTATTTTAGGGTGCACAACTTGAGACATGCGACTCTCAGAGTGCTGAACTCTGATGGTAAAAGAAAAAAACAAAAAAACAAAAAACAAAAACAACCCCAAGTTCCTTCAAAAAGTGTTTATTGGATACCCAAAAACTCAGACCGTTTTTGAAAACCAAGGCCACTGAGTATGCTTCCTCCCTTCAACTCACAAGAGAACACAGCAATCAGGTTTCTGAGCAGTCAAATGCAGACTTACAGAAAAGAAATCAGGATGTTTTTAATATCTCACCTTTGTGTGCCTCACCACCAGTCAGACATGCAGAAACATGAAATAAAGTGTGATTCAAGGGAAGATCCAAACAAGCAACCTGCTGCTGAACAGGAGTATGCTTCAGGCTCTACCACTGCACCACAGCCAGGCCATTCACTGCCAGCTAGCAGAGCAGGACAAATACTGCAAGCTCTCCTTTTGTGGACACTAACATTTTATTACAGCTAGACAGCACCTTGCCTTCCAAGTACACCTTGTACAAGAACTTCTACTCCCCTAAACAGACCTCCTGTTAACACACACAAAATCCCTGCAGTAACTACAAACACAGCCTGCTTGGTAGATCATCAGCAAAGCACTCAGGACATAACGGCGACCAGGTTAGCAGTGGAAATTATGAGGACGGAGTCCCCATTGTGCAGGCAGCTTCCTAATTTTGCCACAATAGGCACATTTGCCACTTTTGTAGAGGGGCAAGAGGGGTACAGGCAGGTGCAATTATTTATTTTTTTTTGCATTTAAGTATTCATGGCATAGATCTAACAGAAACATTAATTTAATTCTGAGCTTCTACAAATTTCTGAGCTAAACTGCTCCTGTCAAAAGCTCTTCGTGAGTTTCTAGCTCCAGTTGTTTAAAGTGATGTCCATTACATTACGCTGTCAAACATCAGACCACAGTGAATGCTTCAGACACACTGGATTAGGTCCAGCAGAGACACATGCTGGTGTGGGAACCACTAACAGAAGCTCCAGGTTTGCCCGAGCAAACACACTTTACTCACCCCAGCAAAACAGGTAAGAGTTTCTCTGCTAAACATCACTGTTTCCTATCATGATAAAAAACACTGAGAGGCAGAAACGCCCTGACAATTTAATCAAACCTAAAGGGAAAAACAGGCAAACAAAAAATTCTGATCCCATTCAAGTCACACACACGATACAGTGCACGTATTAAAAGTCACAAAAAAAACAGTCACATAATCGCAGATCAGGACAGAATGGGATGTCTTTGATTACTACTACAAGCATCAGGACAGTTAATCTATTTGATTCATCTCCCCCAGAACAGCTCCTATCCATCTGATGGCATGGCAATTTGAAAGAAACCTCATGTGCACTTCCACAAACATATAAAGTCTTCATGGGAACCACAGACACAACATCAAATAGGAAGCTTCTTGTAAAAGATGTCATTTGAAGAATGCATGCAACATCTCTACAGATCCCCAGTGTTGTATTCACACCTACTGCATCTTCAGAAGAAATACCAAAAAAAAAAAAAAAGCCACGTTACCTGGAGCATCAGTTCACAGTCATCTCTGCCAACAAATATCATCTCCCGAGGGAGCCGATGGCGAATGCCAGTGCTGCTCACCAAGAACCACGAAGTCACGCTCATTTTGGCGTTTGGCATTTAACCTTTATACATCCTAAACACAAAAACACAAGACACATGGTGAGCTGTTAAAGTCTGTTAGTACACCAGTGCATTGCTGCAGTTCCCAAATTTCCGTGCACCATGGGACCCAGCACTTCGTGTTCATGTCTTAAACGTCTTGTGGCAACAAGCAGTTGTGAAGTGTGTGCCAGGAACTGCTGCCCATGTGCCATGTGTAGGAGCTCTGCAGCCCTGGAAATATTCTTACAACAAAGTAAGACTAAGAGTCTGAAGAAGGGATTGTTTAAAAAATGAAGCATGCAGCTGAATCCAATCAATGAAGTGATGAAATATGTTGAGGAGAAAAAAAAAAAAAAAAAAAGAGATCTCTTTTCCAGAACATTTCCTCATCACTAGCACTGCACACAAATCACAGCTTGAGCTTCCCCCATCATCAAAGATCTGGACCAGCATATCAGTAAGGTGACATAACCTGGCTCCTATCACCTTTCACGGTACACTCCCAGGAGCAGTTACACCAGTGCTAGGAGAACAGCCTCCCTATTGCTCATCCCACTTCCACACTGATACAAGCTTGGAGCCCACAAATACTTCCTTCCTTTCTTCCTTCCCTCCTCCCTCCCCCCCTCCCTGCTCATCCAAAAAAACAAACCAAGCTGCTACCACAGGCCAGGAAACACAGGCTGCAATTTCCACCGGAGGGTTTGGTGTACACCACCTCTCTTTTCCCCGCAACAGGCAGAAGAGCAGGCAGCTGCAACCTGCGAGGGCAGCACCGGTGTGCAGCACTTATCGGCAACTCTCCCGGCCACACCTGTTTGTTGTGGCTGCTACAGCCCGGCTGCGGGCAGCCTGTTCCTGCGGCCTCGCCTCCCTCTCCCACAAAATCGCATTTTCCTCTCCCTGGTTTAAAGAAAACAAAGTGGCACACATCAGGCTCTCGCCTTCTCTTCATCCACCTCCGAGATCGAACCTGCATTCTTAAATGCACTGGGGGAAGGAGAACTCCATTTCACCCGGGCTGCGCGGCGCTCCCCGAGCCGTCCCCCCCCATCCAGCGGCCCCGGGGACGCGCAGGTGACACCC
>VWZK01011826.1:45952-85109 GCA_013396935.1 Baryphthengus martii | reverse complement strand
GGTCCGTGGCCGGTGCTGGTTGTGCCGGGGCCCGGCATCTAAACGGCAGGTGTGACAGAGGCCAGCGGGGTGTCTGGGTTGTGGCTCCTCAGAGCAGTGACAGCCGTGCCCCGGGTCAGCATCTATGGTTTCAGGCTCTCGGAGGGGTTCGCTGAAAGCCAGCGAAGCCCTGTGATACCTCTCTGACCATGGTTCAGCTGTCCCTGGGAGGCCCAACAGGCATGCCCGAGGTCGTGGGACTGGAGATGCTGCGTCTGCTAGGCCCTGGAGCAAGCCCCAACACCGGCCTCTTCAGTCACCAAAGTGAGCCCCAACACCAGCCTCTTCTCCCTCAGTCTCCACCATGCTTCAGGGAGTAGTTTGGCATTTATTTCCACGTGCACCCCTCAGGTTCTCTTGCAGGGCAGTACCTAAAGGCATTTGACAGGACAGAATTAATCTTGAGGATCTGACCATGGAATAAGAGCCCAAAATGAGGGCTGTGAAAGGATGCATCATTTTGTGAGTTCTTTTCAGTTGTAGGTAACTAGAAAACTACTCAAGAGCAGTAAGTGCAGAGAGCAATGACCACCTTATTTTCCCCATCAGGAGGAAGACCATGATATTTCAAAACAGCCCCCAGCTCCTGCAGATGTTAGTGGAGCTGCGAACAGCAGCAGCTTTGCATTTGTTCTCTGGTTCCAGCTACCATGGGCTTATAAGGAAAGACTATAGAAAGTAAGTTCATAGTGATGTTTCCCCAAGCTCATACTCCAGCTGGAAAGGTGTCTTTGTATTTATATACTGGATGTTTGACTTTGACTATCATTTCTCAGCCACCGGCAGGAGTTTCCCTTGGTGTCTTCAGTGCTGTCATTTAGACATTTGGCTGAGGATGTAACCTTAATAAAGTCTGATGGCGTGGAAACCATAGGTCCAGTCCACAACTTGCTGTGAGCTGTCCTACAGCAGAGTCACTCCGTGGGCTCACTCTTGTCCTACAGCCTTACTGAAAGGCTCAGGAGCCAGAGAGGGTGAAGCAAGCTGCAGCAGGATCATGAGGAGGGAAGGAAAACAGCACGTCTGTTTTTACCTTCTCTTTCTGAAGAGCACTAGGACTTTGTTATTATTTAATTAATATTATTATTGCCTTCTTTAATCAACATTTTACTTCTTCCCTGGCAAATACATCATGCCCCAGAGTGATTTCAAGGTGTGATTACCTTCAAAGGCTTCAAAGCTGGCTGAGGCTGCAGCATCTGTGTTTTATTGGAGTGCTCTCTTGGTATCTCCTCAGAGCGGAGCACCACACCCATGCAGCACATCATGTCCCTCAGACACCAGGCAGGAGGACGGAGTGAGCAGCCGCCACTTCCAGAGCGCATTAAAGGCTTTTGCATTGAGCGGTGCCATAAAGTAGTAGAAATCCTTTCTAAATAAAAATGGACTTCCACCATATTTGCCAATTTTTCGTGCCATTGAGTGATGTTTTCTTATTGATTTAACTGACCTCTAGCTTAAGGTTTTATAAATATTATTCACTTCTTTCTGAACCACATCTATTTAGTGGAGAAGGTGCTTCATGAGCCAATCTGCGGAGCATCTCTATACAGCTGTAAGAAAGCAGGATAATTTACTTCTTTATACAAGCCTGCCATCTAGGCAAATCTTTGTTAGAAGTTACTATGAAAAGGTTAGTGTTTGCTTTAGTCTCTCTTTAAGCCCAGTTTTACTGTTGATTTATACATGTGTATTTATCTGAGCAGTCAGTACTTCACTATTTATAGAGAAGAAAAGTAGTTCCTGTTCTCAACACATGTCTTCTGACCTGATTGAAGGTGCAGTTTAGGCCAATACACTGGGCCTGGCTGAATGCTGCCTTACAGCTTCTTTATTTTATTCTGACAATCTAAAGGGAATAAAAAAATAAGTGGGGTCTTTCCTTCTCCTCTCTCCTCACCCCTCCTAAAACAGAGTGTGAGCACTGTGGGCTGCAGAATAGCGTGGTGCTACACTATCATCTTTAAATTCCAGGCAGAGAGTGGGTCTGTGGGGAAGAGAAGCTGTTGCACTGTTTTGATTTTTCTTTTTTTTTTCTTATTTGGACAAGCCTTGTTGGGAGCCACTGCAACCCTTGGGCTGCTCAAAGACACAGGCTGACCAAACACACAACTGCCTTTGAAAATATGATACTGTAGATGTATCTTGAAACCATCTCTTCCTGCTAGGAGGAGGGAATGCCTGGGAAGGGAAAGACATCAAGATGTTGGGTGCAGCAGCAGCACAACGTGGCTCACACTAAGGTTGCGACAGAAGGTGCTTATCATGCAAATCTCTCCACATTTGTCACTGTCACCTCCAACTACAAGGGACACGCCCACAGCCGTATTAACCTGCACAACCCAGGTGCCAGGAGATTCACTGTACGTTGTGCAGATGCAGAGTAAGGACCAGTCCTTATCCCAAAAGCACTCACACACCCAGTAAACAAGGAGACTGAAGGTGAGATAAAATATCCAGGCAGAAGTATAACAGCAGGTCACAGGGCTATAGGAAAGCCACATCTCTGTATCCAGAGCTGTCGAATCAGGTCCCTGAAATACCTTTTGTTTGACACCCTGAACCCACAGCTATCACAGCTTGGAACAGAACTACTCCAGATCCCTGCTTCAAAACAAAGATCCCACCATCCCCAGAGGAGCTGAACTAAATCAAGCTCTCTCTGCCAGGTTCTGATGTAAGGGAGATTTTTGACAGAGTTCCAAACCATGAACCATCTTGCTGCTTCTTGCTGCAGAGGAGGCTTCTGTTCCAGACTGATCGTTGCCTGATCCAGATATTCTGTGCAGCTTACTCTCTGAAGAGCAGTTTTCCATGTGCATGAGCTAAGGGGGGGAAAACAATAATAAATATTATTTTAAAAAAAAACTAATAATAAAGGTTATTGCTTAGATATTGACATGATGGGTAGCTTATAAATAAAGGTATACAGGACTGCTAGGTGAACTCCGCCCGATTAACCTGTCTCAGTCTGGCTGCAATGCAGTGTGCACAGCTGCATGCACATGTGTTCACAGGCACGTGTGCAGCTCATGAATTCCTGGCTGCTTTGCATCAAAGAGACTGCAAAAGAAGTCATCAGGTACTGTTTCCAAGATAATTTCATTTTCTCCTTGCTAACTCACTTTGAGGTGCATCAGGAGAGGTTCACAAGTAGGTCACACAGGGTTTCTTAACCCCCTTCTTCTCTTGGATGGATTCTGTTCCCCAGTGAAGACTTTCTTTCCCACAAAGCCAAAACAGCAGCCAGGCAGACTAGTTCTTTGGGCTCTGCTGCAGGGAGCTGTGCACTCCTTCCTGGTGTGTGCCTGCAGTGTCCTCACTTCAGATTAGGTTTTGTACCTTGATTCTTCATAGGAGCAGAAAAGATCTGTGGACTTTTGCAAGAGGACATTGCAGGTCTGAACCTGTGTCCTCTATACAGCTAATGGTGCTGTTGCCTGCCAACAGAAAGTGCAGTGTAGAGCTCTTTCCTTCAGAGCCTGAAACCAAAGCTTTTCATCGCTGGTTCCAGGTATCAGCATGAGCTGGATCATCATAAAATGCAAATAATCACACTTCTGAATATGTTCTTTTTAAGTGCCTTTTTGAAAGTCTTTCCCTTGACTTTTTTTTGTTTCTTGTTGATTGATTGATTTTTAAATGACTAGGTGATTGTCAAGAGTATGGATGTTCATCTTAATTTTAGTTAGACGGATGTAATAATGTTGCTGAACTGTCTTTGGACTAGCAAAAGCAATCTGCCCTTCCTCTCTGTCTAAGCATCAATCTTTCACTCTGCCCAATATCTTGGTTGTGTTGTTTGCCAACATTCCCGTCTCCTGTACAGCCAGGAACAGGCCCCAACCCTGCCTAGTCAACTGGAAAACAATAAGACCATTCATGTGCATAGTTATTCACTGGCATAAATGTTTGCAGAGATACAGTCTGACTGGGACAAGCCTCTGCCCTTTGGGTGATTCTACAAGATGCCTTTTTATAATGCTAGTATTTTTGATCCATTTATTAACCAGCTATAGGGACATATTCTTAGCTGGAGCAGGGTAGCATTGCTTAAAGTGGCTTCAGCTTGGCATTCTTATTTTGTACCAGCTGGAGAATTTTTCCTGTGGTTTTTTTTTTTGCCTACAACATAGTCCTATGTACCAACATGACATTTAACTATGGAATTTACTAAAATAAAACCCTATCTGTTTTAACACTCCTTTTCAGAATGTGCAGTATGGCCTTCTCCAGTCATCCTCTTTTATTCCCTTGCCATGCCAGAAAAAATATTTTCTTTTTATTATGTAGCCAAAATCATACAGCTATTTTGAATTTATAACCCTCATAATTCGGGGTGGGGAGGCAGGAAGAAATATCAATGCAATAAAAATGTGGAGCTGGTGCAGTGTGAACATTGTCAGAATGTCTCATCTAGGATTTGTGTGGTATAAAACTTTGCTGAAAGAATTAAAAACATATGCTTAACTGATCTCATTTTTGGCATTTTTTAATTAGTAAAATCTCATCAATGATACTTTCATGCTGTCTGATGAGATTAGGTGAGATGATACATGGTTGTATGGTGTAGCATCTTAAATAGGAATCACCTCATGGCAAATCGGAGACATTTCAATATCACATTTAAAGAAATAGCTTCTCAGGGAAAGCTGATTGGTTTCATAAGAGAAGCAGCAGGGTTTTGAGGACTCCTCTGTGGGAGAAAGGGAACAATGGGCATCTTGAGATCGTCTCTATTTCATTTTTTTCCTCTTATTCATTCAATTAATTGAGCAAGGTTGCAAGCCTGCTTAAACACAAAAACAATTTCACATGGCCTGGAGAGTCCAATGCAATATGCATGGCCAGAGGGCTGTATTTAGCCCTTCAAATCATGAGCAAATTCCTTCTCTTGTTCCTCTGTGGTTGTTATTATAATCCTAAAGCAAGTATATTTGGTTGAATATCAGAGATGAAAGGTTTCCTTAAGCAGTTTTGCTCCAGTAAACACCTCTTTTTCTTTTCCTCCTTTCCCTCTTGTACTCTGCTCATGCACTTGTGCATTTTCAGATCCAGCCCAAGGTTTATTTTGGGAGTACATTCGCTGCAGCCTCTGTTCCACACTGCTGATCCTCTTCTACCTTGTCCCAAGGGTCTGGTTGTTTAGAAGATAATTTACAGAACTTATCCTATTGGATCAATTTCATACCTTTCTAGGAAAATTCTCTTGATATTTACTTCACTAAGCCATTTGATCAATATTCATGAAGAGGATGAAAATCCTGGTTCCAATTTAAATACCAGTTTAAACTAAAGAAATCCAAAATTGTCATTGAACAGGAGCTCACTGACTTTTGAACTACACAAAATTGTTTTTTGCCTGATTAACTTTCTTTGCTGGCCTTGTAAGTGTGGCAAATAAAGGAGGTTTTAGGTTACAGTAGACAGTTGCATCACTAGAGGAATTGTTACTATTGTCTCTGTAGCCAAGTGTTTGCTCTGCTGACCAATACTAGATCACACCATTCCAGTGTAATGAAAATGTCAGTTCTGCTTGAAACTGCCTTCTTAGTTTCTTGCATTCTATTGCAGTATAATTTTTTGCTGCAAGATGAAAAGCTTTGATAAAATATTTAACAGATACATTGAAAAAAAAAATAAAATCATAGCTCTCTTTAAATTAAAGGGTATGTCTGTAGTAACATCCAATCTAGTGGCAAAGGCCTTACAGCAAGAGAAGGCTCATAATTTGCTGGTCTGCGGGGAATCATTTACTAAATCAATTGGAGATTCACCTATTTTCTGCCCTGTGACATTAAAACCATATTCCATTGGGTTGATCTTCAGCAATACTCTTCCTTCACTTGAGAATGGTGGAGAAGAATGTTATGAATATGGATGAAAAGGTCAGCATCAGGTCAGGATGAGCCAGCCTGCTTCAATGGGGTCAACTGTAGGGGTGGCTTTAGTAATTTATAGCATACAAGCCATCAGTTGGAGATTTATATGCTTGCCAGCCAATTTGTAAGAACTAATCAGAGCAATATTTATTTCTTTGGGAAAAACAGTTGGATTAACAGCACCACGGGGGAATAAAAGACACCAGAAGGAGACCAGTAGAGCAGTATTTTCAAGATGTAGTAGTAGTGGAATCATTACATGCAGGTTCTTAAAAGCTTCAGGATACTTTGTGATAATCTCATTTAGTCAGCAGGTGCATAAACTTCCATGTGTTCCACATGCATTAACCTATCTTAAAACCCTGCAAAACATGTGTGTTAGCTAATTGTACACACAGATTTTATAAGTAGACACTCCATCGGTTTCAGGTAAACTGAGTGATCCCTACTGACAGAAGCTCCCAGGTAAGCTGGGCACAGATCATTGTACCACTTCAACACTACTGACAAGTCCCAAGTTCCAGGGTATTTCCATTATGGTGAAATTAACTCAAAGAAATGGGTTGTGGGTAGGTGAGATAATTGATAGAGAAAGGCAGTGAGATCTGAAGAAGAACGAGAGATACCACAGTGTTGGTTATCTGCTGAGCACAAAACAACCGTGCCCATCCTACGCACAGAGGCTGCTTTGTTTAAATTGTCCAGAAGAGACTCACAACACCTCTCACCTCTACTGAGTTTCACTATCTTGCATTATGTTTCAAGATGAAAAAAATTCTGGTCCCTTTCAATAGCTATACCTACAAGATGGATGCCTGCTGGGAGGTAACAGCACCATCTGACTGCTGCTGCCAATATCAGCTTCAGTGTCTGGGGATGAATTGCATTTTTCTGCAGCCAAAGCTTTAGCAGAAAAAACTCTGAACTGATCACATCTGGCCACTGCAGGCAGAAAGACCATGCTGTGGCTCACTGGCCAGATCTAAAATCAGAAAGTGCAGGAGTTTTCAGAGGAGGATCCAGTCATCAGCTTTGGCTGATGTCTCTCCTTTCCCTGGGGCACAGCAGATTTGTGCAGGTTTCCTCTTTTTCACTGGCTTGAGCTCTTCCATGGCACCAGTTCCAAAGAGAAAAGGAGGCAGATAACACCAGCAAATGGTGCCTTTAGGAAAAAAAAGTGACTGTGACACCAGTCATTGCTGATCATGGAACATGCAGAGTAAGTTCTGCATCACATCACAGGGCAGAGCTTTCTCCACAGCACATCACCATCTCAGTTAAGTCGAGCTTCATTTGCCTTTGCCACTAGCTGCTACAGGCCAAATTTCTTCTCTTGAGATCTTGAAGAAACATCCTAGAGCTTTCTGCCCCCTCACTGTGAGTTGAATTTGAGTACAGAGACATTCATTAACACTGCATTTTATCTTAATTTCTCGTTCATTCTCAAGGGTTATTTCCCTACTTTACATCAGCCATTCTCAGTACCTGAGCTTGTATATGCATCAGCTCAAACACATAGTGGAGAATGGAGGAGCCAATACAGCAGAGATGCCATGAAGAATTTCTCCAAGGGGTGTGCTTTGAGACTGGATAGTCAGGAAAGAGCAAACTTGAAAGAAAGTGCAAGGAGAGCAAGAAAAATGCTGAAGACTTGTACATCTAGGTGTTGTACAAGACTGAGAAGAGGTGGGACATGACAGTTGTCCGACTTTGCAGTTATTTCTCCCCCTGTTGTCTGGTACCAAAGTAGATAGCAAGCATTTTGAGTCAGGGACTGTGTCTCATACTTCATACTCTGCATTGAGCTTCTCAGTACTCCTTCAATACAAATAATCATTCAACAAGAGCTAATGTGTACCTGATAAGGTTGAAAATCAGATCCCTTTGGGATCCTAGGAAAACTGGAGATAGCTTCTTATTAGAATTTAACTATTAAGACAATAAAGTGAGGAGCAAAGAGAGATGGTGGTATAGATAAGGTTGATGACATGGTCTGTAATTTATTTGATGGACTGTTAATAGCTGAGCAGAAAAAAAGAAACTGAGCAGAAAAAGAGAAACTGAGCAATGTCTTTTACTCAAATGATCACATAAGAAGTCATCTTATTAACATAAGGAGGAGATGAATGGGAAATTCTCTAGCGTGTAGTTCAACTGGTCCTATGATCTGTTTTTCAGCTGTAGCTGATTGCTCAGGACACGTCCAGACAAGGAGAGGAGCTGAGGTTAACCACACTCTGTGGAGATCTCACTATGCCCTTTCACAATGAATTCAACAAACTTTATGCAAATATCTTTTGCAAGTATTTGAGAGGAGGAAAAAAAGCAATACAATACTGTCCTGGTGACACAAAAGGACTTTTGAAATTTCTGGTTAATACTTGAAATAATTTTGAACTCTGACTAGTGCATTGGCCAATTACTTGCCAGGTGTCTTTGTTCCATGCTGCAGCATAAACAGTCACACAGAAGTATGGCTGAGGTTTCCACATCCTTACAGATCTGCCTTTGCAAACAGAAATGGGCACAACAGCGTTCAAAGAGGTGACATTTCCTGATTTTAAAAAAATCTAGCACACCGTAGAGCCCCATACACCATTGATAGGAGGAGAGGGACTGCACTGGTGGGGCTGAAGTGTTCCCACTGCAGGAACCTGCTGAGCAGCAGCACAGCTCCCTTGCCACTGCCTCACTCACAGACAGCACCATGAAGTTTACACCCAGGAGTGTCCAGGAAGAGAGAAGCCTACCTGATGTAATATCACCCACTTGAAGGGATGTCAGTACCTTTAGAGCCCAAATCACAAGATCAGGCCATAGACTGTAGATGTTAACAGGAGCAGCGATGATGTCATTGGTCATTGGGCACTTCCTCATGGAGCACTTTTGTAGCTTTGTGCCATTTCCGTGCTGTGCTATCAGATTTAAGCCATTTTCTTCTGTCTCTGAGCTACAGCTGGTTAATTTTTTACATTAGAAGCACTTAGAGTGGGTGGTGCGTGGAAACCAGCCTTTAAAAACATCGCATGAAAGGTGACTGCTGTTGTAAAATAAATTTAAGAATACCATTGGCTTAAGAAAAATACTGTGCTGCCTTTCAGACTTATTTAAAACTTGAATTGCAGCCATTTTCAGTTTTAACAAAATCAATAGTGCTGTGTCAGTCATTGCCCATTTTAATCTTTAATCTTTGAAGGCTTTTTGGCAGGCAGTAGCAAAGATGCTGGAGCAGTTGTGGATGCCCCCTCCCTGGAAGTGTTCAAGACCAGGCTGGATGGGGCTTTGAGCAACCTAATACAGTGGAAAGTGTCCCTGCCCATAGCAGAAGGATTAGAACTAGATGATCTTTAAGGTCCCTTCCAACCCAAACTTTTCTATGATTCCATACCAAAATCCTGGGAGGTTGAGTTCACCCTGAAGATCTGTTAGGGTTTTCATATTGCTGCAGTCTTGAATGATCGGGTCCTAAATCAGTCACAATTACATTAACTAGAACAGGACATTAAGCTGCATTTGACGCTAGTTTACATTTAAGATGATGCTCACGTCAAAAGCACTTGCATCACTAGATGGAAATGGTGAAATTGTTGATGATGATGTGAAAAGGACTGAAGTGTTCAATAAATATTTTTGTTCTGAATTTGGAAATAAGAATAATCATGCACTGGTGTCATGAGGACAATGCACTTTCTGTCCCATTAGTAACCAAGGAGGCAATTAAACAGCATTACTAGAGATAAACGTTATTACCTTAACAGGTCCAGACAACTGTCACCTTCATAACTGAAGAGAATTGGCTCAAGGGACCTTTGAGCCACTCCCACTTAATCTTGGAGGACTGCAAATGTTTTAGAGGACTGGAGAAGTGCTTCATTTTGGGTAAATCATAAAAATAAATAAAACACTAGGGCAATGTAAGTAATTCTAAGCCAATCAGCTTAGCGATTCTGGACAAAGTACTGAAATACAGAAGTCAGCAAATAAAGAACGTCGATGGAAATAATAGTGGTCAGCACAATTTACAGGGATAAAAGTCTTGTGAAAGAAACTTGATTTTCTCTTTTCCTCAAATTATTGGTTTGATTGATAGCAACTACTGAATAGATGTAAGATATTTGCCTTCCGTAGATTGCTTTCTTGTTTGAAATGCCCTTATAAATGATAACAATAACTAAAAACACTCTAAGTAGCAGCAAGTGAATTAAGAACTGACAAACTGGTAAGTCTTAAGAAAAAATACAGACTACGATAAAGACTCCGTGAGAATCAGAAGTGTAACCAGGTTCTCATACTGCAGCCAGTAACATTCTACTGCTTTTTCTAAGTTGAGTGGTGTGTGCAGTTTGTGTAAAATTGACTCCAACTAAAAAAAATGGAGATGTCATGATTTCTGGGAGTGCCAACTGAATCTGGTTTTGTAGCTCTGCCTCCTCTGCAACAGGCTATGAAAAAATATCATTGTATAACTGGGCTGCAGCCAGTCCCTCTGGGTATCAGAAATCCAGAATGTGTGCAGGGCAGGAGCTCAGCCCTGGGGCTGCATTCTTGGTCATGGCAGAAGGGACAAGAGCTGGTTGGACACTGAGACAAGTAGATCTGAACCACTCCACTTTGGTGCCAATGCAGAACTCCCAGATCCACCTCTGACCCTCTGGGATCAGGAGATTGCCTGCTGGCTGGGCATGGGCCATGTCCTCTAGTCCGTCACTCCTGGAAATCTCCCAGCCCTGTGTGCTGTGGTCCAGCTTTGTGGACCCACTGGAGCACAAGATGCTTGGCATTTGGGATTCTGGGTTTTGGTCACCAAAGAAGTTGTTCTGGGAATATTTAGCACAGCTCAGCGCTTTGTCTGTGTTCTGGCTGCTTTTGCTAGACAGCATAAAAATGAAAAGCTGAGAAGTAAACATGGAGATGTTAGCATCATCACACAGTAAAATTTCACATCCGTGAGAACTTAACGCTCCGAACTCCTCTTCTGGTGGAAGAAAAAGGGCAGAATAGACTTTGAGCACCCTCATCTAGTTGGAATAGATTCCTCAAAATCTATTTATGTTAGCAGAGGGTCTGATCATGTGCATTTATCCTGCTCTGTGTAATTACTGCTCTTGCCTTCTGGTAATTATTTTACAATCCATGAAGGATTACAAAACCGTTAACCTGGAAGAGAAAAAGGAAAAAGCAGAAGCATGTGGGAAAGAATTTGAACACCAAATTCATTCACCGGTTAGAAACAAAAGTGTGTGTTCAGAAGGTTAATTAACAAAAACTCTGTCTCAAGGCAACTTCTGCTTACTACCAATGGATACTATGAAAATTCATGAATTCGCTGCTCCCAATGGAGGATTTGCTGGCTGCAGACTGCTGTGTGCATCTGCACCTCTTTGCTCCTTCGTGATGGAAAAGTAGGGGAGGGATGGCTAGAAAAAAGTCCCTCATTCAAGTGAAGAGGTAAACTCCTACTGACTTCAGCCTAGCAAATATTGACATGCTGTGTCCTTGTCTGCCAGGGACCTGCATCACCCCATGCTCAGGTAAAGGTTTAAACTGCAGCCTTTGCTATTTGGAAGCAAACTTAAAGCTCTTGACCTGAAATAAGCAGTGCCAGCTGCACTTTGAGAAGCACACCAGCTTTTGCTTTGCTCTTGACATGAGACAGGGAGGTTCAGACTACAAAGGCTCCCAGTGCTCTGAAGGCCTGCTCCCACCGAGGGCAGCCACGAAGAG
Source organism: Baryphthengus martii (assembly GCA_013396935.1). NCBI lineage: Eukaryota > Metazoa > Chordata > Aves > Coraciiformes > Momotidae > Baryphthengus > Baryphthengus martii. Next base: position 73,464 of record VWZK01011826.1, on the reverse strand, counting down.
GCAGAGCAGGAGAACCACTGTGGGATGAGCCAGAGACCCTAGAGCTCACACGTGCTCTGGGAAACAATGACTTCCTGGGAATGGCCATACCCCTTCAGGCAAGGGACCACCTAGGCAGCAGTGTCTCTCTGGCCATGGACACGGTGAATTCCTGGAGAAAAATGCAAAAATACCTACTTGCTCTGGGTATTGCCTGGCTGCAGACATTCACAGCTCAGGGGCTGGCTGAGATCTGTGTTGTTTCCTCTGCTAAACAGCCTTTTGCGCATCTGCCCTGCCTCTCCTTGAAGTCGGGATAGTTTTTATCATTCACAATATAATTTTGCACCAAAGAGATATAAGGCACATGGGGCCACATTTTGCCTTTCTTTACCAGGGTACAGTGGGCTCCTCAGTACTGGCGGAAGCAGAGGGGATTTAGGACACCTGCGTTCGAAGGGCTTACTGCATTTGAAGGCTGTTATGGATCAGCTTGCACTGAGTTTTCCTTCAGGTCTTTATGCAATTGCTGTGATTTCTTGGCACTGAGCACTAATGATTCACCTGAGTTGAGTCATGCAAAAGGCAATGTGGCTCTGGAAGGCTTCCCACCATAATCGCTATGCTCAGCAAGTCCACGAGGTGAATACAAAGGATCTTGCAACTGCTAAGCCTTCTAGGGAAAAGGAGAGGCTTAAAAGAAGTTCAGCAGTTGCCTGCACTGATCACAACCATAGATTTAATAAATCAAGCTTAGCATCTTTGCTGGAGAAAAGCAGCTTCTGGATATCTAAGACTTGAAGGGAGATGGCACAGCTAGCAGTCTGAGTTTGCGGGGCAGGGCTGGATGTTGGGAAGGTGGGATGGATTTCCATAAGGATATCACAAGCCAAGGAGCCAAAGAGCAACACTGAAGTGACTCCAGAGCCCATGCTCCTGCAGCAGGCATGGGGCAAATAGCATAGGTTGGGTGGATTGGGTAAAAACCTGGTTAGAATGACAGAAGGCAGAGAAACATCAAGAAGGCAGCATCACTTAATACCTAGGGATAAAACTGGCAGTCAGTGCTGCAGGCAGCATTACCAATTAAAAAAGAGAGTGGAAAAAAAATATGGTGCTCACCAGCACCCAATCCAACACCCATTTTGACTGGCAGCTAAAGCCACTGCTCTTTCCAACAAGGTGTGATGGGACATAGCAGGGGGTTGCAAGATTTTGTATAAGGCTGGATGAATAACTCTGGCAACACCTCCCCTCACAGCAGGAGCTCTACAATCTAGATCAAGTATTAGTAAGAGGCTTTCTATTGACCAAATGACACGTCATTTGACCCCACCTGTGTCTATTCATGATATACATTTGTTGTAATGCTTCTACTGTCCGTACTGTCCTACTGAAACCACTGCCAGGATAAACTGAATGCTACCCGTGAGCTCACAAGGTGGGATTGCAATAGGTTACCCTCAGGATACGAGACCAAGGCAGGGCAGAAGGTGAGTAATCAGCCCTGCAAGTCCATGGGCAAATATTCCCATATACCTACACTCTCAACCTACAGAACCACCCCAGCTGCAGATGAGAGGGCATCAGTCCACACAATTCAGCAGCCGGTGATTCAGTTAGTATATTGAACAAGCAAAATCCAGAGTGGCCTTGGTGACATCAGTATTTCTGCTTTGATTTTCAAGATCTGTGTTGCTTGAACCTGTTTATTTTGCATTTAGCTTCATGACCTAATTAAATCACAAGTCAACAAAAGAAGTAAGCTCAAAATTATGGTGTATGCCCAGCAGTTCTCTTTAAGCTATCCATGATGGTGGATCTCAATCCGCTTGCTCTCAGAGGAAGCACTGAGGTGTTCTCCATCCTCCTGCTCTCAGAGGAAGCACTGAGGTGTTCTCCATCTCAGTCATACTCAGATGTTGAGCACCTGTTTCATGGAAGAAACTCTGTTATTACTCCATGAGCTCATGCTCACAGCAACTGAGTTTCATCCCCTTTTCTTACGCTTTCCATCTGTTCTTGACTGGGACACACTAGATGCCCTGTACTGGTTATGTCCTGTCTTCTTCTTGAGGAGATGCTCCACCAGCTTCTCCCAAGGCCTTTCCTACTATTCACATTGCCTGGGTCAGTTCCTTACCCCACCGAAACACTCCTACTAATTCCCATCTTAATGCATAATTTCCCAAAAGGCACTATATCAACTGCTCTGAGAGACAAGGCTCGTAATGTATGGTTGCAGTAAACCTTATCTGGAATATCAGTTCTCTTATCAGAGAGAGCTAACAGGTTAGGCTGGCACAGTCGACTTTGGGTAAGCTTTGCTGGATGTTATCTCGTTTTCTATTTGCTTCTATGTCGGTAGGTGCTCATCCCTTCAAAGCTTCTTTCAAAGCTGTTCATCCCACTGAGGTGAGATTAATCTAACCTCTGGCTGTCCTGATCTCACCCTTCTTCTCTGTTCCTTTCAAGTTTGCGCACAAATGGAGTGTGTTACTCGTCCTAATACCCGTGCTTCTCCAAATCAGAGCATTTGTGCTGCCTTCCTTTCCTGCAGACTTTTCAGCGCTGTTTTGCAGCAGACTTTTAGTAGACAACAGCAAGAATCAAAAGCCCCAACCACTCTGATAACAGTACCTGAAGGGGTCCTACAGGAAGGATGGAGAGGGACTCTTTACCAGAGTATAACAGTAGGATAAGGGATAATGGATTTAAACTGGAAGAAGGTAGATTAAATGTTAGGAAGAAATCTTTACTGTGAGAGTGGTGAGATGCTGGAACAGGTTGCCCAGAGAAGCTGTGGATGCCCCATCCCTGGAAGTGTCAAAGGCCAGGTTGGATGGGGCTTTGAGCAACCTGGCCTAGTGGAAGGTGTCCCTGCCCATGAAAGGAGGGTTGAAAGTAGATGATCTTCAAGATCCCTTCCAGTCAAAACCATTCTGTGATATATGATCTGTTCTATGAACATGCATACGTGTGTGCACAGAGTCAGGCTTTCTGCAAAAGGAGGTGGCAAGAGGAACCTGTGTCAGTGCTATGACTTCTATGGAAAGGGGTAGTTTGCCAGGAAAGCCAAAACGCTAAGGTGCAGTGAGGTGGGCAAGGAAAACGTGGCATCGTTTCTCCTAAACAGACATTAAGAGGTAATACATTGTCACTGGCCACATATCCACCCACCTGGAATATTTATACAGCTCCCCAGTGCCTTTTAGCTGAGCACTCAGGGTAATAGGTTTATTCCCTTCTGAAACAGGGAAATTAGCCTTTTTTTCCATTTTACAGGAGAAAAAATAAGGTGCATAGGGGCCAGATTTTTGCCATATAATATCATAATAGCATAAATACACGTAACAGCTAAGTAATGGCTATTTTAAAATCTTTAGCTGCATTCTTTGTTATGCATCATTTTTCACACTGCAGTGAAAATCAGAACGTCCCAGTGTGGGAAAACTGCTTACGGTTACCGAAAATACAAAGTAGGTCTTCACAGCAAAAGAAAAAAAACCCCAACCTCAAAGGTGGTTTCACTTACCTTTTCTAATTAGCAAAATACATTTATAGTCAAAACACACCCCTCACAGATATCACTGTAATCTATAAGCACATAATATGCATTTTGATTCACTTTAAGGTATTGATCTGCAACAAGTCTTCCATTTTTAATATACCTGGCCACGTCAATACCTTTAACACTATGAAATGGTGAGCTCTCGGTTTCACTCAGAATTTCACAGCTAAGAGCTACCAAACTGCCCCACGGAAAGGCTCAGCCCCGTGGACTTTCCCTTGCTGTTCACTCCTCCTGAGGCCAGCCTGGAATGGGAGCAAGCACCTACCGCCCGCATTGGCATTTGCTTCGTTAGCTAGAACCTTGGACTGCTCCTTACCACGAACTTCATCCAGTTTTTGTTCCTTTGCTCTGCCAATATAATTTTTCATGAGGCAGCCAGGCAACGGAGGTGTAAGTATTACCTTAAATATACACTAGAGGATGCTCTTGGGTCATCGGTGAGGGACAAACTGCTTCGTTCTCCTCCCAATCTGGCGCTTCAGGACGTTTCAAGGCTCAGAAAGTATTTCAAGGCTTAATCAAGGCTTAGATGGTGTTTCAAGGCTTAGAAAAAAATGAGAAGAAAATGTTCACGTAGGGACAAAAGCGTAATGCAAATGACAAAGTAGTGACAAAAATTACTCCTCACTGCTTTGCAGTGGTATTACCGCTCAATATACATATAAAATATGTATGTATACAGGCAGGACCTTAGATAAGCCCAATGCTTTGGATTGGTTGGGGTTTTTTAAAATCACCTACTCATTATACATTATGTGGGACAGAATTTTGACAGAAAATATGAGACAAATATAGGATAAACGACATTTCTAAATCTTCATGGACTATAATCGTTATGGTAAACAATAAGGAAGGAAAGGAGGAAATTTGGGGCTGTTACGCATTTCTGCAGCACTGCGGAGCAGCACCCACCCCACCACAGTACCCATCTCACCGGGCAGGAGCTTCCAGGACTTGGCAAAACTTCTGAATTTCAGCCTCAGGGGCTCCCTATGCTCAGTCTGCTGGGCACAAGCAGGAGCCTCTGTCCTCTCAGCAGCTCTTGGGGTATTGCAGGGGTATTTCTGGGTACCTTCATCCAATAGCCTGGAAGATGGAGGCCAGAAGAAAGTTTAAGCACATCCTTAAGCACCGAGCCCTCCTGCTGATCCAAGATTACATCTACACGTGTAATCCAGACAGACAGCAGTGCCTTCCCTCCCACCGGTAATGAGGGAACTTCTGCAGAGAGTTGTGTTTGTAACAAACACTTATTTATGATGACAATAGGGTCTTTCTCTGCCATGGTTTTATTTCGCTAGTTTGAAAGACTTTCTCTAAAAGTCTCCTTTTCAGCAAACTGCTTTATTTTGCAGGATGAAACCCTTTGCAGCACACTGGAACAAATCCAGTGTAATGAAACACCTGGATGCAAATTCACACTGTCAGGAGTGATTCAAACTAATAATATAAAAAAGGATTTTGAATGAAGGGCTTGCAATTCCAGGGGGAGTTGGAAAACCCAGGGGGGGATTTTAAAAAAAAACAAACCAGCAAACAAACCAACAAACAACAGTCCCAGCATTCTCAAAAGAAGAAAGAAAGGAAAACCCGCTGTAAAAAGCCACATTCATTTCAACAAGAGGTGACTAGAGCATGCCCTGTCCACCATCACCACACTAAAACTCCAGCTTGTGTGGCTCTTCAGGGGCCCAGAGCCTGCAAGGCTGCAGCCTGGAGAAGCCTTTCCGAGGAGCAAGGCTTGCTCAGCCTTGGCAGTTCATACAGCAGAGCTTATTTCACACACACAAGTTTCTGTACTTTGCTCCTGTCTGAAGAGAAGGCAGATTTTGAGATCTCCCACAGCACTAAGTCATCCATCAGCTGGAGTGACAGGGGAAGCTGCCAATGCCTTTGCCACCCACACAGAAAACCATCAAGTCCAGTCTATCGTAGTGCTGGTGCAGCCCAGAGGAGGAAGATGATGTAAACTATAGCGCTGCTGAAACTCTTCCGGTGGGAAAGTTAGTGCTGCTGGTTAGCTGGTGGTAGGAAAGCCAATTACAAAAGCAGATTAATGGCATAACTGGTAATCATGATGCTTACCTGGAACTGCAGGTTGCAATTCAAGACTTTGCTGCAGTCCAGAGAGCATCTTAATCATTCAAACTGCAGCTGAGACTCTTGCTCTGAACTTCAGACCCCTCATTCGAATTTGAACCTTTTTCCTCAGAAAATCTGTTTTCCATATAAATCTCCAGATACTCTTTCCTCTCCCAGAGATGTGCGAGATGTTTGGCCTAAGCAGCACCATGTGGTAACAAATCCCAAAGGCTAATTGTGTGGAAAAGCATTTCCTTTCATCAGGTTTAAATTTTCTGCCTTTTAGCATCGACTGCACCCTTTTACTTGCATCATGGGAAAGCAATGTTCAACGCACAGAGTTGGAAAGAGCCCAAGACCACCGAGTCGTTGCATGAAGACCAGCGGGCTGCCAGCAGCTATGAACAACTGTTGATCATCACCACCACCACCAAATTCCTGACAGATTACCAAAAGGGCCAAGGCCAAACCCCTATTTCTAGGATATAAAACCAGATTCTTCCAACTGTTGTTTAGGTGAGGAATTCAGCTCGTTAGCTGATGATAGGTGGAGCTGAGCTGTCAGTTGCTGGCAGGAGGAGAATACTCCAGGCTTGGGAAGTTGTACCTTTCTCCTTTATTTTGCCTGGGCAGTTGCTAACGTCGCAAACAGCTTTTCAGAAGAAAATGCCAAATCAATCCTCTTTTAGCCTGAAATGCAAACAGTATTTTTTCTGACTTTCTCCAGTAGCATCTCGAAGATGTCTTTGCAATGTGAAGAGGTTTCTTCCTCCTCAACTTCACTTTGTCCTCCCAAGCATCCCCAGGGGCTAGCGGCTCTGAGGTCCTGTTGGGAAAAGCCAGACCAAGGGACAAAGGGAAAAGCTGGCAGTGCCCCTGCTTTGCCCTTGCTGTGGAGCAGCAGCAGCTCTGGACAGAATTTGATTCAAGCCCACTAGCCCAGTCTGGTCTGAATGGATTCAGGCCCATCTCTCATGGGAGTGAACCTGGGTTGGCAACACAACAGGCAGCTTCAAACCATGCAGCCCACATTAACCTGTGGGCAGGGGGTGGAGGGCCCTGGATGGCTAGGCCATAGTCAGAGGGTTCCAGGTTCAGGTCCCCTTTCCTGCTGCCACCTCCTTTTATAGTCACTCAACCCTCAGCCTATGGCAGAGGTGATCCCCAGCGATGGGGGCAGGGTGGAGCACACCTGTCTATTCCTTAAGAAATCCAAAAGCAGCCTTGTAAAAGAGGACATACACCCAAACCCAGCCTTTCTAAGAGCCAGTTGGGAAGCACCAGGAGAGTACTGCACCATTTGTTTGGACCAGGTAAGGCCGAGGATGCCCTTGCGTACACAGCTCTGCTCACCTTCCTCCATGCCCAGCCACTACTGATGGGGATGAAATAACTAGCTGATAATCCTAATAAAAATGCAGTTAAAAATTAAGCGTTACCTCCCAGATCCTTTGCTGTGGCAATGTACAGAGTGAGCTTACAGCAGATTAGTTGGCAGCTCCCAGCTATCCCATCCATATTCACGTACATAAACTCCACTTTTCTAAAACAGCGGTTGTGGTAACCCGCATCCTCAGATAAACTGGCACTGCTTTGCTCCCTTCCCTGCGAAGACACAACTCATTAGAGGTAAGAAAGCTCCAGGGTAAATCCCCTTTCATTATCTGTAGATGTAAAGCGAAAGGCTGAAGTCAGCTCAGAAAATATCTGGCTACTATCCACGAAAAAGTGGTGTTTGGGAAAGTTATGTGAAGTGCAGCAGCCTTCCTGCGGCTCAAATCTGCTTCCATTTAAATCAATAAACACGAGGCTCAGCTGAACTACTTAGCATAGATTTCTTCACAGATCCTTCATCCAAAATCTTTCGGTGAAAGAAAGTACAATTAGGATTTTTGTAGTTTTATGGCCAAGAAAATGCAACCAGGTTATTTTAATGGAAACGATGTCACTCATAAAACTACAGGGACAATGCCAAAGTTGTGGTTACGATGGAGCTATGAATATGCATTTTTGGGGTAAAAAAATACACTTTTGGCTGTATAATATAGCCAAACATAGAAATAAGTAAATTTCAAAAGTCAGAATTCTGAGAATTTTTTATTTTTATTAGCTTCTGGGTTGTGTTTTTTTCTTTTGTTATGGAAGTTTGAAAATGGCTCTCTTTTTGGCAGAGTGGAGCTGGTCTGGCTGAATTACAGTTTTGAATACAATCTCCTTATTTAACTGGTCTCATTTCCTCAAACAAAATTCCTCTAGGATAAAAACATGCCCTACTTCATCCATCCTCACAGTTATCTTTGCTTTAAAAAAGTTTCCACGTTAAGTTCAACACAAACATCTTTTCTGTACACATCCCACACACATTTGGATGGGCAGTTATGCACGTTCTTAACCTCAGCAGTTAAAATTTTGTTTAAAGATAACCCACCTCGTAAAGGTGGGTCTGTCTGCTGTACACAGGCTTCAAGGCAAGGTTTGTTTGCATTCACATGTCATTAAAGACAATATTGATGAGTTAACGTAAGGTAGAAGTGGAGCAAGACATCAAACACTTGACAATAATCCAGGGATAACTTTATACTGAGAAAAGAACCACTCTAGTCTAAAGAAGCAGAGAAATAAGTTGAAGCAGCAGTAGAAGCACGGGCAAATGCTAAAGCTGCGTCTGCATACAGAGGGGGAGACAAGGGAAGAAACTGAGCTACAGGTTCTGCTTGTTGTCAGCTAAAAACAGCTGAAGACACACAGATAATTTTCTCATTCCAGTTTATTTCCCTTTCTTTATGCTTATGATGCAAGTACAGATAAATATGATTTTAAACAAAGCCTGAACTGTTGCATAAATTCAGTAGTCTTGAGGAAAAACAAAAAGGTGATTAGTATATGAAAACCAAATATTAAACCAGCTAATTTCTCTAAGAGTGTGGAGATGATTTTGCTATGTTTCTCTCTAAGAAACAGCCAAACGGATATTATTGCCTTGTACCTCAAAGGGTAAAAACTTGACCGGACTCAGCTTGAGGCTGGAGGAGAACCCATGTTCTGTCAACATTCACCTCTGAGATACTTTCAAATTCATTTTCCTTCTGCTTTTTCTGTTGCCTTCCCACTGCTTTTTCCTAACTGCCTTCCATGAAGAGGCCTGTGCTCATGGTACCCCAGTATCAAGCTAGAGGGATTCATCTGGGCTTGCTAATAACCAGCTGTCCCTTCTGTGCTGGAGTGAGAAGCTGGGTTTGGTTTAGTTCAGCTTGTTGCACAGTTTTGCACACACACGAGGTTTTAGGAATTGCACAACAAGCCTAGTTTGATTTTTCTTCAGGGGATTAAGAAGCAACATGTAAAACGGTACGTCAAGAATCTTCTATGACTTGGGTTTCCTTCTCCCACATCCCACGCCGCAAATGTTTCATGCCCTCAATTCAGTTTCTGGGTGACTCTGGCACTTTTCCCAGAGCCAGCTTCAGCAGTGGGGTACATGTAGGAGCTCAGCATGGGGACTAGACTCTGCTCTATCATCCCACCCTGTTCAGCTGCTCGCAACCACATGTGGAGCCCAGGTGGCCAAAACTCAGCTCATGCAGGGAGTGCATCTCTGCCATCTCGTTTTGCTCGATCACTGCTTTCTGTGCAGCATGGAAGTGCTTCCCAGGTGAGTTTGCAAGATCAATTAGCCAGGGCAACATCCCATCCTACTGCTGGGAATAGCAAAGTTCTCCTTTGTTTCACTGGACTCAACATTTCACCCAAGTATCTTTTGTTGTTTGCTGTTCTAGGGAGAGGGGGCTTTCTGTGGGAGGTAACAGTATTGCAATTCCAGCATTATGGGCTCTACCAGAGCCAAGAGACAACTGCTTTCTACTATTTACCCCTCAAAACCCGGTCAATATTTACTGTATTGCCTTCAATGCATTAGTGAAGACGTTCACTCACATCCACTCCTTGCCAAAAAGCAAGTTAATTTAATTGGGTGATACAATTCAAAGCAGTTTGAGTCATCTACATCCCTGGCTATTGGTGTCCAGACAGACATCACATCCATCCATGCCTGCATTAATAAACACTTAAAAATAGACCATCAATTCCTCTAGACCTAAAATAACACGTTCAATACCAGGAACATAAAAGACCCAACAGGAACGACTTCAGCTGAGAGGGTGCAATGCAGGTGGTTTTCCTAATGTATCTTCAAGTGGTAGTGGTAGGGTCCTCCTGCTCTCTTGGAGCCTGTGGCTGGGGAGGGGGCACTGAAGATGCTCCAGCAGTGCCAGCGCTGCTGCCTTGGCTGGGCTTAGGTGCTGGCAAACGTTAGATCAATTATTCATCAGCTAAAAGGCAGACTTCTATTACAACAGATGTTTCTCCGAATGTTTGACACTGCCCATTAACTCACCCTTTAATTTTAATTGCTTAACTAATGGCTATGTTCAAGGTTAAATGAGTTTAAATCTTCATTCTTCTCTTGTGCCGCTTAATATAAAGATACCATTCAACCTAACAGGGAAAAGGGCGGGAGAAACCAAACCAAGTGCCGTCTTTGACAGGATACAAACAGCGGCCAGTTAATCCTCCATGCACCTGCCTGGGAGTAGGCATGACACTCAGACCTGGTTTTCTCTAAAGCAGAGAAGCAATGGAAGGATCCCTCAGGCTGAAGGTGATTGTAGGGTTGCAAAGCCAGACTGCATGTGGAACTGCAGTCAGGAAGGAGGTGGCATGGGGCGAGCATCCTTCCTGATGCCACAACAGAGAGGAAGCTCCTGCTCAGGGAGGTTGGAAGCATTTGTTTCAAACATGCTGTTTATGTAGCCTCTAAACTGAGAACTCAACTTATGAGAGCAAATTAGGTTTGTAAGTCATGGCAGTGTGGCCTGGCACACTGCTACCTCCTATAAACACTTATTGCCCAACTGAAGAGCGCAGTTTCCTGGCCAAGAAGGAAAGACCTCCCAAGGAAGAGGAGAGCTTCACCTCTCTTCTGAGGGCAGCAGGGAGGAATTCATCTCTCAGAGGATACAGCGCTGAAGACGCGCTGGGCTGCAGGACAGGGGACATGGTCCCTGCCTTGCTGCTGCCATTGCATCCTTCTGGCTGATTTCTCCACTCATTTTGTACCAGGCAGGACTATGCAGCTGGTGCTTGGCATCTTAGCCAGATCACAAACACATGAGTTTCTGCAGCATGTGTAGCTACACTCTTGCTATCTGCCAAGCCAGTAAATACCATGCATTTTAGTTCTAAGACTTGGTACCCCTCCAGGAATGAGCAATGTAGGTGTTGCTAATGCCACAGAAAGAAACGTGTCCCTGTCCCGTCACTGTTTCCCCACCACAGGTACTAGGAGGTCCCCACAGCAGTACCCACCTTCACCGCCAGGATCAATCCCCTTAAGTCACACTAGAAGAAAACGTAAGGATGCACCTTGGATGCACCAGGCAGTAGGCTTTTCCCCAACTCAGGCAGGTTCAAAGACATCCCTTGGCATCACATCTGTTGATGTAATTCAAGAATATGTTGCACCATTTTTATAGAAGGGACCATGGATTTTGTTCAGCTCAGATCTGCCTCCTCAAAATAAATTACCAGTACCAGTGGGGATAACGGGAGAGACAGGACCAGACTCAGCCATCCCCAGACCAGGGAGCAGCAGCACCACAACACCCCCATCCTAGGAGAGGGACTGGATGCACGTGGTCAAGAAAAACACTTTTTATTCTCTGTGTCTTCCCACACAGAGACATGAGGGAAGGAAAGAGGAAGCAGGCAGAAGAATAAGCAATTTTTTTTTCAACATAGAGAAGAAAAGAAAGCACATCTCCTTCCTTTCTGGCTTATTTTCCTTCCTTTTGTCCCTCTTTCAAGAAGTGAGGGAGCAGAGATTAAAGCACACCGTTCTCAAGGTTGTTCTCACCCTTCACGACATGTTGGTCCAGAAACTTCTGGTCTGTTTTATGAACAATTTGGAGACTAAAAGGCGAGCAGGGTGCTAGGGCTACAGGAGACTAGAGCCTGATCTCTGCTTTGCTGGTGTTGATCTAGCTCAATTCAGCCATCACAGCCAAACCAGCCTCTTAACACTATGTTCTTATCATGATTTTGTAAAAACCCTTTGGTTACACCCCTTGCTTAGATTCGGGAAACCTAGTCTCCACTTGTCTTGGAAATATTTAAGGTCAGGTTGAATGGGGCGCTGACCTAGCGGAAGATGTCCTTGCTCATTGCAGGAGGGTTGGACTGGATGACCTTCCAACCCAAACTATTCTATGATGCGATGGTTTACCAAGGTGGTTATAAACAGCTGCTTCACTGCCATCAAGCATTAGCCACCACTACAATCATGACCTAGAGCATGCTCAGGCCTGGTTGTCTGTATGGGAAGAGGGAGAAACGTAAAGGACATCAGCCTGCTCCCTGTTGCCACAACCAGCATTACACCACAGCTCTTATGTTCATGGTTAAAAACAGTTAAACATCCCTCTGGGTCCCAGGGACAGTTTAGTATAACAGTTTAGCTCCCTCCTTCCTGTCAGAGTCTCCTCCACCCCAAAATGGGGATCAAGGAGAGACGACTGAAAACCTACAACCTTCCAATTTCACAGGTAGCAGGAATGTTTCCCAACCTTTCTTCCCAGTTAAGCAATTAAAAAGTGGAACAAGCCTCTTTAGTTTAGTTTCTAAACTGAAAAGTTCTTAGTTTTTTTAAGGTTGGTGGGTTTTTTTTTTTCCCAAGCAGGCTCACGAGGACATCCACTCGTTTGATTTTGGCTCCAGCTCAGCAGCGTTCGGTAGTGACAACCATCAATCCTGCCAGACAGCCGATGGCACAGACTGCTAGGAGTGGGCGATCTCAATTTTTTGCAGCTACACTGCAATTTGCGTGGCGGTTCAACGCTAACTGGCAGCCAGCCAGGCCTTCAACATCCTCCTCCCACCCAGAAAGGTGTCTCTGCAGAGCAAGGTGCGGGGCTGCCTGATGGCTGCCAAGACCACGCCATGAACCGTGCCAGTCCTGCAAACAGACGCTGGATCACAGAGCTGCTAATCCTACACATTTCAGTGTCACAAAGTTCACCAGTGAGATCTTTTTCTCTCACCCACCGAGTTCAGCCTGAGCAGTATTAAGTTTAATTTTATGGACGGTTCAGTGCAGCCCAGTTTTTGGCAGAGAAGCGGAAGGTTGCACCAAGCACTGGCAATGTCTAGGTCCGGCTACTGGCTTGCCCCTACCCTTTGGTGAATATCGGATTTCTGAGTACAGAAGTAAGGATTTCATTCTTTGTTCTTGAACTCATTCTTTCCATCCCAGGGGCCAGTGGAATGTAATCTCTCCAGATGCCAGCACCTCTTAGGAAATTGTAATATAGCAGCTATGCACTATAAGTGGCTTATTCATACATGGAGAAAAGAATAGTAATATCCTTGGGGGACGGTTTTGAAATGATGCACAGTGACACAATCCCAGGGACAGGAGGGATTTACTTCAGCTGAGGATCTGTCCCCAAAACACAATCATTTTCCAGAGGAGCAGCAGAGCTGGTGTTTCATATTTTGCTCTTGGTTTGTTTAAAGTCTTTTCTTGCTGTTTAAAACCACCAGTGCTTCCTTCCTGGGGAGGGAGGCAATGCTTTCAGGGTTACTGTAAATAATCAGAGCCAGAACAATTGGCTGAGTAAATTATCCTGTCTGCTGACACTAACAGACTCCACCGAGCTACTAGGAACCTGATCAGCTTTTTTCCCCGCCTCTTCCTACTATTAAAATAAAATAAAGATTTACTGAAAGTCCCTCTCAGGAGCAAAGCAAAAGAAATGCCTCATGGAGAGCAATTCCAAGGAACATTCTCAAAGCTCTCATTGACCAACTCCGAATTAAGAGGTTTGTCGAGAAGAAAATGCAGGCAGGAGAACAAGGGAGCCTGAAGAGCCAACTGACAGATTACCACACGACAAAGCTAAAAGGGAACTCCAAACCCTGCCAGCGCGGCTGCCCGCGGAGCCTGCCAAGAGCCAGATGCTGCCGTGGGGATAATATCCTCCCGGGCTGGGGAACAAGGCGCTTCTCAGCCTACTGAGCTGAGGACAAGGGGATGGATGGAGGGGCAGCTGTGCACCCCAAGCCCATCACATCTAAAAAAGGCCTGAAGACGGGCATCGGCAGGGCGCTCTGGAAAAAAAAAGAAGGAGAGGGAAAGAAAAAAACAGGGTATCTGCCTTTTACCCAGAAACTGCTTTGGAAAAAAAACAAAACAACGCTGCAAAAAAGAAATTCTGAATCCTTCTGGGTAGTGTCTTTCCACTGTATGCAAAGCAAACTGCCACTCGCAGCAGGGGGATAACAAACAGGTCAGGCAGGGGAAGAAATGACACCGAAGCAAGGGAATAATCAACATGCTTTGCAGAATTAGGAACCAAACAGCACATATTCAGGTGATCAGCTCTCACCCTGCTCCAACAATTTTTTATTAGTAACCAGCTCTGATGGCTAAGCAGCAGGATTATGCTGAGAAAAGGGCAAGTTAACACAGACGCACCGATGTTAACATTACCCTTGAATGGAAGCAGCATAAATACAAAATATTTGTTTCACTGCTACTGGGCAACATCTGTTCCTGATGTCTTACTCATTCTCCACTCTCCCTCCCTTGGGGTTTCAAAGTACACAAGGAAGAGGGAGAGGCTCACAGGTAGCCGACGCTGTTGTGCCTGCTTGGAAGTTGTGCAACATCAGAGCCCATTCAATAGCCTTTGCATGGGCAGAAGTCTGCAGCACTGCACTGGAGTCTGCCCCACCAGGGTAGAGCTTTGCAGGATATGGCCAACGAACCAGATGCTTCCTCTAGAAGGTGTATGGTATCTTCTGCAATTTAGTACCTCCATGCATGAAAATCATCGAGGATGGCAAATCTGAAGACTTTTACCTAAAAGGCTGCAAATCTAAACTTCTTTTAGCAGATTATTTTTTTAAAATTTTTTTTAAAAAATCCTATTTTAAACTCATATTTAAAACCCCACCAAATCAGCCAGCTTTGGCTGCAGTGCCAAAAGCCAGCGATGCAGTAAGAGTTCTCACTACATCTATTTTTCTTCCGCAGAACCCTTTAACACCACGCAGTTGTAAAAGCTAAGGGAGTTTGTGCCAGGTCACGATGCGGAGACAGGCTCTCCCAGGGAAACTCCCAGCACTGACATTTTAGCAACAAGGCTTTAAGATATGTCAACTTGAGAGGAGAATTGAGAGATCCAGATATCATGACTGTGCATGAGATCATCCTGGGGGACCAATGCGGGTTTTGTAGTTACATTCCTGATACCTCCCTGCACTCCCCTGTGCTCCATCAACTGCACACAGCCATATCACATACCCTGAAGACACAGTAAACAGAGAAAACCAGACATAAAAAGGCACATTTTGAAAAAAACGTCCGTGATAAATCTACATTTCCTTATTCTGAAAGCAGTTGACATTTTTTGTTGGGTTTGACATAAATGAAACAAAAAGCCATAACTTCTGATTTGAAGGTGAATAATAAAGTATTGTGAGAACGAGCCAGTATGCTACTGGAGGCACAGTGAAATACCACAAGAAACTAACCGTGCTCATACTGTATTTCAGAGCAGTAAGTTTGGGCATCTTTTGATGTCTGCAAACACTGTAGAACAAAGTGTTGTCTCTTTTAAAATCTAGTTTTACAAGCAGCAAGGCTTAAAAAAAAAAAATGACCCTGATAAAACAGGTGGCTTTTGTTGAAAGTCTCACGTGACTTTTTAGCCTAATTTTAGAGGTAACGAGTTGATTCTGCTGATGCTGAGGAGTTAAACACAGCACTCAGGAAGTATTGAAGTGTTGCAGTTTCTCTGCCCCACTGGAACTTGGTGCTACTGGGAGCCACAGCACCTCTGCCCTGACAGCACCACTACCAAGAAGCAGCAGCACTATTATCATCATTTTAGGGTGAGGCCATGCCCAGAAACTTGTACTTTGTTCCAAAAACCAATCACTCCCTTTTGTGTTCAAGTCTGCAGCCTCAGATTTCTCCCTCCCCAAAACTGTCCCATCCACTGGTGCAGAGCCTGGCTCACATCTTCACTGCCTCTTTGGACAAGTCTTGCCCTTGAAGGAGGGGATGGAGAACAACATGCAGACACTGCTGGATGTGCCCTAGCCAACCAGACACTAGTTGAGGTGGGGAACAACATGTTTAAGGTCCCAAAAGGTTATAAAAGGCCTGAAGCTCTGCCTGCATTCTTCCTGGGCAAGCCCTGCCATCCCTGGATTATTGCACCAAATGGCATACCGTTGACTCCAGCTTCTTTCTTTATCTATGTTTGATAAGGTCCTGATGAGACAACATTGGTGCTTGAGACTGTACCATCTCTGGATACGGGGACCTGAACAGCTTTCAGCGCTCCAGCTTCATGGCACAGAAACTAGGACTAGGTGGCATCCAAGTAGCTCAGCAGAGCTTCCTCAAACCTGCTCCCCAACTAGAGCAAAACTCAACCCCGTGGGTAAACTTGATCTTAAACAAACTTTCCATACTTCCTCGGAGGCATGAAGCTGGAAGTTTGTCTCCCAGGTGTAGAAGCAGCATGATGAGATAAAAGCGTTGCCCAGACCAGGGGACAACAGTGAGCGTGCGTTAATCCCACTTCACCCTTCTATCAACACAGAGCAGAGATCAGGTACCTGCAGCACCAGGTCCCTCAAACGAGGTGTTTCCTGACAGTCCTCCAGCAGCACTGGACTTTTTCCCCTCCAGCAGTGAGTTTCTTCACCATATTCTCAACTTACATCAGCTGAAGCACTCAGACCTTACAGGGCAGAGCACAGGAAGGGCTGTCATGATCACCATCTTATTCACTTGCCAACACCACCACAGGCTACACTGTCTACATGGATCCTAGATGATCTTTCGAGGTCCCTTCCAATCCCTAACATTCTGTGATTCTGTGATTCACTCTAATGGGTCTCACAGTAAGCCCTCGTGTACCCTGGCCCCTGGCTCCCTTTCCCTAGCACGATGTATCATCAGTTTCATTAGTAAGAGGCTGGTTGGGTTATTTCTGAAGTCAGAACTAGAAGTTCATTGTGAAGGCTACAAGAAACAGAAGGCAGGCACATTTGGTTTTTTCCCCCTAAAAATTTCAATAATGTTCATTAAAACGAGACTAAAATCCTACCTTAAGCAAAAGCCTAAGACAAGGTACAGGACAACATAGCCTACTTTAGGCCAAATAGATGCAGGTCCCTAGAAGTATACTGAAGAGCAAACATAGCACTGAGGTCTTAACTTTGCACATTTTACAGAAGTCACTTCTGCAAGCGTTACCCAACGGCACGTTTCTCATGCTGCTCATCTACAGACAACAGCTTACTCTCCAGGGCCTCCTGTATCTTTACTGGCCATGAAGTAACACATCCAGGAGGCTTTAGAATAATCTCATTCTGCATTTTAGCTGCTTTGTCCGAGACACTGCATCCAGGTCTAGTTTATAATTTGGGTCAGTTCACCACATACATTCATTTTTGCAGCTCAGTCATCTCACTTCCAGCAGAACATCCTTTCTTATCCACCTAGAAAGCCGAAAACATCAGAGCATACAACCTGGGCTAGACATTAGAGGGAGAAAAAAGCTTTCTAGGCTGAAGGACAGGCGGGCACAATGACAGATTGCCTGAGAAGGTTCCCACAAGTAGGTTAGACACATATTTGTCAGGTAAAACTAACATTGAGTTTGCCCTATCCAGGAGCAGGACAGACCAGATGCCCAGACAAGGTCTCTTCCTATCCTCTTCCAAGAATTCTGCGTGTGTTCTTTGACAGCAGCAGGGTGAAAGGGTTTGCTTACAAAACATTTGCAGAAACAAAACTGTTAGATGTGTAAGAGCATCTCTAAGGAAATGATTAAAATGAAACTAGCTTCTTCTGACAGCTGACATCAGAAGGGTTGAAATTCTAGTCACTGCAATTACTCGTGGTCTACCAAAGCTAAAATATTTTTATTTAATTTACAAAGTAAGAGAGATAGAAGCTTCTGCTCCTCCAAATGTCACTGGCCCTCTGTAAAACAAAGATAGCTTCTGGTGCATGAGAAATGTCGCAACTCATTCCTGGTCCGGGTTCAGTACTCATTGCCATAATTTATTGCACAGATGTGATGGATTTTTGAACACAAGATCTATTACGCTTCCTGCCAGAGGCTCAAATGTGTACAGGCTTTCAAAGCACCTTGCCAGGTAGTTACTTTTTATACTGACTCAGTATTTGCCGGCAGTCGCTGCCAAGCATTAGCTCGAATCTTACCAATAGATTGGGAAGTCAGTGCTGCTAATGAAATTCTTCCCGTTATCCAAACGATCATCCTCCCCCCATCCTGAAGCAAAATTCCTCACACTGAAATACCTACCCAAGGTGAATGAGTGGAATCTGCAATACCCAAAGCAGAATTGGCATCATGCTTTCTGCTCGCCTTTTGCGCCCCGCCCAGCCCTGCATCTGTTCTGCAAAATCCTGCTAGACTGGAACTGCCTTATTCTCCCACT
Organism: Baryphthengus martii; assembly: GCA_013396935.1. Lineage (NCBI taxonomy): Eukaryota > Metazoa > Chordata > Aves > Coraciiformes > Momotidae > Baryphthengus > Baryphthengus martii. The sequence goes on along the minus strand of VWZK01011826.1, from coordinate 55,286 downwards.
TTGGAGACACTGTATTTTCACACGTGTGCTTTTGAGTCCAAGATCTCTCAATATGACCTTGGGAACGAAGATGGCACTGTCTTGTTCCCATCTTGTGCCAGCCAGGAAGCCCAGTGCCTGCCAAGCACCAGCCAGACACTGCAGAACATCACAAAGTGCAAGGGAGGTTCTTCTCTTCCACGACCAAAGCCAAAACAGCCATTTGATAATTAACAATCCAGATCAAGTCAGACAAGCCACGACGATGAAGCCGAAGATTGCTGGGCTCCCCCACACAACCCATGCCCTACAGGGTGGCTGGGAAGAGGTTAGGGGCTGACCCCAGCCCTCGCTTGCAGACACAGCGGCAGATGTGCTGGGCTTCCCCATGGTCTCCCCCTTGCCTGGCAGATGCTGGCCTCTCTGGGAAAGTGCTAAATGGATTCTGCTGAATCACTGCAGCAGATGGTTCGTAACACCACCTGGATAGCACAGAAAAAAAAGAGACAGATAAGGAAGGTTGGGGAACAGAGAGTACCTAGTGTGTGGGCTGTTATCCCCAGGGAGAAGTAACCTGTGGATAAGGTCGTCATTTGAACCTTTGTTTCCCTGAATTCCTATGTTATTAAGACTGATAACATCCTTTTCCAGGCAATTTTGTCCTGAGGTCTACAACGTATATTGCTTCAACGCCCCTTGGGAAAAGCCTTCAAAACCTCCTGGAATGCCAGAGCCCACCCTCTGCTGCTGGAAAATGCTGGCAGCGCTGCCCAGCCCAGGCTGCTCTGCCTGGCAGCAGCATCAACCTTCATCCCTACCCTCTCGCTGGGGTAGGGCACATACAAGGCTGATGCACATAGAAGGCCCAAGAATATTGTAATAAAGTGTTTTGAGGGGTTGGTTTTGTTTGTTTCTAAAGCCACATTGACAAGTACTTTTCTTTTCTGCAACAGATCATTTTGAAAGGGCAGAGGAGCCAGCTGTGTACAGAAGTGTGCAGCTGTACGAGAGAGAATAACAAACAGGAAATAGGTAACAATAACCAATGTGTTTGCTTGCTCTCCTCCTGTTCAACAGCATTAATGATTTTTTTTTTTTTTTCATTTAATTAAGATGAAAAGAGCTAGTCAGGAAGAGAGCAGAGAGCCATGGCACAAACATAGAGGGTACACGCTTGGAAAGTACTCATCATCCTTCTGCAGCAGCTCATTTTCACATATGGAACAAAACCAGGATCCCTCTGTCCGGTTGTTAGGAAAGACACCTCGCTGCACAAAGTTAGTTGCTCAATCTGCGGCACTTCCAGCCAGGTCCTCCCCAGCACAAAACATCAAGTCGTTTGAGACAAGATGTTCTTGAGGCAGGTCGCTCGCAGTCCTGTTCACGATTTGTCCTCCTCGCAGGACACAGCCTTTTCACACACCAACTGCACCGTAGGCTCAACTCCATTTCACTTGAGCCCAGCTTTGTCCTACATCGGCTGTTTTTGCTGGGTCACACCTGCCATTGATTTCCTCAGATAACAAACAGCTGCTGTTTTATGTTCTGCTGTGCGCCTTCCTCAGCAAAACCACACAGAAAGAAAGGTACTCACAGGCAAGAGAAGCTTAGGGCAGCACGATCCACCCTCAGCACCAGTAGATGCTGTATGGTGATGGTATTACCAGAGCTGGGCAAAACAGAGGTCCCTTTACCACAACTACTTCCCATGGGGGACTTTCCTCATTAACATGTTTGGAAGCTTATTTCACCTGCAAGAATGTGATGTAAGCAATAAATATGGTCCATCTGTACAGCATAGGATCCAACAGCCCCAGGGACGTCACCTGGTGACATCCCCATGGGTCAGCATGAACTTTTCACAGTGATGGGGAGGCACTTGGTCCAAACCCACACCCCACCACCTGAGCTAGGTAAAAGCCATTTATCTGTGGTCTCCAGCTACACGGTGGCACCTGGTGATACATGGCCAGATGCACCCAGATATCCACAGCCACTCCTGTGTGTACCAAGACCAGACCACCTCCAGAAAGCAGGCAGCACTTCAAAGCAAAAGTTAAAAATAAATAAATACATTTCACAACACTCACCCCAAGGAGAACAGGGCTTTGCAAGGGCAGCAGGAACCCAAGCTGCTGACATTGGACAGACTGACCCTTGCCAACCTAAGGAGCCTGTTACATGCTGCAGTCCTGGAAGATGACAGCCCTTGCAGCCTGGGATTAGGACAGCAGATTATCCCAGGGTTCATCCCCTTTCCTGTAGGGAAGGACAGGATCACTTCTAGCTTACCTATGAGTTGGCAGGCAGGGAATCTTGCCTAGAGGGATCCCATTGCTTATTCGGTACATACACACTGCGCACACCCCTTTTCCAGTATCCGCTTAGTGGCCTGATTTCTTCTGAAAGCTTTTTATATTTCACATTTCTAAGATTTAATTATGTTATCAGAACAACAGGCATCAGGATTTGGAGTGCCAGAATTCACATTAGCAATTGCTATCAACAAAGAAAATGGGCACAGCATGCCCATGCCAGAGTAGATGTGGGCTGCTCTCCTCAATCTACTGACAGTTATTTATAGACTGCTTGCAAGCCATCCACCTCCCAGGTTTAGCTTCAAGCTCACTTCTTTCTGAGCACACTTCTCCCTCAAAGAAAAGCCTTTTACCTCCCCTTTCCCTACCACAGCATTCAGATTTTCACACATTTAGGGTTTTTTGGGGGACAGAGGGGATAAAATACCTTTAAACCTCCTTCCATGCATCCACAACATGAGAATGGCATGAAAAATGAATGTCACAAATCAGCAGCTGCAGGGACACCAATCCCCTAAGAGTAAAAATTTGGAAAAAGTATAGATATATTTACAGTTTCTAGCACTTCAGGATGCAGGTTTGCTGCACATCTCCAGCAGCCTTCTGCCATCCCTGCAGATGGAGATGAAGGCACAATCTCCACGAGGCAGAACACATGCTCAAATGCTAGAAACACCCAGCTATCTTGAGATGATTGCAAAGTAGCAGCTACGTGATAGCAAGAGGGGAGAAAGAGCTGTGCCTTCACACCAGCATTAACTGTAATTTGCCCATGCCTCACCCAACACCACTTCAAGGCAGTCTGATTCTGCCACGGTGCTTTGCCTCCAAATAATTCAGAGGCAGACGATGCAGTGGACGTAGTACAGGTGCAAACCTACCCAGCAGCTTAGTTCTCCCCCCTGAGAAGTTGGCACAGGCAGCTCGTGTTGTCTCCCTCCTAATCCCAGCTCCTGCTAAAGTCAGCTCAAGTTTTAAGGCGGATGTTAGCAGGGCTTGGATCAGACCTCAGCTCCCAAGCCTGGGAGAGATTCCACATGTAAAACAACTCCCTCAGGCAAATTTGTTGCCGTGGCTTTGGTCAGCCTCAAGGTGCTGCGCTGCTGGCTGGCACTGGTGGCTTTGCCAGGCTGCGTACACCACAGCACTTCTGCATTCACAAGCTTGTCACTCAGTCCCCAGCACCTGCCCGCAGCTGTAAAGCAGCATCGCTCTGGGCAGGGTTGGTCCAAAGCTCACTCATGGCGTGGGAGAGAGCGCTGAGCCTGTTCAAATCTCCCTGACACTCCAGTTAAAATGCAGAAGTGGTGCTGGTCTTCATCCTGCCCCACCGACTAAGGAAATGCTCGGTCAGGCTCTGACTGAGACACAGCAGCTCCTCACATGCCTAAAATTCCACATAGCCCTGGAAAAAAGAATGAAATATTAGAGTTTTTTGTGGTTTTTTTAAACAGCAGCAAAACCACCTGTACAATATTAGCAATAAAAAATAATAAAAATTTTAAAAATTATTAATAAATAACAAAAATCACCCACACCCCTTCCACTAAAGGAGGAGGAGGAGGCTCGAGCTTACAACTCTAGCACATTTTATTTTGTGTAAATTTATAAAGACAACAATCCTAAGTCACGATTGTCACATTGTACAGCACATACCAATACAGTTGCAAACAGAACTCCACGCAAAACTAAGCGCTAACAGTAGCTTGAATCACTCTTCCTGCGATTGTCGTATCTAGACTAACAGTATTTCACTAACACTGAAGAAAAAATAGTTCACTATAAAACAGTGATAGAACGTTTTTATAAAATATATTCCATTCCAATAGCTTTTCTACATACTGTATACTATAAAACTCTCCCACAAAAATTAGTGTCTTTAAATATACATATTTAATCTGAACTGCACCAAGATTAAAAACAATTAAAAATATCAATGATTTTTTTTTTTTATTACATTAACTTCACAGTATTTGTTTGTAGTAGAAGACAAATCCAGTGTTTAAAATGTGGAGCAGGGCTGTTCCCTGCAGAGACAGCAACTGCCCCACAGTGATATAGTTTATGAAGAGACAAGTGTAAGTGTGCCACGGTTTTAGTACTTCTCTGCAGAGCCATGAACCATTCTGAAAACATGCTCCGAGCTATTGCAACTTAAAAATAAGTGAGACACACAGATAGCCAAAAAAAGTCACCTTAAGAACAAAAATAAGTGCAAACATTTTTTTACTTTAGAAATTCAAGCTATGAGGAGTGGGAACACAAATACCAGCCTATGAGAACAGCATGTTCATGATGTAGTCAAGAATGAGAAAGCCTTTTTTTTCTCCTTTTTTTTTTAAAAAAAAACCAAAACTTTTGCCCCATATTCACTGCAGTACAGAGCATGCTCATAGCATCAGTTTAACGAATTATTTCTATACTAAGATCAGACACAAACTTGTTCCAACTTTTCCCTGCTCCATATGCTAATAATGTTCTTATGGCACATCCTATATTATGATCTTTAAAAAAAATAACAAAACAACAAATAGTAATTGAAGACTGAAATGCAAAAAAAGTGTCACAAGAATGCAAAATTAAGATTACCAGCTTCAGTAATGCTGACTCCACATTAAACTCTTCACATGTTGTTCAACATGCAAAACCCATAGTTATAAAATTTAAAGTGTAAATTAACTAGTTTTGAAATAGATTAACAGTAATAATTCCACTTCAAAAAAAAAGTCTAATAAATACTACATCAAGTATCTTCAGGAGAAAAAAAATAACTTAATTTTAGTAGAAAGAAAATAACTTAATTTAGATTTTTTTGTTCAGTGCTATTTCCAATCACAGCAAAATGGAAAAAAAAAAAAGAAAAAGAAGAAAGTGATTAAGTAGAATAAGATCACAGTACCAAGCCACTTATATTCAAGATACAGTACTCTCCCACAACTTTCATATGTAACAGGTTCAGCAAAAATATTTTACAGTTGAGAAATTAGACTGAAAACAAAACTCAAAACTATAAATAGAAGCAAAATTTCACATTACATGTACATTCATAGTTTAAGAGATGAATAATAAGAGGAGGCTGTAACAAGTATATCCTGATTTTCTTTAAAAGAGGAAGTACTTATTTAAAAAAAAATATAAAAATAAAATCAATCCCATATTATTTATGTAGGTAGTGCTCAGTTTTTGGACCAGAGGGGGAAGGCATTGGGATTTTTTTTCTTCATAAGATGAAACACAGTATTTTAAGCACAACTTTCAAAAATAATCTAGCTCAGTGCTTCAAATTGATTTTAAAATATACACTTAAGTTTCACAAAACAACTCCAGGAGTGTCAGGAAAGCTGGTGAAGCAACACTAATGCAGCAGAACAACATTCAAAACCCTCAGATATTATTTTTTCAGTCCTGTGTACATGTACCTTGAATGGGTAATTTGACTGGAAGGGAATAATCTGATATTTTTCTGACATGCACAGACCAAAGGATGCTCTATTAGGGAAATACACAAGTTATTTGGAGTAAAAGTGGTTATAGTTACAGGCAGCTCCAGTTTACAAACAGACTACAAAAAAAACAAAAGCACCTAAAAACACCCCAAAACCCTCCCCTGAAAAGGTGGGACATGGGGGAAGAAGCTGGACTATGTTTTCCCTCCAGTGGTTTATCTTCCTAGTGCCCCTTCGAAATACCGGCAATTGCACAGAATCTGGCCCGGAGGGAATCACCAGCGTCATAAAAAATAAAACATAATTCCAAGCTGCTGCTTTTAGCGTAGCAGCAAGATTTTCGGACAAGACAGCAGGGTATCTCCTAACACACGTGGTGTGAGTTACCTTGAACCAAGACATCCCAGGAGACTGATACCGGGCAGAGTTATTCAGCCACTTTAGGGCTGCTGTCCCCCACCAAGGGGAACAGGATCAGCCCCTGGGTATCGATATGGGAATGAAAATATTCACATATCATATGGTATTTTGTGCGTCCCAGTCGCATCCTTCAACATTACGGGAGTGAATACACTGCAGACAGGAAGTTTTTCCATCCACGTTTTATGCTGAAAAGCAGCTTCTCAGTAGGTCAGCCCAGAAAGGAAGGACGGTGGATAGGTTGGTGGGAAGGGAAAGTTTACATTAAATCAAGTCCCAAGGCAAAAACTTCTCATTCAGATTTTACGATCAACTGCAGAACTATTCTAACATAAGAGAATAAAAACAATGACCAGTACCAGAGATGCAGCCAGGAATCCTCAACCCCCTTTAACATCTGGGCCAACTGAAGGTCTCATCTGGCTCTATAAAGTAAGAGTATGGCCACTTATTCTGCGATACGCAGACAAGTTTCTCTACACTGAGATGTATTTAAATTTCATCTCTTCAGATGTTTCTACACAACATGCAGAGAGCATCAGAGGAGCTTAACAGAATCCAAATTTTTCTCCAGAATTTGCTGATAATCTTTTTTCAAATAAAACAAACAAACAAAAACCAAACCCAAACCCAAGAACCCTGACCACGAAGCAAGTACTTCCAGCATGAAAACAGATGCTAAATCATTGCAGAATTACTTAGATCATTTCACATTAATAATGTAACATGGGTGCGCAAGAGAAGACCTAAAGGACAGTGCTGGGAACGGAGGGTGGCAGGGGAACGGGGTAGATGGAGAGATGGAAGGATTGCATTAAAAGGCCTACGGAGTGTATACCTCTGCATCTTTTAAAGATCATATACCTGAAGTGAGTATCACCAAAATAAAATAAAGGGAAAAAAAAACAAATTCAGATGCTGCCTTTTTTTCCTGTTTTGTTTTAAAAGGGCAGGGGAGGAAAAATAAAATTAAAAAAACCCAAACTGGTAATAATAATTAAAAAAAAAAATCAAAAAAAAAAAAATAAAATCACACATCTCAAACAACCAAGGACTTTACAAGGCCACAATGAAATTTCCGGATATGTCTGTACAAATCTCCTGACTGCGTGAAGCGTCTCTCACACCATTTGCATCCGTGGGGTTTCTCCCGGGTGTGCACAACCGCGTGGCGGCTGAGGTTGTGGGAATACTGGAAGCTCTTTCCGCACTGGCCGCAGGTGTAGGGCTTCTCCCCGGAGTGAGTCCTCTCATGCCTCTTTAATGTGTACATGCAAGAAAAAGTCTTTCCGCAGAGGGTACAAGTGGGGACCGACCCGTCAGGGGACAGGCGGGTCCGGGAGCCGTCCTTGTCACGGAAGTGAGAGCTCAGGTGCAGCTGAAGGATGTGTGGGCTGGGGAACACCTTGCTACAGAGGGGGCAAATGCAGATATGCCCGGGAGGCACGAGGACACCCGAGGAGATGTCCGAGGAATCCATGTCGTCCTCGCTCTCGTCTCGCTCTTGATCTATATCCTCCTCTCGGGCATGAGAGCTGCCATTCCCCGCGAACATGTGTCCTAACCCTGTCACTAGGCTTTTGGCTGAATTCCCAAAATGCTGACTCTCCGGACTCCTGGCTTCGCTGTCCTCCTGATCTGACAGCAAGTCTTGTTCATCTTTAACAAGTGGCTCGGTACCCTGCTGCTGGCTGTCGGAAGCCAGCTGTCCAAAGACATAGGAGGGGTGTAAGGAATCTCTCCCCGGCATGGGCTTGAAAGACAAATCCAGCGCGCAGTCCACATCACTCGAAGCCAGGGGATGGTTAACAGACCTTTGGGACAAAGGTCCTGTGGAACTATTGACATTAGCCTTTGTTTTTCCAGCTGCTGCAGCGCACGGTTCTGCCTCTGTCGGCACAGAGCTGACACTTATATGATCAGAGGACCAGGCGGGGTGACTGCTGACCTTTTCTTTGCCTGCTGCTCTCTCGTATTCTGCAACGCTGAATTTTTGTTTGTTTCCTGGGTCAAACTCGTGGACCAGGGGCACTCCGGCGTCTAGAAAATGCTCCGCTTTCTCCAAACTAGCCGCCTCATCATTAATCTTCTCTTCCGAACATAATTCTTTATCTTTCAACTTGCCCTTGCAGACTTTCACAATGTCATACATGTGAAGGTAGCTAGCTGCAGCCAGCACATCTTCAACCGGGAGACTGTTGAATTCCAGCTTTCCCTCGTACATGAATTCGAGCAGCAGGCTGAAGGCAGGGGCTGTGACAATGTCACTGTTCAGATGCACAATATCCCTTTTGTCTAACTGGTCCCTGTAGAAAAGATGGAAGTACATACTGCAAGAGGCAAGAACGGCTCTGTGAGCTCTGAATTGAGCTTCTCCAACTAAAACAGTACAGTCACACAGGAAGCCCTGGTGACGCTGCTGACTCAGACACTGCAGCAACTGGCGGCTATGGTCTGGAAACTCCATTCTTCCTTCATAACCTGTTCAAAACAGGAAAAACTTGAATGCTACTGTAAACTAAAGCCTCCTAGCAGCTGTAACAAACAGATCGACTTTTTGGTAACACAAGCCAAAGAAACAGCCTTGGAGATAACGTTTACTGTTAATTGTCTGTAATAGTTTTATTAAGGGGGGGGGGAGAAACCCAACACAACATGCTTCTCATCCTTTCGCACCTGCTTCAAACAGGAAAAACTTGATTGTAAGTAAACAAAAGCTAGTAAAGCAGCAGCCCCTCCAACCTTTGTTTCTCCCACTAAGCACTTTAATAAAACTAAGAGGAGGAAAACGCACGCACACGCATTAAAAAAAAAAAAAAAAAAAAAAAAAGGCAGCATAAACTCCCAGGCTGTCTTCCCAGCAACGCTAACTCGGGGCATCTTTTAATAAAGCGTATTACCCACGTCATGCACATACACACACGCACATTTAAACTTTATCCTCAGTCGTTATGCACCGAATCACAACAAAACAGCGGTGGCGGGAGCTGGGGAAGCGGCGTTTTTGCAGGGAGGGAGCAGGGTGGGAAGAAGCCCCCGGCACCCGCATGCGGGAAGGGGTTTGGGGGGGAGAATAAAAGGAAAAAAGTTTCCCTTGAAGTTATTAAAACGCAAGAACGAAAAATAGGGGCGTAAGGACAGCAAGAGGGCAGGGCTGAGGCTGCAGCCGGT
>VWZK01011826.1:14818-45050 GCA_013396935.1 Baryphthengus martii | reverse complement strand
CGGGACCGGCGGGGGGGATAGAGGGCGGCGGACACGTCGTTGCCGTGGGTTGTCCCGGGAGCCTCCGGGCTGCAGCAACGCTGGGAGAGGAGCCAGGGGTGGCCGCGGACGTGAAGCGATGCGTTGCGGCTCCGGTCGAGGTTGATATTTAAGAGTTTTGCTGCCCTTGGGAAGAAGAAGGGGTGAATTTGAGAGTTCTGTGAGGTTTGGGTGAGCGGAGGGGGGGGAGAGCGAAGCGAAGCACTGGGGTCACTTCAGAGCTCCGCTGTGAACACCCTGCGTAGTGCCAGTCGGAGTCCTGAGCCGTGCGTTAGCCTCTAAGTAAAGCAGGGAAATTTCTTTCCCTTCCTTCTTCCAGGGTGCCGTGTCTAGATTATTGTATCCGCAAAATAGCAACTTTTCTAACGCCCATTAGCACCTTCAAACATCAATTTTATTGATTGGTACATTTGTTACTAATTTAATCCCGTTCTTTGGTATTTTATCTCTAGGCTCTTTGTCACAGAAGTCAGGGTCCACATTGCCGACACCGCTTTTCTCTCACAGACCTCCACTATTTAAACTCCATTGGCAGCGAATGCCAGGATATTGGGGTTTGAGCATTAATGACTGCATCGTCACCTTCTCGAGTATTTAGTAACACTGTCACCCATACCGTTCAAATTGGGGAAACTCCAGCTCAGAATGTAGAGGTGCCCAGCTCCAGTGAAAGAGTTAAAGGTCCTGGGGTTAAATCTGTCACCGTTCGGTAAAGCCGAGAGCTTTATCTATTTGTCCACGATGGCACAAACGGTCAGGGAACAGGAGCTCTCCTTTTAAAGACGGTATTATACTGCAATCACAGCCTGATAATACAGGCTCTACCAAAAGTGAAGCAATTTCTTCCCCAAAGTGCAAGTGCAGTTTCTGTTAAGTTACTCTGTGGATTTGTGACTTAGAGAGTTTCACTATCTTGGTACACTGGAAATGTTAGGCGGCCTCTTGTATTCATAGGAATTACGCTGCTTGGCAGAAATCCCTTATTTTGTGTAATTCAGTGTTCATTTTTCCCTCTCTCCTTTAATAATAAGGCGAGGGAAAAAAAGTACAATTTAAAAAAAGAACCAAGGTTTTAATTCCTGTTTGGGTGCTTTAAGCTAGGAATAATTGTCTACAATCTAGCAGTGTCTTATTTTTAGTAAACCAATTACAATTGCACAGTAAGTCTGTGGTCATTACCGAGTTTGAAATGTCAGAAAACGCAACAGCAGGTATCCATTTTGTGCATTGTTGGCCTGTTTTTTCGGGACCCAGAAATGCTGTACTCACCTTCACACCAAGACAACCATAGATACAATACAGGTGTTGTACTGATTTACCTACGGTTGTATAAAATACTGGTAGCACAACTCTCTAATGTAAACAAGCCTGAAGTCATTTCTGGAGCCAAAGCAACAGGAAGAACTGCCCCAGAAACTATTCCAGGAGCTCCTGTGTTTCTGAAGGCCCTCATGAAAGCACAGCTTAGTAAGCGAACTGTCTGCTTTCATCTCCCTGGCCCCTGAGCCCTTTGCACACTGAAGGCTCCCCTACCACGAAACCCAGAAGAGGTTCCATTTTCAGCCCTTCCTCGAGGGAACGGAGCCAGGCAGCAGCTGCTTGGCTGATAGAGAATTCTCCGGCCGGTGTCCATGCTCAGGGCAGATCGTGACCATGGCACCGCCAAACATGAGGGCGGCTGAACGTAAGTGAGGACTGATGGAAGATGTCAGGAACCACCGTGTTAGGCATCCTTGTGCAGCTGCACGCGTTCCTGGGTCTGGCTAAAACGCTCCAGGGCACCAGGAAACTTTTTGCTGCTTATAAAGCCTTCTAGAGTTGAGCAGAAAGCCCAGATTTAGGGCAGAGAGAGTTAAAATTGGTGGTGCTAGCAGGACTTTCACTTGCCAAGCAAGGCTAGCCCCACTCCTGGTTGTTTATGCTGCCTGGACACCAGCCAAAGCCCACAGAAATTAGTAGAAAAACCAACTGGATCAGGTCCATAAAGCCTGAGGACTTGCTTCCATTCTTACCCCTTTGATCCAATAAAAGTATGTATTTGCCGAGCGGGGCCTCTCTAGTCCTCTTTGTTGGCCAAATGCAGAAGTGGTAGCAACAGGTTTTCTGTGCAGTTTAATCATTCTCTCTCTCACCTCATTGGGCAGAAGCCTCTTTTTGTTTGCTTCTATATGATTTCAGTGCTTTTATGTTCTTTTTTTTTTTTTTTTATAGGGCGTCTTCTTTTTGGTAGTCCAGTTGCATTTCAGAGGGAGAGCCCAGGCCTGAGATTGTTTGATATTTTAAATACATTGATCATAGCAAGGTTTATTTGCAGAAGTTCTTCCAAACTTTTCCAAAGGTTGATTTATCCCATGCAGACAGCAGCGGGCATCAGAAGGACCGAATGCTTCATTCCCTCCTCTGAAACAGGGAGGAGTTTAACCCCAAAGGATGCTGAGTCCTGTGGTGGTAAGAGAAGGAGCTTCCATTGGCGTCCATGGATCTTCCCCAATTAGCAATCTCCTCCAGCACTTACCCTGCAGTCAAATCCAAGGTCAGCATTCGGGGGGCCGCTCAGTTTGCAGTCAAGTCATAAAAGTGGGCATGATCTTCCCAAAGATCTTTTCAAGCACGTCATCTAAGATTCAAGGAAGTATTAACTTGCACTATTGCTATTCCAGACATTAATCAGAGCATATATTGCAGACAGTCTCCTCAGCAGTGTGCTTATGTGAGTCGTATTTGTTTTATGGCTGTCCTGCTGATTTCTCCCTGATAATGAGACCTTGTGCGCACTGGAGTATTTGTGAGTATATATTGTAGCAGCTAGGGCTGTTGTCAAATCATCCTACCAAATGGATAGGCTCACGGCACTAAGCTGCATATATAAATTACATATTAACTTGTATTTGCTATAACACGGCTATCAATAAGGGTACACCAGCCTAGCGACATGCATTAAGAGCACAGAGGACTCTGCAGAGGTACCACTGGCACAGGTCACGTTCGACTCCTCAGCAAGAGCTTGCGACGTCCCCGTCCGAACCAGCCAGGCATTTAATACCGCACCTGTACTGCAGCTCCCCTGTCAGCGCCTGGGAGACAGCTTCCTCTCAGTTATTCATCTTCCATAGTTTCACTCAGCTTGTCTAACCCTCAACTTCTGGTTGTTTTTGTTACAATCTGCCGTATTCTGGGTTTCTAGAAATGGTAAATGAAGGTACTTTTTCAGCCTTTAAAAATCCATTGTGGTTTGTGTTTTGTTTTTTTGTAAAGGGAGCACACTTCTTGATTTGCAGTTGTGAAGGAATTTTGCGTGGCATTGATAAGCTGCGCTCTCCTCTTTGAGAGGGTTTTTTTTTTCGCTCTTTCACTCTTGCCAGTCACCCCAGCAGCCATATTTTAATGTTGCATGGGTTTTCTTTGGCACATTCAGAAATGCTAATAAACTTTTACTTTAAAAAAATCTAATAAAATTAAGCATGTTATTTTCTTTTTTGTATTTGTTTTATTTATTTACCCATCCCCAGAAGGGAAAACTGAGAGCCCCACATTATAAATTAACAGGTGTATAGAAGTTTGTAGCAGGATATATAGAGAATGACAGTGAAAGGCTGTAAGTAACCCGTGGACAGTAAGGGACAAAATTGATGTCTGCTTTGGGACCAGGCATAAGATTTATCAAACCCAGAGAAAAGTCTTTAAATCAGAAGCTGATGTATTCTCAGATAAGCTGAGCAGCACTGGTAGGGCCCAGTGTAGGGTTTCTAATTTCTTATTAAAGTACAAGTTCTTAATTTGCGTTCTCTATTTGTAAGCAAATAATACTCTGTTAACAATGCACTTTATTTTAGTAACTCCCAGAAGAAAACAGAGCTAAATACTGCAGAAGTGTTTTTGCTAGATTAGGACTGGGAAATCTTACAATGGAAATACTTGCTAAGCAAAAATATAACCTAGAATAAAGGACTTTATACTAGCAATGTTCTGGTGCCAATTTAGCAGCAGTTCCTCTGAAAATGTTTTGTTCTAGGACACATCAATTTTACCTCCAACTATTACTCTCAGCTTTCTAAGGCAGAGAGTTGGCTGTACCTTACTGTCTGCAAAAGGTCTCTTAAGTAGGATCCTCTCTTGGGACTTACGTGGTTGGCCAAACATATTCTTAGAACAAGTGTTGTGATCCTTGTCAGATGACTTTACAATCTCAGGGTATAAAAGAATTTTATCTTTTCCCAAGTGCGTGGCATATAATCTCGGTCTTCTCTTGATTTTTGCTTTTCCATGAAGTTTCCAAATCAACTCAGCCTAAGCAAATATAAACAAATATAAGCATCCCAGATATCAGTTCAAGTAATAAAATCCCAATCATCTCACTTTTCTCTAATCCCCATACTAAATCCTTCATGAGCTCCAGACTTCACACCGGCATTGCTACAATCTCTTCGTTGTTGGTTTTAGTGATGCCCACTTCTGCCCTGTCGAACCCTTCCAGATACCTGCAGCAATCACCTCTACTATTTCTTTATCCTTTTATCAGGTACTGAATCAAAACCTTGCTCCCACCTCCAAGACTGTCTGTAATTTCAAGTGCTCACACTGGTGTCATCTTCTAACCCCATTCCCTACGCTCCTTGGATGTTTTTTCCTTCCCTCATGCCTATATCCTTTTTGTGCTGTCTTATTAGGCCCCTTCAGCATGGGCATCTGTCTTGCTTTTTGCCAAGTCTCAGCTTTTCTTTGGTGTCATTCTCCAGAGTCCAGACAGAGGAGCTGGGATGTGGGTTTTGGGAGAAGCAGCACTGGATAAGAAGGATTTTGAGGGGAGTCTGGGAGCTCTGTGCTGAGAGAAGCTGGGCTTGGCATGCTCTCAGCTTTTGCTTGACTACTTTGAGAGCCTGGATGCCAAAGCCACGCCTCTGAGGGCAGTCTGGCTCCCAGGGATGGAGAGAGAAATGGGAGGCTGGGGATGGAGAGAGTGAGACAGACCATTTTTTCTAGTGAAAAAGAGTTGCTGTTGTCTCAGGTCTGTATAGTAGCTATCACACTTGTTGCTCCATTTCCCTCTGATGTATTCCAGGTGGAGGGGAAGTCCAGAGAATGTCATGTCAGAAATGCAAATAAAAATATATTTCTAGACTTCCTTCTCTTATGTACTGTCTGCCAAAAACTTCTTTTACTGTTTTGCCTATGGATGTGTTTTATTCTTTTATCCCGCTCTTCTGGTAAAAGAAGAAGTACTTGCTGCAAGTTTACATAACTTGCCTTTTGCTGTTCTGGAAATGAATGTGGAACTTTCGTCTTAATTAGACTCTCAGTGTAAGTCCTGTTAATGAATCACTGAAATATGTGAATAACATTAAGCTTCAGAATATGGCTGCAGAGTTGGATACTTAAAGCTGGTCACCTGGCTGAGTCTATGGGGAGATGAGTGCTTAGCACACAGGTAAAGGTGTAGTAAGTGGGAAGGGACTCCCTGAAACCTGAGCAGGTTTGAATTTAGCTGCAGGTGGACCCCTCTGCCTGTGGAAAAATTTTGATTTCAGAGCCTGTTCTTATGTACTGAACACTTTGCTCCTGCATCACGGCTTCACTGTGCAATGAAGTGACAGACTTCACAGCATCAGGGGTTCAGGCTGCAGTTTGAGATCCAATCTATTACGTTATTGAGTGCCTCCTGCAGCCCAGCAAAGAGCCTGAGCTCCGCCTGCCCTCACGGAGGAGGAGGTTTTGCAAAGTGTCCATCTTGTCTGATGAACCCAGTGACACTTATTAAAAGCACTTTGAAAAAAGGCTTCCAAAAGGCAGTCAGCACCACGCTTAGCTGGAGGTCAGCCTGCAACAATTAATAAGTGAAAGGATACAACCTGGAATGGTAGTCACCTGCTGGGGATCTGTGGGCATCACTGGTAGTATGTCACCTGGTCAAAGGAGGAAGGGATGAATGGACCACTGTTGTGGAAATGGTCCTGGTGACAGTATTTTCCACTCAGTGTACAAAGAGGTTTTGGAGAAGTTGGCATGATGGTGAAATGTTCCTTTGCAGAAAACAGAACATGGACTAAAATGAAAGTAAAACTAAATGGACTAGGAAAGTTGCAGAAGAAGTAGCGGTGGGCCAAATCTCTGTGGTTTTTACATCTCCCTTAGTCTGGCTGACCCTCAAGACCCAGAATCGATGATGTGCCTGGATGATCTGTTTGGCTGGGGTGACTGTAAGACCTTAGTTTTTGTAGCCAGCAGCGTACACAAAGTGATGTGCTGCTGCTCATGTCTGCCTTTAGTTCCATAGTCCAACAGGCCAAGTACTTATTTTCAGCTGAGGGGAGCAGAGATGGCCTCCAGCTCAAGTCCAGAGCAATGTTGAATCTACACCTTTGCAATTGGGCTGCTCCATCTTAGGGATGAATATGAGGGAGGAATTGTGACCATGCATTAAGACCAGACTCATAAGAACACAGGGAAAGAAAAAGAAAGCAGAGGTCCTTTTAAAATTAGTTATGATAAAAAATCCTGCAATTTTGTGATTTTGGGAGTTACACCTGAGCTCTTCCAGTGCTGCATTTGATGCAGAATCAATACGGAGAAGACCAGCTCTGATGCAGAAACTGAAATCCAAAATCGCTCTCCTAATTAGTGCAGATTGCTGATTTAACTCACATCTACAGGTAAGGTGGGAGAATATAGAGACATTTATATAGGGGAGAGATTGGAAAGAAAGAAATTGTAAGTTAGATGGTGTTTGAAATGATAGGGAACTCTGGAGAAATAGGCAAAACTTGGAGAGCAGCAAAAGGATAAAAATGGTGACGTTCTTAAAGAGGCTGAAAAATGCACATTTTATTTACTGAAAAAATAAGATGGGTAAAGGCTAAATCCCGCAGTCCCTTCCACATGTAAAAAATCCTGTTGACTTAAATCCTTGTGTAGAAGTATTTCTGTGGGTAAAGGATTCATTGGACTATGTCCAAAACCGGGTTAAGGTTGATGTTTTCACAGAGACGCCGATCTTTCATATGCCACCCTGGGCAATAAACAACAATCAAGGGACACATTTTACAGGATGCACCAAATGAAAAAAAACAAACCACCTTTGCCTAAGTATATGAGAGGTTCAGGGTGGCAGGGGGATAACAGGAAGGTGACTCGGTGACCAAGGAGGCAGGGTTGGTAGTTATGACTCCGCCACAGCCAAGCACAGACCCTCTGCTGGGGAACGCTGCTGCCAGCACAAACTCGCACAAGTTGTTTTGGCTCCTGGCCTAGAACAACACAGGACTGTTTTTTCCCTTTTGTGCTTGACTCTGTTGCACTGGGACAATGTGAGATTTTTAATTTTATATGCAGAAGGAAGAAAGAATGCAACCTTTATTATTATTTTTTCTTTTTCTGTTTTTTTTTCTCCACTGTGCTTACCTCTATGTATGGTGGTGTTACAAAGCCAGGTCATCAAACACTTTATTCCAGCAACAAGTTTTCATGAAAAGGGCACAAGGGCACTTGTAATAGTCACAGACAGAAGAGAAAACCCAGGATGTGCTGCCCCCACCTTTAACTTTCTGCAACAGGTTCTTCAGCTGCTGGCAGCCAGGTCCACCTGATGCAGAAAGAGGGAGAGAACAATGAGCGGAGCAGAAGGGACATTTTAGGTGCTTGAAGCCTAACAGACAAATGAGGTAAGAAGTCCTGTCTCCCCCATGCCCTGCTCTTGGCACCGATGACTCAGGGAGCCAAGTTGCAAACCTTGCACTTGTCCAGGTATGCCTGTGTGAAGATGAGTGACTCGGGGCATGCACGACTCTTCCCACATCTTCAGCGCAGCCATTGGAGTGAGCCTTGGTGCGTACCTGCCCAGCAGCCCCAGGAATGGCTCCATTCTGCCTACATGATCCCAGCTTGAGGAACCTGGAGGAAGAATCGCTCGTTGCCCTCAACCTCCTCTAGAACTTTGCAGAAAGTGCTATGAACATATACAGTCCCAGTGTCATTGAGACTTAACACTAGGCAGGTGCTCCCTAGTTCAGGACCTAAATGGTTAATTTTCAAGTGGCTTCTTAGAGCAGATGTTCCCATGTGTATCCCCTCCTTCCCTCTTCTGACACATTTCCTACACAAACAGCAGATTGCATTGCTGCTGTCCTTTTGATCTGTGGGAGGGGGAGGAAAATCCCACACAAATGATATTAGTTCTCTTTGCAGGCAGGCTGATGATGGTGCATACGGGCATGTGCCTCCCTCCCACCTCTCCCTGCTCAGATGTCTTTTCTGGGACTTTCTTCTTTCGTCTCTGCCCACTTCTGGAGCTGGTTTTCATGTTGCTTACCTTGAAGTTTGGAAGGGAAGAGGAAGTAAGGCTGGGCAAATTGTGGAAAATTTAGGATTGCATAACATTACTGTCTGTCTAAACATATACAGAGGCTGGGGTACAGGCTGATCTGCTGGCACTCATGCAGTGCCTCGCACTTGTGTGCCTGCACTATTTGTGGGCAATGATGAATTAAGCCACACTGCCTGAGTGAGGCTTAAGATCTTACCAGACAGGACGTTGTCTTTAAGCTTGTGTCCAAACCCGTCCCCAGTCTCAAACTTCCTGCTCAGGCTGGTGGGATGTCAGCCCACATGCCTCTATAGCCCCAGGGTGGTTGCAGAGGGATGGCTCTTGCAGCCTGAGTTCGAGGCAACTCAGGGAGGGATGGCAGGAGCCTGCAGGGTCAGATTAGCATGGGGGATCAGTCCTTCCCTCTTTCTTCCAGAACAAGAACCAGAGACAGCAGATAAACTTGGCAAGAGAGCAGGTTCAGGATGAATTAAAGGAGGTGATTATGAGATGATAGTTAAGGTGTGGATCTCCTTGGTACAGCACCTTCAGGGTGCCAAGACCGCATTGTGTTTGGAGGGCTATGAGACAATTTCATAGTCAATAAATTCACCTAAAGGTGTTAAATGCAATGCACTGGCTTTGGCTTAGAGAGCCACACAGTGTCGACACGGTATGAAGGATATTCTGGGGAAGCATCACTGATTGCTCACTGTGTTCTTACATTCATCCCTCCATAGCACTGCGATTCTTTGTTGGAGAGAAGACACTAGACTAGACACTTTGGTCTGCCCTAGGTTGGCCTTTTTTATATTACTACCTCGAGACAGGGAAGAGCTTGCTGTCGCTCTGCTCCTGGCAGCAGTTGCAGAAGCCCTCTAGAGGTATAGTGGAGAGGATGGAGGTAGGTGTGGTGGCCACTGATTTTTCCTTAATTCCTTCCTGTGACTTGACTGATGTGAAAAAGGCAAATAGTTCTGCCTGAGGTCTTTCCTGGAAAGACCCAACATCGTTGTTCAGGAGGAACCTTTGGGATGGCTGGAATGCTTAAAGCTGCCAGTGTCGCTGGCCTTGCCACAGCAGCTGGGTGACTGCACCAGCGCAGGACAGGAACCATGTGTGAACTAGTCTAATACCGAGCTGGCTGCTGCTGAGGAATCTAAATGTAGCCAGCAGAGTTTTGGAAATTGGATATTTTTCTTCGATTAATTTTCACTTTTTTGCCTGCTTAAGCATCATCCTCATTTCTAACCCCCAGCAGCAGGCTTATAGAATCAGGGCTCTCTCCTGTTGTCTTTGGAGGCTTCTATAACAAACTCTTGATTATTACGAGAATGATGTTTCTTGAGGTGGGCAATGGGAAGGCTCAAACATGACACTGTGACCAGCCAAAAGAGCAAGCCAAGGACTGACTGATTGAAATGCCCTAAATAACAAATTCTTTTAAACCAAAAACAATTCCAAAGAGACTCGGCATATTTGCAGATGTTATTCATACAGAGGGAGAGTCAAATATCATTAAATAACCCACTAAGCCTGACTTGTTCACTGGCTTAGCGAGGATACACTAAGCTTTTCACTTTATTTCACTCGGTTTCTTGAGCTTGTAACCAGAACCAGGCAATTTGCAGCACGCAGCCCACATGTTCAATTCAGATCCTTCTTCTGTAGTTAAAATTGTTAAAATGGCTCAAGAGTATGTAATGAAACCGTGTCTGCATGGCTGCTCACCAACATTTCTGCAGAGGCATAAAGTGAATGTGGACACTGGCTGGGTTGGTGCGGTTGGGTGTGTCAGGGAGGCTGGCACCGCAGTGCCGGCACCTCTGCTTTCCCAGTGCAGAACATCTGCCCAGCGCAGGGCACCAGGGGCAAGCAGCACCGCTCTCGAGGTGAGCCCAGCTCTCTGCAGCAGCTGGGCAAAAGCCACACATAGCAGCAACAGGCAGCAGTGGGGAAAGGAAAGAGCAGAAGACTTGTCACACCCCTGGAAAGAAAAGCGCAGGTTGTTTTTCTTTCATGGCATCTCAAATGCAGCAACTTTTCCAGTTGTGTTTGGGCTATTTTTTAGATGGCAATTTTCTGATATCCTTGGATTTCACAAATTTCTGACGTTTGGTGTTTCACCTTGGCTCCAAGGGGAAAAAGAAACCTGCCCAGTTCTTTTTCCTCCCCGTTTACATGTTCTCATTATTCCTTCTTTGCAACCCATGAAGTAAGCTCTTCTTTCAAAAAGTATGGGGTAGAAAAGCTAGAGTTTGCTGTACTTGCATTTCCTTGTTACTTTTCTGAAGTTGATGAAATGATGAGAAGCTAGAGACTAAAAAGAAAAGCAGTCAGGAAAATGGGGACAAATGAAACCCTCCCACTCCTCACCCTGGCATCTCCCCAGCATCTTTCATTTTATTTTGTTCAACAGTAACAGCAAGAGGAAACAGAATCATTTATCAAGTAATTGAATATCCTTTGTGAATGCTCAAAAAAAAAAAGTGATTTAAAAATTTTATTTCTGTAAATATTAGGGTTCATTGCTATACATTTTCAGGGTTATTCAAAGAGCATTTGTTTTTTTGGGAACACACATTTAGTTGAAAGGACACCAGAGGTGCCTGAAAGAAATTCATTTCAAATTCAGATGAAATAAGGTGAGGAAGAGGGAAAAAATGGGAAAGTTAAACCCAAAAAGCAGGTTCTGATAGTCATGCTCCCAGCCATCAGGAGCTCAGGCCGAATACAGGAGAAGCACCCAGAAGCACCCAGAAGCATGGAAGTTTGAGGTCTTCATGGACCATGCAGGTACACTTGCTCTTAGCTGTTGTTCTGTCCATCAGACCGTATTGTCTCTACGATATCAGCAAAAGCTGAAAGCAAGTTCTTTCTTTGTGCCTTTCCCAAAGTTGCCAGCATCTCTTGTTCCCAGCTTGCGTTTGGGCCATCACGTGGTGTAAGCTCTGCTTCCCAGATGCTTTCACAGGTCATCCTGTGAGTGTTACCAGAACTCAGGGCTTAGGTGGTTGCCCTTCACATCAGGAGAACTTATGATGCATTTCAGCTTTAAAAAAAGATAATTTTATCAGTTTCGTTGCCTTGTATGTAATATATATTTATGAAGTGTGTGTCCAAAAGATTTCTACCACTGAGTTTCTAAACCCTGTGATAGCTCTAAGGCTTAGTAGACTTATATGCAGTAAGACTCAAATGATTTCCTTTTGACATCAAGTCATTCATTATTGTGTGATTTATTCAAAAGCTGCAGCATGAAAAGTAAGAAATGCCCATTGTTGCCAATAATATAATCACGTGTGGGGCTTAATCCTGTAAACATGCACAAGTAAAGTTACTTACGTGTCTAAGTCTTTGGCGCAGGCAGCCATTTGAATAAACTCCTCAGCCTGAACATGCATCTGTACAGTATTTAACGCAAAGGGTTTGAGCCAGCCTGGGGTCTTTGTGCTAAATATATAATAATAATTATTATAATGAGGGTATTAATGATTTGTTTGTGTGCCGTTCTTACATCTAGTGCCAAATATTATATAGAATGTGTATCTGGGAAGAATTTAGTCCTTCACATTTTATATCTGTAGTAATCCATGACTGAGTTGCTGGATTCCATCTCATTTGTAAATGCCATATTTTTTTTTTCCAGAACATCTGTTTAAACCCACACTGGATAGCTGCCAGATTAGTGGAAAGGATATGGTATAAAGAAGGCTTTTGTTTCCTCCGAGCAAGAAGAAAAAATAAGTTACAAGTTGGTGCATATTGCCGAGAAGAAGCAACTTTTTCTCTCCAGAAGCAGATGTCCTGTAGTATTTGAGAATGAAATGTTTTTGTGTCTCGCAGGCAAAGGTTCTGCGCTTCAACAATATTGATTGTCAGTTAGTACAGGCTGTCAGCCTGCCGTGGTTAACCTACCAGTTGTTGGAGAGACAATCACGAGCAATTAAGAATCACATTTTGCAGTTTCAAATGCATGCATATTGCCACTTTATTCAAAATCCTATTTTTTTTTTTTTTTTGGTGTTGGAAAGTACATTGGTGAGAGAGAAGGAGTTTTCTTTTTTTTCCCCCTGCCAACCATACTTTCATTGCTGGCCAAATTAAGAAAGATATATATTGCTCATAAACTTGCTGCAGTTTCTTGATTAAAATCTTATATGCAGCACTCCTTTCAACATCAATCTATAATAATAAGGAGGGAGCACATTGCTTTGCATGTCTTTGTGTTGTGTCTTAGCTGCAAAGCGTCAGGGAAAGATTCAGCTGCAGAGCAAGCTGTAGTGCAGTGAGAAAAGAACCATTCTTTGTGAGGATGGACCTTAGTGATTTGAAACAAGGAAGAGGATAGGAGGATTAAAACCAAGACGAGCCAAAGGCTGAGCAGCTGGAGTTACAATGGTGCTGGCTATGCAGTGGTTATGGGAACGGCCGGGAGAAGTGAGGTAGCAAAGTGTTCAAATCAACCTGTTAATGCCAAGAAAAACAGCCCACGTGAGATTAGACACAGAGTGCTACACAACCCCCTGTCAGCAGTGTCTGGAAAACTTGTGACTCTTGTCACCCCCCTGCCAAGGATCCTTCAAAGCTTTAGTAGCTGGTGGCCTTTTAGAGGGAAGTATCAGAGACACTGGGTCTGGGCACTCTCTTACCATAAATCATTGTGTTACAAAGCCTGTGCCAGACACTATGCACATATTATGTTGTGACAAACTGTGCACATACCGTCCCCTTGGGTGATGATTTTGGTCCAAAAACATGGGAACCATCTCAATTTCATGAGCCAACATGACTTAGAAGAAATTTAGGCAAAGACAAGTCCTGACTCCTTTTCCAGAACTTTTCCAAACCAAATCATTTTCTAAAAGCAATAAAAATCCACCTGTTCTTCTAAGAGAATACATCACCAATGGCCTCAAAAGAGATTTCTGACCATCAGATTATTCCCTCCATGGGGTTTCTCAGCATCCTGAACCTCAGAAGCCCTTCCCACCTCTCATGAAATCCATATGTGGTCTGTGTCCATAATGCTCAGGAGAATGGGACCAGCAATGGCAGGTTTCACTGGTGAGAATATGTCTCTTGCAAAACACACGAGGTGTTGCCTTACACGTAGGGAAGGAAAGCAAATGCCAAATCCTATGCTAAAATGTACATCATTCAGAGATCGTCAAGAGAACTAGTAGAAAACATCACGTTTCACAGTTAAGAGGCTCAGAAAAACAAGTTGCCTGTGAACCTGTCCATGGAAAGGGTTTCTTTCTCACCTTGCAATCCCCTCTATCCCATTATCATTACAAAAAAAACCCCAAACCCTGAGCAATGTCAAAATGGGCCAAGCCAGCAATGGACTTGAGCCGAGTTCCACAGTCCTGCCTTGGCACTGCAGCACTGACAGATTAATCAAGTGAAATCTTTATGATTTAGGATCTCAGCAGAAGTATTTCCGAAATGATCATCAATTTGGGGCAGCAGTACTAGCAAATGAAAGGTGCTGAAAATGGGGAATCACAAGAAAAAAGGGAAATTGTATAGCTGAGTAATATTCAGAAATGATCTCCCACACGTAAATGTACACAGGTTCTGATACCAAGGCTGGTATGAGTATAAAAGTGAAGAGTTTCGTCTTTAGTAAGACTTTGTCAATTCAAAACATAGATTAAAGGGATTTCTGTACAGTTGCTCTCTCTGACCATCTCCACCTCTCCTCTGTACAAAACACGTCTGTGGTTTCACAATCACATTTTCCTATTTATAAAACATGTTTTCTCTGCCGTCTTGCTTTGTGAGAAAGACACTGAAACTGCAAGAGAAACCGTCTTGACGGAGGAAGCTGAAACGGCTTTGTGTATGACATGTGAACAATGGAGCAAAGTAAACATCGACAAAAATAGAAAGCAGTGCTTTATTTTCTCTCTGATCTTTCATTTTTAGGGAATATTTGTGATTATGGAGAACTTCCAACATTTCAGGCAAATTGGAAATTTTTAAACAGCTGATGTAATAGAGAGTTTAAGTGTTAGCATGCAATGAAACAATATCTTATTCTTACTGACAGCAGAAAACAAAGGTTTCTTGTATTTAGGACTCTTCCTGAAACTAGAAAGAATGATGGATAAATGTCTTTAAATGGACTGCACATCTTTGCATCACACTCAGTAACTCCTTCTCCTAGGATTAAACAGTCAAGAAGACTAAACACAATTTCCCCCACTCACCTAAGTTTGCTTCTGAGTTGAGTAAGAGTTTTCTATAAAGAGATTCAAGCTGTGGAAAACGTCAAGTACCCTGAGCACCTTATTGTGATTTATGATCCCCAAAATCTTGATCCTGATACCAGAGATGAGAAACTTGGATTTGTATTGAGAAAATGACTTTGTTTTATGCTAATCTCGATCAAACTGTTGACACTGACATTAAGCAAACACACTAGGATGTAATTACATTTTACACTGTTCTATGAAATATTCATGCAATAATAATGAATACATACATGCAATCATACAATATCATCATCATAAACTGTGGTCAAATACATATAATATTTGCAATGCTTATACCTTGTTCATATAAATAAATATTCATTAGAACTGAAACTAATTACTGCATGGGAAATGACAACTGAGAATATTAAATACCGCTACTGTGTTATGCCTTCAAAGGCAGTTTTGAAATGACATTTGTTTTCAAGTTGTGGGTCAGTTTATTTGTCCAGCTATGATAATATTTTTTTCCAGTGGAAAGAATAATGTTTATACTAATCATCTTGAGAATGTTTAAGCACTTTCTGTGACTAGTAATCAAATTAGGGAGCTATGAGTGTTTGTAAGTACACCAATGTTAGTCTATTTTCATATTTAAAATTGGCCTTTCCCACAGCTCATTCAAGTTTATGTTCTAGCCACATGTCCCACAGATAAATAAACAGATGCTCTATATAAAGAGTTAGATCATATTCTGAATGAGTGAGGAACATATGTCATCATTAAGGGAAGCTTTGGTGCCAACGCTGGCGTTAAGGTAGACAAAAGAAAACAGGGAAGAACTCGAAATAGAGCAACATAATCCCAAGGAAGTTGTCAAAAAAAAGAAGAGAGGTTATTTGTGCTAGAGTTGGCAGGAAAATGTTGTTCAGCAGTTTTTGCTAAAAAACAACGGAATAGCAAGAGGAATTTTTGATTTTTAATTAAAACACATCCACTGTTGGAAGTAGTTTGGGGCTGAAATTAAAAATTAAGAGTTTTTTACCTCAACATAACAAACCCCTACATTTTGCTTGAGCAGAATTTTTTACAGGAGATACAAGGTGCTCACTTTTCCAATTAAAACAATGACAAAACAAATAAAACTGAAATTTCCCAATAATATTCTCTTTGTTGGAAATTATATTTTTTTTTTAGTAAGAAATTTTCATGGAAGTTTTTTTCACATGTCATTGATGAAAGGATGATATCCAGATATAGCTGATAACAGATCTTTACTGTCTTTACTAGATGACATTGTTTTTATTGTTACTATTGTGTTGTGCACTTCATAAGTACAGACTAGAAAGACAGTTCATACCCAGGAAATCATTGTAATCCAAGTATAAGTGTAGAGGCTTTATTTATAAAATGTACAGAATCATGGGTTTTTAATTGCATGAAGAAATATTGTTCAGAGAAAAATACTGTGCATACATAAAAAGAATTTTAGGTCCCAGGGTTTGGGAAAATAATCAGTGAAAAAACATGCTATAAGTTAAAAAAAAAAATAAAAATGAAAAAAGTTATCTGCAAATGCCTCATTAATTTATCTGCAATTTGATCACAGTAAATGAGCAGAGGACTAGCACAGAAAACCTAGAAAATACCAAAGAGCTCCCTGAAGTACCAGAAGAGGGTGGGAAGTCTATGAGGGGCAGAGGACAGATCACTGATACAGTTAGAGTGTTTATGTAAGATGTTGTTTCAGGTGGCAGTTGATTTTCTAAATCACAAACTTCCTAAGATATATCCGAAGGTGCAGGGAATAATTACGCACAAAGCACTGGAAGGACTGAGCTGCTGTCACACTAATTTTTATCTCCAAATTCCCTTTAAAAAAAAAGAATTTATTTCTTGGATAAAATCCACAAGAAATGAGGAATCCAAGGGTGGGAAGGAAGAGAGAGTGTCTCAAGGAAAGGGAAAGCCCTCTTTCGCCGGTATTGGTGGCATCAAGAAATTGGGGGCCAGGCTGGGGAGCCTTTGGCCAGTAGTACACAGGGGAGGTGGGAGATGCTGTATCTGCACATTGTGCACCAGCTCCAGAGGAGGTTGCTGGTTGCATCGGTCAGTGGCAGTACGAGAAAATTTGGCAGCACGCAGCTGGATCTGTGTGAGACTTGGCTGCCTGCACCATCTTTTTATGCACTTAATTTGAGAAATGAGAAATTTCAAATGGCCTGATGTGACAAAAAACATCGAGTGCTCTGTAAGCTGAAAACCTCCTCTAAAGCCCCAGATCCAGATGTAGTCCTATCTGAAACACGCACCCGGCACTCTGGGTTTTGAAAAGATTGTCAGAACATTTTGTGGAACATTCACACCAAGGAGCTTTGGGCTATTTCTCAATGATGGTTGTGCTACTGCCCCTCTGCCTGGGTCTTCAACACTGCCACTAAACCAGGCCCATACCAACCAGCCCCTGCTAGGGGGTCCAGAACATTCGAGAGTGAGGGAAGGGGGAAGCCTGGTCCAGAGTGGCCACTTAAGTTGTCTTCTCCCAGTCAGTGCGGCTGTCGCCACATGCTGTGGGTTTCTTGGATGGGCAGGTCTTCTGAGATTAACTGGAAGGAGAGCAGAGTCATGGTTTGCTGGAGAGTCAATGGGTGCTGGCAACCGGTCAACAATCAGGTACCTTCCTACCTTGCTCCAGCTATTTCACTTATGTGACAATTTGTGGGAAACATCTGGCACAACAACTGACTGACATGTCTCCAGCTACAGAAAGCTGAGAAAAATCAAAGCAGCCACCAGGGATAACAAAATGCATTTTTATGCATCTTAAGCCTCATTCTCTTCTCTCATCCACTAGACCTGAGAAGGGGTAATTCAGCTAATGTCAGTGAAGGACAGGGTAAAGATAAAGTGAACTTTGAAATGTTCCTGTCTGATGAGACAATTCCTGAACAAGGCCATCCAGGTTCCTCTACTTGCACCATCACTGATTTTGTATACAACCCTGAACAAGTAATTTTTCTTTCCCTCACCTCAGTTTCTCTCTCTAAACAAAAGAAAGAAGAGGCTGCTTCAGTCACCCATGTTGATATCTGCCAGTGCAGCCTAGAAGAGTTAAACATCATTAGAGCCATTCTGACTCCACCAATGATTGTCTGTGTCTTGTGGTGATGACCCAACAGCAAAAGTAAAACAGAAGCTGGAAAGTGAAATATTTTCAATTCAGCCTGAATGTGTGGAGTGTATTTTTAGGGCAGATGCTGAATCACTGCCATGAATTACCACTGACCATGGTGGATTTTCCACATGGAATATCTACAGATGGTCTGGGTGTATTTCTGACATTAATGAGAGAGATTCTAGAGGACTAGAAATGTGTTTTAACATTCATCTTTCTTTCATTCAACAGATGATGTCTTCACTACTATAAATTAAAGAAAATACTATTACGTGAGGGAAACCCAGGTCTCTGCAGGGCTCAGATTCACAATCCAGTTACTGAGAGAGAACAAGCTACCTCATGTTGGCTGAGATATGGTAACTCTGCAGGTACTTGCTCCTACAAGCAATAACAATAGCTCCCTACTGTGTGCTATTTCAGTTTTTTGCTTTCCCCACCACAAGAAGTGCCATTCCATTGCCTTTACAAGAGACGAAGCATGCACATGGCTATAACAGTTGCCCAGCTCAGGCGGGCTGACAAGTGCTAGATTGTCAAATGGCAGTAACTCGATTGAATGTCTGAGCACTAATATTAAAACTCTGCTGAAAATGAGAAGACCTCTTTGGAGAGATGTTCATTCTTAAGATGTCGTAAAAGTAGATGCGGTTGTATGTCGTCGAAGTTCAAACAGGTAGCCCACAATCTTCTCCCTGGGTCTACATGCTCTCTAGGCTCATAACTAGTCACTACTGCTGATATGCAAAGTCACTGCTTAAAATACTCTTTGTTGGAATACACCAGAACAGCCCTCCTCCCACATCCAGCCGCCATACAGAATGATCTAAATGCAAAAGAAATTACAAAAAGAATGTTTTTGGAAATAATTAGGTCAATTAGAATGTAACAAGAAGAGTGGTCTAGACATAGATGGCATTTAAATTAGCAACAAACTGCTCCATTTGGGTTCTTCAGTTCAATCACCTATTTAATCATCAATTCATCTATGCGAATTCCTAGCAAATTAGAGAATTTGCTAATTTAACATACCCTGAAGGTGGTGACTAAATTATGTATCAATGTCACTGATGCCTGCTCTGTCTAAAGTGTAAGAGAAACGCATCCAGGCTCTTCAGAGAGGGGCTTTGGTGCCACATGCTCTCCAGGGACCACACAAAATGCTGCATTTTAGGAAGGTCTGTAAGGTTAAAAAAGACACTTCGGTTCTGCATCAGCCAATCTGAACTTTTTTTAAACTTTCCTTGCCCAAACCTGAAGCGCATGCACAAAGCTGATGATAAAAGAGAGAGAACCGAAATAAATTTAATTCTCAACATGTTCTGTACTCCAAAATGGCAGGTGGCCACTTTTGAAGCCAAAGGTTAATGAACAATAATCACTTTTCTAAGCAATACAGTCTAAGCAGATCTAAAAGTGAGAGATGATAAAGGAAACCATAGTGTCCTTTTACATGATATGCTAAGAAGCTAATTCTGTGGCTTGTATAGCACTTCTCCCAGGCCACAGAAGATGCCATCAGTCTCTCTTAAAGGGTCTAACCCTTACCGGGGTGAAACCAGCTCCTGTGGAAAGCCTGCACAAGAGTTATCCTCTAATTGCAAGTGGTGCATAAAAGAAATATCTGTTCTGGCTTTATAACTGATGCCCTGCCAGAAGCCAAAGTGTCCTTCCTTTGAGGCTCAGATGTGATCCTCTCACTTCCTTCTTCAGGACTGACATGGACTTCAGCGAGAGTGAAATCAAGCTCTGAAGAAAACAAGTGTATGGTGCATCTCTGAAAGGGATCTTTGCAAAAAATATGAGTGGGGAGGGAATGGAAAATGAGGAAGTTGGGTGGGGAATAAATCTGTGAGGAAAACAAAACTGGAATTTTTGAAAAGTCTAATTTCACGCTCCACAATCTGCATGCTTTGCCGTCTTTCCCATTCACTTTCTTTTTAGACTCGGCAATTTGAGGAAGCCCCTACTGTGTTGTCAGTAACAGACTGAGGATTCAATCTTGTACTCTGACTAGAGTAAAAAAAGATGTTATTATTTGTCACACAGAGTAGTTCTGCTTAAGTATCCCTTAGAAAAGGGCATGCTCCTGCCTGGTGAGACCAGGCTGACAGTCCCCGAGATCCTTTCAGGTGTGGTGGATGGAGTGACACCTCTACAGGTAAGAGGCAGCATCATTCCAGTGCAAGGTACGCTTTGTCAGCACACAGTCATCTGCAGGGGTTTCTGAGAGGTTATGTGGTGAGTTGAAAACAGGCCTACCGTCAAAGAGTTCAGATGCTTCTTGAGTGGTATTCAAATGCCTAGAGATAGGGATGGGTGCAGCCTTGGCAAGATTTTAAAAGTGCGATAAGGAGAAATGAATAATTAGGCATCTGACTGAAGATGAAAATTCACATCTCTCCTCAGGACTGGTGAACTGCTTTGGCTAAAATAAGATGTAATTTGAATCTTTGCCAGTTGTCTGTATTAAACTGAACTTTTTTTTTTTTCTTTTTTTTCCCCTTAATATCAGATTGCTTTGTTCAGTGTTGGAGCATGTCAGAAATTCTTCTGTGATCCTTGGAAGTGGAGAAGGAGTTACCATACTGCTGCATTTGGCACCAGGTGCGACCGAGTGAATGTTGCCTCCAGGTCTGGGTCTGTGATTCAGCAGGGATTTTGATAAACTGAAGAGGCAGCATGGATGCAGGTACCCATCTTGCTACCTCTGCACACCTATTTTAGGACATTTGGCTTGGTTACATACAAACTCCAAAGAAAGGGTCCCTCTGCTCACCCTAGGGCTGGCTGTTTTCAAAGAGGTTTGCCTTTCAGCCCAAGACATTGCACAGAGACCAGCTTTCTTCCATAGCCATTTGCTGGCTTTACAATGACGTGCTCCATTCCTGGAGAGGCCTGGTAACGGCGGGATGCTGGCTGGCTCCAGACCTTTGGGATTGTAAAAGGTTGCAGCCCAGAGCAGAGCCAGGAGAGGGTTTACAAGAAAAACTCCCCTTGACTTCAGCAGAAAGTGAGATTATTTGGGCAATAAATGAACACAGCAAGTATATGCTAACGTGGCCAGATCTGACATGAAAATAAAGACCACTTTAGCATTCCTTTACAGTGCCTGATTGAAGAATTTGGTCACATGGCAGGAAAGGTCACTGAAGAGGTCTCTTTCAAAAGCAGCTCATTCGTATTTTAAACTGGTCACATGCCTTTTCATTTGTGTTTTCTCTGATGTGAGTGTCCTCTTCATCTTTATTTGCATTGATCTGTTTTCATATTTTGCTCTGTACTGCAAGCAGACTTTTCTCTATTGGCCAGTTTGAAGAAGTGGCAGAGGCATCCCCACACAACTCCTGTTTGTCCTCTATCTGAGAGAAATCATTTATCCTAATGAAAGAGCATTATGGCAATTGCTCTGACATTATACATTTTATGCTGACTGGTCAAGATCAATTCTAGAAACAAACCATAGCACGCAAGTGTTTCTACTCTTCCACTTGTCTCTGCAGTCAGGCACATGTCAAATACATTCCACTTCACGCCATGGACCAGAACAAAAGGTCTGCATCTAAACCAGTGGGACGCGTAGCGAACACGGTCAGAAGTGTTGCATAGTGATGCCACCGTAGCAAAACACAGATTTCTATCGGAGAAATGCGTATCATGCTCCAAAGGAGAGCAGAGTTTGTAAAAGCATGCACTACATCACAAGGAGAATTTCATCACGCAGAGAAAGATGTGTCAGTGTCTTCAAAGCAATGGATTTCATTCATACCTGAGAATAATTTGATCTTCAGTTTTTCTCCACACTACTTTCTATGCCCAAACAGCTTGTACAAGCTATTGATGGGCTGAAATTGTCTGGGAGTTCTGGCTTTTTAAGATCTGACTTTCTCAGCAGTTGCAACTGCAAGAGCAGAATACTGATTAGCTCTAAGATGACATATGCATAAAAAAAAGGACCCCAAGAATATAATAATTCAAGGCTACTTAAAATGAAATGTGTTGCGGGTTTTTTTTGTAGACGCTACGCAAATAGCGATTTGGGGAATCTGAGCCCCGAGCCGAAAGCCAGGCTGAATACATTTCCAGGGAATGCGCAGTTAGTACCTCCACCGCGATAAGATTACAATGAGCGTTTTTGACTATTGCTAACTATAAACAGAAATCTGAGCTGTGTGGGTCAACGTGGTGACTCAGCAATCACTTACTTCATCCTGCTGCAGTCAGAGGACTGCAGTTTGGTTTCCAGCACCACATTTAGGATTTCCAGGGGGAAGAGGAGATGAGTCAGGGAATTAGAGCAACCTTGCATTACTTAACTAGTGCTTGTGGCTTGATCAATGGCACTGGGAAGGCTCTGCTGTAGGGAACCCCTGCAACAGTGTCGCAGTGTGCTCGCTGTTACTGAGCTCTGGGCAGGGGAGAGGGAATAGGGGAGAGAAGAAAAAATACATAATGGTCAGAAAATAACATGAGAATTTACTGTAGCATCACATGGAGATAATATTTACCTTATTGCGTAGGAACTGATGCATACTGTATCCCAGCTGCGATGCAGGTAGAGATTAAACTTTATATCCCATGGCTCAAAAATACTGCTATTTTCAAGGTATAGCAAAGCACCAGTAAACTGGAACATGCTCAAAACCCACAACGTTCCTGGAGCAGAGTGTGTCCTCACCGGTCAGCTGCAACATCAGGCAGGTAATTAACAAATGCCTGGATCAAATGAGTGCGGTCTTGTTTATCAATCAACATACTATTAATTAGCTCACGTGTCAATTTTAATTGAAGTGATTTGTATTAATAATGGTTGTCTGGGCAAGTTGTGTGGCATACCTGCAGAGATCTGTGCTTGCTCCTGGGCTTAACTTTTGGCAAGTACTCTAGCCTAGGAAATACCTTCACAATTTCAAAAGACTAATTTATTGAGAGGTAACTAGCTGTGTAACTGATGGCTATTTATTAATAGAACCTATATATGGAAAACTATTACCTAATAACTGCATCTGAAATAAAATCAGAGTTACAGTTTTGTGTAAGAAACTGTCTGGCTGAAGCCATGTCATAAAGAAGCTCCAATGAGATATATAAGGGGGGTAACATTATTTGCAAATTATAATAATAGCTTCCCACATCTGTTCTAATGAAGAGGGAAAGCTGTGTGGCTGCTGGTGTTTTATTTAAGGTTTGAATTCATCCATATTGCTTTACATTTTGTAAAAAAAAAATCTATGACTCTTTTTCATTTTACCTTTTCTTACTTTGTTAAAAGCAATGCTGTAGCTCAGGTTTCTCTGTGTTTCTCATCATCCCAGGAGCAGTTTAAGCCTCTTCTGGAACTGAATTCTCCCAGGTGTGCTTTCAACATAAAAATGACTCTTACGAGGACAAATATTAGGGCAATCACAGCTGCTTCTCTGCTACTGAACGTGATTGTTATTTAATCATTTATAGTATAGCCAGAGCTCTCTGGTGCTGTGTAGTGTCCTGGCACCTCACAAGAGCCAACGTCTGCCCCAAGGAACCTATAATCAAAAACCAGAGAAGGGGCTGGGGGAAGGGAATTAATCAATGATTGACTTTCTCTGCATTAAATACAGGAGTGTCTGAGATATGGAGATTAAATGACTTGGCTAGATTATGCAGAGAGTCTATAAAAGAATTGGGAATTGAAAGTAGCCCTCTTCCATCTAAATTCAAACATGTTGAGTCATCAGTCAATAACAAGACTGATTTCCTTGGCAGTAGCGTTTGGAGGCTTTAAGCAGGTTTCATGTCCTATTATGCTGGGTGCTGTGTAAATATAGAATTACAGATACTCTCTGCAGGCACGTCCTTAAACAGATCCCTGCTGATTTCAGTGGAACCCTACACGTCCAGAAGGATACCCTGGGGTAGATCTGATTTTCTAAATCGGGATGAGATGCAGTAGGTGGGAGTAAAACCTGTGGGACTTATGGGGAACAGATTATAGGTAATGGGGTCACAGAGGTGCCTGAGCAAGGTATACGTAGAAATTTTGTTGTTTGTTTTATTTCAGAAAAGGGTAAATGAAGAAGGGAAAACCATAAACTTTTCCAGTGGGAGTCTGATACCTATATGCTTTGAAGTATCTGAGTACTGGTGTTTTATTGAATTGCAAAGGTTTCCTACCCAAGAATAAATCAAAACAATTTTAAAAATCTGCAGCAAATCTCTTTTTCGTTTTTTCACATAAATAGTCTTTAGGAAAGAGTAATCTCTGCTAACTTAAAAGTTTAGACTGTGAAAGGTAAATGGAAAATAAAGATGCTATAATGGGAAGAACCATGAGCACATTTGGAGGACATTTGCTGAGATGTTATCAGTGGCAAAGAAGCCCTGCCCATTCAGTGACATCATTTTCTACAACTTCCAGCCAGTCCTGGCAGGCTTAGGGGCTGCAGTGGGAACGCTGTGTGAGAGCCAGGCTGGATGCGGCAATGAAAGTACAGTGGGTCTAATTCCCTCCAGTCTGGCAAAGAGTATCTGACCGAGGAGCAGCCAGTTCTCCAGCCGAATGCAGATGACAAGACTGAGGGGCAGTGAAGACCATAAGGCAGGTCAACAGGTTGATTTCTTTCACAGTTGCCTTTATTATGATAATATTTACCATGTATGCTAGACAAGCATCAAGAAGCTCCTGCAGAGACTGTGCTCTGCACTGGACGCAGACATGCTGAGAGGTAGGTCCTGTTCCACCCAGCCCTGAAGGGACGGCCCCGTTATGCACAGGCTCTTAGTGGACCCAGCCTAATGGGTGAGCCATTCTGTTCACAGCTGGGATGGGAAGTTCAGACAGGCAATGTTTGATGACTCAAGGTCCAAGACAACTGATGTTATGTGTTATATGGTGAGGGGCGGGGAGGGCAACCAAATAGCTACCACATGTGCAGGGGTTTTTAGCCTGAATTTTGCAGTGTTTGTATATATGCCTGATTCTTACTCCTAGTATCTTCTTAAACTTCTTCTTCCTCCTGATACCTTCTCAACTTGGCGCAGAGAACAGCTCATGTGGCAACAACGTTGTCAATGCCTGCATCTGCATTACTGTGTTTGAATCAGAAGTGTGTTTTTGAAGCAAATCTCTTGACCCTACCAATTTAGTGTGCTTTGCTTTGTATCATGGACCAACCTGGGAGTGCATGAACTGGGTTCCCTTCCAGTGAAACTAAAGCTCTGAGATCCTCCAGATCAGTTCACTTGAACTCTGGACACCAGTGGGCAGGCAGTCCATGGGACCCATTTCAGCTAGCCTGAAGCACCCTCATTTCACTTAAATACCTTTGGTGTGGAGATAAGGTCCTCAACACCAACTGATTCACTCCAGGAAACCACTCCTCCAGGGCCTCTACTGCTCACACAGAGCACCTTTCTGCTTATTGCCCACAGGAAAATTCAGGCTGCGGGGAAAGGAAGAGGGTTCAGGCTTGGAGAGGAGCCTTGGCCCTCATAGCAGGATGGACGTAACTCGTTCTGGCCACAGGGTGCCACAGCCACAAACCTATCTGCAGGCACAACTTACAAAACCAGCGTAGATGTAGCCAAAGGCTAGTAAAAACGCTTGAAAGTCTTTTGACAATAAGACAGGCAGAAAAGGAGACCTCAGTGATTTCACTGAGGGCAAGCAGTAGTATGAGCTCAATCCTGATTAAACATCAAAGAACTACAGAAC
This sequence comes from Baryphthengus martii, assembly GCA_013396935.1. Classification (NCBI taxonomy): domain Eukaryota; kingdom Metazoa; phylum Chordata; class Aves; order Coraciiformes; family Momotidae; genus Baryphthengus; species Baryphthengus martii. The sequence continues at coordinate 19,644 of VWZK01011826.1, read as the reverse complement.
AGAGATGCTCAAATGGAAAAAATCCCACACTAAATATTAAAAAAAAAATAAATTTTTAAATTATCAAATATATAAATTATTACCAAGGCTCTCCTTTTGTAAGATTGCTTCTTGTATCATAAATAAAGCAGAAACTTCTCTTTCTCTTGTTCTGCAAGCCATTGCTTTTTGGTCGATGTCTGATTGGTGTGACTACAGAAATGAGAACGCAGCGAGGCTCTGAAGTAAAGAGAGCACCAAAGAGAAAAATTTATCTTTCCTCTCTTTTCCTGCTTTTATTCATGGTAGTGTCATCTCTTTTACCTATGAGGTGTGAATACAGATGAAGACATCACTAAGTGCAATTTTATGGCTGCAGTAGCCAGAGGGTCAAACCAGGTCGATGCTGAAACAGTCACTTCTGCCTTTAGAAGTTTCTATATAGTATAGAACTATATAATTTTGAGGAGGTGAATAAAAGGGTAGCAGATTTTTTGCGTGCATGCAAATGTCATGAAAAATGCACCGAAGGAATCAAAATCAATCCCTTCTCTTCTGGTCTTAATATACAAATAATAAAAATACCCCTGCCAGTCCACTGGATAAACATCGTACGTATATACATATTAAAGAATCTAGAAAGCCCATGTCACCATAATACCTAAAACCCTGATTACAGCTCTTGATCTTTAGGAAAATGGAAATGTCATCAGGAAGACTGACCTGCTTTGTGCTGGCTTTCACCTGGAGCTCAATGCAGCCAGAAGCAGGGCTCCAAGAACTCATTGCTGTGCCACATTTCCATTTGGGGATCTGCAGGAATAATCAACCACTGAAACTGCATCCAAGTTAGTATGCCCACATTCTGTTTAATTCTGTAATTTTATGTGAAGAGCATCATCAGCATTGGGTCCATGAGAACTGGGAATGCAACCGGAACCTCAAAGTTTTTACTTTTGTTTTAATATGCATCTATAAACTTCAGTATTTCAGTCTTAGGGGATCTGCCTTTCTGACTGTGAGATCGTGATATTTCCTCACACAGATCACTGGAATTTCAGCATTTTCAGGTATGTTCCCAGAGCAAAGAACTCATGACGTGTTACTTTATAAACAAGGGGTAAAAGTAGTGGTTTGAAGCAGACTTCAGTCCCTTAAGATCAAAGACCGTATCTTCTGGTTGTGTCTCTGCAGTGCCTAATGGTGCCTGGTCCAGCCTGGGACTCGTGGTTCTAACTGTAACAACAAAAGTAACTGTGGTGGTGTGTGGGACAGAACCAACAGATTTGCTATTTTTGTATGTTCTGTATCTAACTAGCACATCTTCTATGCAAACCAGTTTGGTTCCTGTTTATATACCAAATTCCCCATATTGTGTTTGCTGCCCCTTGTCACGGCTATCATTATTCCTGCTGAAGAGGACTTACTGCTCTCACTTTGGAGTTTGCCAACAGCCGGAAAAAGCCAGAAAAGCTTTTTGTAGGACTGTGAAGTGTGCCTTCTTCCTCCCGCTCCAGCTGAGGAAAGCATCCTGCCATCCCAGGGCTGTCCAGCTTTAGCACTCTTGTGACCAGGAACAGAAACTGGAAACCAAACCTAAGTCTCCTGTATGACCTCTCCCAGGCTTTTATGAGCCATGGGGAAGAGCTCCCAAAAGTATTTCAGCAAGCGGGCATCATTCAGTCTGCTGCTCTTCACATGATCCATTTAGCTGACAGTCTTGGAGGAAATTCATCAGAGAAATACAAGTAAAATCATGCACTTCTTTATTCACAAGATTAATTTCTAAGAAGCAAAACTACAATGTTTCAGTATGACTATATTTATTATTTTTTCTGGATAGCCTGCTATTTGTTTTGCTATTGGGAAATACACCTTGAAACATTGAATCCGTTCAACTTTAGAATCACAACTCTGTTTATTATATTTGGCGTCGTGAAACGCACTTTTAATTTGTATTTTTATTGAGCTACATTTTTGTCTGAGACCAAACCTGAGTTGTTTCAAAGCTGTTAATGCCTAAACTGAGATAGTAGCTCTGTAATTCTAATGGGATGTCTACAGTCCCTTCCTTTGAGTACAGCCCACCTTTTAACAAGGGAGGAACACATTCACTGTTGGCCATAAAGGTGCTGCCATTACTTGCAATCATGGAACAGAACTTGTTCTACTTGGGGTTAACTCAATAACTCCACTTCATCTTACTGTGCTAGTCTGTCTTCTTATGCCTGACTGGATAAAACCCATTTTTATTCAAACCTCTGTAATTTCAATGTTTTAAAATAATTTTTAAAAGTTACATCGAATTATATATTATCTATGTATGTGTTAAGAATGGATGAGAACAGGATTGTCTGCTCTTCTGGTGTAATAATGACACACTGTCTGGCAATTAACCATTCTTTGCCACTAACCCTCGTGTTCAGTATTTTCGAGTAACATTATACCAAGGAACAGTTGATGCACCATACCCTGAAGCACTTTAATAAACTAGAGTCAACAGATGTGAAATTTGAGGAAGCGCTCAGGGAAATCTAGGGACTTCCCTGAAAATTAGGGTTTATAGACTAAAATCCCACTGATGATAACCGAGTGATAAAATCCACATTGTTTGCATTTATAACAATTCTTGAGTGATTTCATTGTTCTTGAAGAAAAAAAAAAGCTGTTTTTTTTCATTGTTGATACAAAGTCACTCTTGTTGCAGATCAGGCACTTCCTACTTCACCTGGGTATTTTTATCCACAATACTTTTCTGTGTATGAGAGATAAGTCTCTGAATCGCACTTCCCCCTCAAATTTGGGGAATGTCTGACTCAGGTCAGGTTCCAAACTTTCTAGTTTGGGCCTGTCTTTCATCGTGGCAAATCACTGGGTGGCAAATCTAAACAATCCATTCATCTTGAAATTTTGGAATTTTTTTTTAAATTGTACTTCCTTTCTAGCAAACAACGAAGGTTTATTTTCTTCTCTTCAGGACAGAAAACTGTTTACTGTATAACCTTATTTTTTAAACTGCTGCTTCATTTGCAGGGGGAAGTCCTAATGACCTTGCTCACCACACAGCCTGGGAGCTTATCAATCAGGACAGGGTTTGGCAGGAAGACAAGAAAGCTCCCCTGCAATCAGATCTATTACCAGAGATCCTCCTGCCTGGACAGAAGTGTCTTACAGCCAGTGAACTCCTGTACTTGCACACACTCTTTATTGCTAGGTGTAACTGCAGTCTGAAGACTCAAAATCAGTTCATAAATTAATTTTCTTCTTGGTTTTCTTAAGTTTGATGCAAGTCTTCTGAGCTGCCTGCAAGCTTTGCACTTTAATGTGTCTTTAATGCTTACCTGCATTTTAATCTACACTAAACATTGTGTACATAATCCTCAGTAGGCTGAAATGTGATCACAAAACCAGATTTTTCCTTTCCATTAGCTCTGCATCTTTGAGACTTCTCACAGCCATTTTGTTCTGCCCCGGTATCAACAGAAATCTTTCCACTGACTGCAGCAGATGACGATCTGACCCTAAACTATGTAACTGGCCCTGTACCTTGGGCTCTGTTTATTCTGCTAAGTTGCCCCAATAGGACATTTTTAAACTGTGCTGAAATGTGCCCAAGTAAACCCAAAGTAGAGCCATAAAAAATACCACACCGGTGTAACCGCTCTGCTAGGAGGAACTGGTCTGTCCCTTGGGTGGGAAAGGAGATCCTGTTCTTTCTCCCTCCACCATGAAGAGTGAAGCCCTTCCTCCTGTCTCGTTGGCTTTTCCAGCACACTAATGTACCCAAAATCCAGTGATCTCTTTGATGCTCAGGAACCCTCATGACAGATCTGATTAGACAAAGTTCATCAAAATGGAAGAAGGTCAATTTCACCGAACACCTACAATCCTTCAAATGACGAGGTAGAAAAGCCTCTAATTGATACCAAATAGGTTTGCTACCAGTGTAAAAGCAGTGGCAGCCCCCAGCTTTACTGCAGTAAGGGCACTTTATGCACCTTTACATGGTGAACAGCGCAAAGCTGTGGGAAGCTGTGCTGTTCCCTAAATTCCAGCTAACTTCTGATTGCACAAATGTGATCATCAGTGATTGTACATTTCTGAAGAAATCCAGTCAGTTCTTACAGCCCGGTTCATGTTCATGGTACTGTCAATTAGAAAATAAACACAATCCCTTAATGACCAAAGGGGGAAAATTGTGATACTGGAAGTGCGGAGAAATAATCGATCTGTCAAAGGAACTTCCACAACGTCATTTTCCAGAGCAGAACTGCCCTTAAAATCTTACACACTATTGCCATGCTGTAAGCAATAGTTCAAGTAATTTGTGATGAGAGCAGGATGGCCTCAAGCTCAGCGAGGAGAGCAGTGCCCAGGTTCACTGCCCCAGCCCTCAGCCACCGCCAGTCCCCCAGCAATCGCTTCACCTTTCTGCGCTGCACAGCCTGCCTGCTGTGAAACGGATATTGAAATACTCTTCGAGGTACCGCAATACCCAATTATTTAATCAATTGGTATCTTGCAGGCGCAAGGGAAAGTTCTGAGCGCAGGGTAAGCGGGCTAGCACTCCACACTTTCTGGGAAGCATCCCAAGAGGTTTATGGAGCCTCTCCCCTATGGTGGGGTTGGGCCCCTGGCTTTTGGGGTAAATTGCCCACGCTCCAGGCACCAGGCTCCTAGCGCTGGCGACTTCCCGCAGAGCCGAGTTAGGGAGGCCACATCACCTCGCAGGCCAAGGCGTCCCAAATGCCCGGGTCAAGGGCCGAGACAGTGCCGGAGGGGCAGACGACCCCGCCGCCGGGCCGCCCGGTGTCGGGCCGCGCTGGGGGCTCGAAAACACCGCCCTC
>VWZK01011826.1:1776-14331 GCA_013396935.1 Baryphthengus martii | reverse complement strand
GGCGGGGGGCTCGGCCCTCGGGCCTGCCCCGGCCCCTTCGCAAACGCGACCCTCCAACGCCGACGGGGGCTGGGGCCGCCCGGGATCCGCCCGAGCATCCCCCAGGGAAACGGGGGAGGTGAAGGGAGTATTTCTAAAACTGTGGGCGATAAAGTCGCTAAGTGCCACCCCCTTCTCCCACCTCGTTCGGCCCCATTTTCTACCCTTGTCTTCTGTAGCCGCGTTTTCCAGCCCAGCTCCGCTTTGCGGGCCACTGAGTATTTGCTGGCGGGGGTGTGATTATCTCCGTGGGCATTTGGCGTGTGTAGGTGGCTGTGCAGCGTTTGTGGACTTGGTTGTTTTTTTTTTTATTGCCCTTTTTTTTTTTTTTTTTTTTTTTGTAGTCGTGTTTTGCAGAGCTTTAGGGAGCTGTCTGCAGATGCCCCCCCTGCCCCGCTCCCCTAGGTGAAATTCTGCCGTTGCCGAAGTGTTCTTGAAGACTTCTAGGACTTTTGCTGCTGTTTCTTTGTGAAAGACATAATTATAATCAAGTATATATGAACGTGCTGGGACCTTTTATATATTTTATAGACAGGACGCTAGTGATGCTAACACAGCTTCCACCTTATCAGTATTCCCCTCCCTCCCCCTCCTGCCCCCCTAGGGAAAATATTTAACTGTTTTTCTTTTTGCTTTGTTTTCCTACCACCTTTAACATATAAGAAGCAAATCCCTGATTTGCTCTTGTTTATTTTATTTATACCACAGGAGGGATGTACCTTTCAAAATACAGTTATAAAGGGGAGTTACTAACACTTAATTCAGAAGAATATTTGTTTACAGGTAAATAAATTTGACATACTGTGTGACTAGTAATTACTTTTATGTAGTAGTTAATTTCCTGATGACAGCCACAACATTCGTCTGAGTTAACAGATTTAAAGACACTGGAACTACCTTTGATTTTTTTAAATAGGAGGTTTTTGTTGTGTGCAGTGTTTATAGAACTGGTTTTGATGTGCAGCAGTTGTAAATCAAATTTAAGAATAGATCCAATGTCCACAAGTAACTTGTAGCTCCAGCATTCACTTGCCAGCTTATAAAAATGTCCTGTAAGCGATCACATTAAGAGTTAAATAGGTTCACAACTGACTTGATTTGTTTGGAGACAGAACAAAACTTCTGTTATAAATACTTCAAAATGGAATTTGATTAAATGCATCTCAAGTTGGTACGGAAGTTCTGAGCAGCACAGTTCTTAAATTATATGAGTATAAAATGTAAAAGAACTTGTTCTTCTTTGGGAACATAAAGAGGATTTTGTCTGGACTCTGTCTTTGACAGAGAGGGTATAAAGAAGTCTCTTTTTTTGCCATCACTTAGTTTTGAAATAGACAGCTTAGTTGGTCCTGTCCAACTATAGTTGTGGTTGCAGCTTGGAGAGCTGGGTGTCGTAACTTTGGGCCCTCATCTGAACAATATTAACCTCCTGGCTATTGATCAGTAGAGGCATGAGAGTACAAGTATTTCGAATTACAGTTTTATAAACCTAGATTAGGCTGACAGGTGGAAAGAAAAGTGGATGTGGCTTTAGAGATTTTTGTTCTCCACGTAGCGTTTTCCCTATTGCTTAGTATCAAAGAAGCCTTTCTGAACCTTGTGATAAGCTGCACTTGCTGCCCTGAAATTCCTGTTCAGATGTTGTGTCATTCCATGCAGAACATCTAATAGCAAATACAAGCAACCACACCTAACTTGTGGCCCACAGTGCGTTTTTGTAAAGTAAGCTAAGATGCTGGAGCAACCTCGTCCTTCTAAGCCATCTGCCCAGATTTGGTAACTGGGTCATGGTGTGAAGCTACTGTGGGCTTAGAGGGCCTTGAGCGCCTTGGAGCTGCTGCTGCTCCCATGGAACACCCAAGGCAGGATTTGCGTAATGCAGGAGATGTACTTCACTGGTCAAAGCCTTGTGGGGACACCTAGCTGTACGCTCCACTTGAAATGTTGGCTGGAGCCCAACTTTGTTGTGTCTGTGCTGTTCAGGTGCAGTTGGCTCTCAGCGTCAGCTGAGAGCTTACACTGGGATCTGGGATCTACTGTGGGAAGAGATCTTAGGTCGTGCGTGATATCCCATATAATGGGCACAAACACGCACCCCTCTGCCCTGCTCCAGTTCCTGTGGGTCTTATCTGCTCTCATGGCAATGTCATTTGGCCAAGGTGGGCAAACACAGGCAGCTGGATCCTTTTTTGCCTGGTCCTGCTGCTGTGTGTTTTCAGATCATGGAAGGAGGTGTAGCACATGAGGGCTCAGGGTGTCCTAGAAGTGTCAGGACTTTGTCACACCAGGGCAGTGGACGTCAGTAACTGGTGGTGTGATGCGAAAGTGTTAGTCCAGGAGCGTGCTTTGCTGTATCCTCCTTTGTGACCTGGGCTAACTGGCACAGCCTGGACACAGTCTAACATGCCAGGTGAGACAGCAACAGGACTGAGGTTGGTGGATCTGATCCTCCTTCAGGCTCTTACTTACTGGCCCTCATGAAGATGAGGTGATTACCATAGATGCTCCTGCATCCTGTGAGCTTAGGTTTCAGCTTCAGCATTATGGAAGAATTCCTTGTCTCTGTGCTCTGCTTTAGGGTATAAGTAGAAGCAAATACAAATTTTCATCTTGGAAAGAGGTCAAGGAGGACAGATTTCGTCTCTTGATTTTGTAGAGACAAAAGAAAATGACCATAATAAATGAAAGAGAATGAAGGAAGGAGCTGTAATGTGGCTCTCCCAAATATGAAAAAGACGGTTCTGCTCCCCCTTCTGTTTGATGGTTAGTTTGGCTCCTTAAAGCAGGTTTTGCTGCTGCAGTGCCTAGGGAAGTGAGTTATCGTTATTTATGAAGTTAATAGCCTTTAAGGAATTAATGTATGCATAAAAGCAGCGTCACTGTGATAGGATGCTGGTGTCATGCCATTTGTGATTTTTAGCTACATGAGGAATACTTTGGTACTGAAAAAGGTGTTACAGAAATGCATATTGAAAAGCAGGCAAACAGAAGGGTGGGAGAAAGACGGAGTTGTTTAGCTTTTGACAGTATTCAGTCATGTGCAGACACAGGCTGGATGGACACAGCAGCCAGGTCATACTTACCTCAGATGCCCTCTGTTCACTGGGAACCATTCCTAGATGGCCATAAATGAGGACTGTAATCATTCCCTTTTTTTTATTTTTTTTTTTTTTGCTTCCCTCTAAGGATTTTATGGAAGAGGAACTTTCTCTGGTTTACACATCTTCAGTACTATGTTGACCTGTAGTTAACTTGCTCTTCTATTCCGGGAAATTACTCTTACTTGTTGCTGCTGTCTTCAATAGCGTCTTTTACTAAAATGGATATATTAGGCACAGCTTGAACCTGTGTTTTAAAAGATACCAGATAGGGTGGCTTTGCTGCTGTTGGAGCTGTGTCTATGGACATCTTGTTGGACAGTGAGAAGGGATCTCCAGCTCTTTGTGATGTGAAGAAAAAAATAGCTTAAGGTTCCCCTTATAAGTGCTCTGACACAGCTGACTAAAGGACTGACGTGCAGTCCATGCTGCAGGCTGGTGTCAGGGAATGTTTACTGTTTTCCCATTTCATTATGCTTTGCTACTCAATCTTCTGTGCTTGGCCACTTTCTGATACCCCCTATTCCCTTCACTACCCCTCTCCTCATGAAGGAGTTGGGCAGGTAAAGACACATCCCTGATAGAAGGGCTGCAGTAGCAAGCGAGGCCTGTCTCTTGGGTACCAATTGCAGGGAAAAGACACGTCAAACTTCTTGGTTGCTACAGAGAGTAGAAAAAGTAGTTCCTCTGAACTTTGAATTTCTTTGTTGATCTGCTCTTTTTGGGCTGTATTGTCATTCAAATTTAGACTATGAGGTGACAGTTTACTACTTGGCAGCCTCCTGCTCATCATCGTTAATGTTGGCAAGCGTTAACCCAGAAAAACCTGGAGTGAGTTAGCTGCGGATTGCAGAATTTTGGGCATTCACACTTTTTTCTGGTTTTAATCATAGGATTTACAGGCTAGTTTGGTTTGTAGCTTCCTTTCTTACAGCTGGTTATTGAAAAGGATACTGATTGTTCATTGCAGCTAAATCACTGAATTCCAAATGCAGAGATAGGTTGCACAGTCCCCGTGTCCTGTTATGGCACAATGTTAGAAGCGTTACCTTTCACATCTGGATGTTGTGTTTCCAGATGTAAGCTGTGATAATCTTAGGGGTTTTGTTTAACACTTTGCAAATTGCTGATGCTTAAATGAAGCCTGTAAGCGAAGTCTAGCCTTGCTTTTGACATGAACAAATAAGTCTGGCTTGCATGGCTATTGCGTATGCAATTTTGAAAGGAGAATGAAAGCTTGCCATGTTCGTCAGATTCTATCCTAATTGCTCTGGAGCTGAAGGAGTTTGTTCCAAGGTAACTGGCAGCTGTGGGTTACCGGTCTCTATTCTGCAGCATATGGTGTTCTCATATTTATTTATGAAATGAAGGAATTCTTACATGTCTCTTGTTCCAATGTAATCGTTTGTGTGTTTTCCCACTCTTAGGCAAACATCTTAGCTGTTTCTTGGAGTTAATAATTAGAACCAGTGAGATATGGCAGATTGGTAATTTGGAAAAAAACAAACCCCACCATCTTGTTTCTTGGGAAAAGCTAGAAAATAAAGTGTTGTTGGAAAAGCTAAGGAGTAGTGATGCACAATGAGAGTTCATAGTCAGAGTATCAGAGGAGTGACCTCCTATTTCCCAGTCCATTTCTGCTGGCAGTGATGGAATTTGTTCAAATTTGACCTCCTTGCTTTGCTGCCTCTTTCAAAGCACTGCTGATGTACGGTAGAGAGCCCTCTGTCCCTGCTGGGGTTTCAGGTCTAGATTGGATTCATTTTGATCACCTGTTTCTTCCATCCAGGGTTGTGTCTTGGCGAGTTATGGGGAATTAGTTGCTTTTTAATCTCGTTTCTGATGGATGGCTATCACCTTCATGCTCCGAGGTAATTGATGTACGTGTGCCAAGCACATGCAGAGATGGTATGTATTTGTTAGGTGGGAATGTGATGTCTCTGTGGTGGGAGAGAGACTCCAGTAAAAGCTAGGTCTTTGGTGGCAGGTTACAAATGCTGCTTGGTTTTGTTCTATTAAACTTCTTGGTTACTGCTGGGAATTTGTCACCAATTACATTTTTTTGATCACCCAACTAATACCAAATTGAATGGTGCTATGGACACTTTGGACAGCACAGAAGTAATTGTAGAAAAACAGAACATTTGTACTACAAACAAAAAAATAATCAGAATCAATTTAGAAAAATAATAAAAGCTAATGCATTTGGGAAGAGATTACTTTCAGTGAGGGAGAGAAATCTGAAGAACATTTCTGTGGTAGTCAGCCATGAGCTAGACGCATTTTCAATAAGATGCGGTAATTCTGAGCTATTTAGATTGGGACTTTGTCTCATAAAGCAGAGGGGTAAAAATCCCACATTGTACTTAGGTGTATTTGTGAGGAAGACAGCAGCAAACAGCAGTATGTTCAGGAAGGAGCAATAATATTGATCATGGTGCTGTAAGGGCTGATTTAGGATAACAGAAAGATCCTTGAGCTTTATCTGAAATTGTTTGTGTGTGTCTAGGAGAGGTAGGAGTTATAAATATCAAAGGTATAGAAGACACTTTTGGGGGAGTTGAGGACATCTGAGCAGGATTAACAGGATGATGCTGAAGGTAGGGAGATCTGAAATAGAGTATTGGGAATTTTTGCTGTAGGAGGTTTATCTCTTAAGATGCACTGTGTGTGAGTTGATAGCCTGCTATACATCAGTCTATAAAGAAGCCTTCCAGAAGAGAGTCTTGAAATCTTTTTATCAGGAAATATTTAAAAATGGACGTTGTGAAATGTTGGAGATTTTATTGCTGTAGAAAGTGAGATGCTGTTTGAGAGATTGAAGTCTGCTGGGCCAAGGTCTTACATCCACTGCTAATCCAGACAGGGTCTGGTGATATTGCAGGTCTGCTCAGTGAAGAAGCAAGCAAGCACTTTGGCACCTCCACCCACTGAAATGTAAAAATCCTTTTGAAGAGCTAAGCCCTCATTTAGGCTCTGTAATAATAATTAAAAAAAACCCCAAACCGACAACCCAGCAATGAAAGCTGCTCCCTGTTGTATCCCTTACTGTGCGTATGTGACATGCTTCAAAATGATGGTGCGCTCTTCTTTTGATTCTTTTAGAAAGAACTGAGAAGGAGAAAAACAGGAAAAAAAGCCCCGTCCCTTTTGTGGAGCCTTCTGCGGAAGATCAGGAATTTCAACAGAGTGATCTTCTGGCATAAACTGATTTTTCAAGAGACATTCCTGCCATTATGAATGAAGTAGCAATAGTGAAGGAAGGGTGGCTTCACAAACGAGGTAAGTGGCTCTTCCCGCCAGGACGACAGATTGACTTTCTCTGGTGCAGTCTCTGTCCTTCAGCAGCATATCTTCACAGAGGCTGTTCTTTTCCCATTAACCCCAATGGGAAACAGCACAGGAGTGTGCATGACTTTCTCTCCAGTTTGAGAAAATGCACCTATAAGGGGTTTTCTTGGGGGTGTGTGTGTGTGTGTTCACCGAAAACAGTATCAACTGCTTGGAAAAATGTTGAAGAGAGCAACTGAACGAGTTGCTACTTAGAGTGTTAAAGGTTAAACTGTAGCAAATTATTTTGGTTTATACGCAGCTTTTCCTTTCTGTTAGAAGGTGGGATTGTCTTGAGATGAATCTTCATTTGAATGGGGAAAAATATGTCTGTATTTTGCAAGCAATGCTGTGCTGTTGCAGAGACTTACCAGAAAATGTGCTCTGTCGTTCGTGTCTTGTACCAGTGTCTTGCTCGTGTTTTGTTCGTTCTTGGTGCCAGTGTCCTAGGCAGGAAAAATAGCTTTGAGTTTGTGGACTCTCTGCATTTCTGTTGTACCACTAATGACATTTGTTTTTTTTAATAAAAAGTCTTTATTCTTAACTTGGTGGTAAAACTGAAATAACAGTCACTTGTACTCTTATGCTTTTTGCATTCTTAAATGTTTTATTCCTAAAGCAGTGAGTTTGTTCTTTTTTTGGGGTGGTGTTTGTTTCCAAATACTCCAGCATTGCTCCCATAAGGTACTGGACTTACCTGTTTCTTTGTATTTTACTATCAATTCTTGGAACGGAGAGACCACTGTTAGGTACTTTCCATAATATCGTCATTTTTTTGGACCAAAACCAGAATCTCTGTGCTCCAGCAGTAGGGAAAATCGCATGGTTCTGCAGACTCAGGAGTTTTTCTAGAGCGTTTGCAACAACTTGCCTGAAGGTGCAAAGGTGTAGCATAATTATTTCTGGAAGAAAATGGAAATGCATTATCATAACCTTGATATAGGCTGATGGTTCTTCTGCAGCAATAAGACATTTCTAAGAATTTAGAAAACATGTTGATAATTCGTGTTTTAAAAGGGTGAAAACATATATTTCTAACAGCTGATTATGCAGCTTAGTTTAGCATGTTGTCTGATGCTTAATGTAAAAATGTTTTGATGAAGTTTTTCCCTTTTTTTTGTTCTGGTTTATTTCAGTTAGAAATGCCTTTTCACTAACTATCTTAAATAACTTATTTGACAATTTTGCTGTACCCAGGCTGCCTTGTTTTGACAAAGTATTTGAGAGTTACATTGTTTTGGGGTGAAATACGGGAAAGAAACACAGAATTATGCTTTGTATTCCCCTTTATCAATCTGGAAATTCTTCAAATCAAAGAGATCTGTTTTTCATTTTAAACGATGTTTTTAGGCTAAGGGTTTTTTTTAACCGTCTAGTGTTACAATTTTTTCTGCGCTTAACCTGTAACTTTAAAAAAAAAAAAAAGTGTTAATTTGAGGAGCACTGTACAAAAAATCGGAGGAGAAATGGTTATTTTAAAAAGTATGAAAATGGAATTGTATTGTCAGGTTGATTCAGAGACAGATGTGTCTGAAACTTTAAAACAATCATGTTGTAATTCAAACTTGTCTGTATTTACTCTTGAGAATTGAATTTTTGTTGTTTCTAGGATTACGATAAAGCTACTTTAAAGTAAGGAGACCTCTGCAGGAGGCCTTAGTAAAAGATTCCCTGATCTGATTTTTTTGTTGTTGTTGTTAAATTACCTTAGAAAAACAGATTATTATCTTTGATGGTTTTCTGATAATATTATGATGAGATTATCTGCTGAACACATTTCCACTTCCAGGATGTTACTCTGCATGGTCTGCATACTTGAGACTGCAGATTTGTGCCCAAATGCCCAAACTGTTAAACATATCTTGGCGGTTTTTGGATGCCAGGTTCCCTATTCTTTTTAGCCTGTTCCTGAATGCCTTTTTGCCTTCTCGGTGTGTGCGATGACACTTATTTCATTCCACTTCATTGACTTTGGAACTGTTAATTTGGCATTGTCCTTGTGAGCAGGGTTTTAGAATCCGGTGCTGTCTCTCCTCCTCATCTTGCCAGTGGCTCCGTTACTCTCTTGGTTTGTGTAGCTGTTTTGGAATCAGTTGGTGAATCCAGTTCTTTTGGCTGGGGGGGTGTGCGTGTGGGGAACCGATCCATTCATGCCCATGCGTGTTTTGTAAAGAATTTTTTTTCTTTTTAATCATCGACATTTATTGCCAGACCCTATCAGTTTGCTGGCTCTGCAAAATCCAGTGCTTCAACCACAGGATGTTTCCAAAACTGATGTCTGATAGTGCGAGCTTCTGAAGTTAAGGCATAAACAGTAATTACTGCAGGGAGGGACTGCTAAAGGAGGATTTTAGATACAGGAAATGTATATTGTTTGTCTTTTGGATCATTTATAAGACCAAATACTACATGTGTTCTTTAAAGATCCTAGGGCTTTCTACATGCAAATGTTTTGAGTAGTGAGTGACTGGCCGAAATCCAGATTGGGCGATGATATTCTTTCTAACGTTCCCCTGTAGCTTTGGTTGGATATGTCTCTTAGTTCACGTCCTGAGCTGTGTGGCTGTGTGCAGTTAAACAGTTGCTACATCTCACCCCAGCAGTGGCTTAGTTTTGGTGGTTTTAATGATTTGTGTGTGTATAAATCAGGCTGCAAAGTGCTCTGGAGCCCTTCTGGATGGCAGGTGTATGTAAGCATAAAGCCATCATTAGTAGGAGCAGGTGTTGTAGCAGGGAAATAGCAGGGCTTTCTAGAATTGTGAGGTTGTTTTCTTCTGTCAGCGTGCTTTACATTTCTGGTTTTCTTTCCAAGATTAAAAATACAAATGGAGAAATGAAATTAAACTTCACTGCGTGGCCGACAGCTCTTGGCAATTCTGCAAGTCAGTTGCTTTAAGGAAGCTTTACTTCCAGTAGCGCAGATGTTGGTTTGTGCAGGGGCCAGAGTCATCTCCATGACATGTCTAACCTCAACCAGCCAGAAACAGAAGAATTCATGAATGAACTTTCTTGCCTCCCACCCCCCACCCCCCACCTTTCCCCCTTGGCAGCACTTGGTGCTATTACTGTAATCACAGTGAGGTGATAGACCCTTGTGTGAAGACAGAAACAGTAGGTAAAATACCGACCACTCTTCATGTAACGATGTGGCTGAAGTCTTCCAGCACACACTAAGAAAATGTGAAGAAACTCAGACTTGGACTCGGTGTATCATACACATACATCCAGAGTATGCAAGTCCCCGGTTGTGTTACATTGAAGGTTTGTTTAGTGGGAAATGATGAGGGAAATGGATCGATGCAGAGGTGCTATAATTGTGATTGAATATGAGGGGGGAAAGGAGAAAATTATCTACCCAAATTGCTGCTTGTTGAGTTCTGAGATTACGGGTTTTCTGGATGTATGTCATAAGTGACCTTAATTTTGGTTGTATGTTGGGGAACTTTTTGGATAAAAGTATCCTGGAGTATATTTTATTTACTTTGCTGATCCATTTTAAAGATCTCGTTGGATTTCTTGCATCTTTCTGCTCTGGTCCCTGTTTATAAAGGTCCCTCTATTGTCTTCAGTCTTCATCCTGTTTCTTTTTTTTTTTTTTTTTTGAAAGTCTTTCTGCAAGGCTAACAAAGACGAGGATTGTGTGTTTTGATACTCTGTCATCTCTGTCTTCCCCAGTATGTCCGGTTTTCTTATTAGGGCATAAACTTGTATGGAAAAAGGAGTCTTTTGGAGGCAGAAAAAGGGGGAGGGAAAAATGTACACTAGCTTTTTTAAAAGGGGAATAGAAATCTTGATTTCTCACTCTGAGCAATTATAAGCAGCAGGAGAGACCTGTGTATTCATCCATTAATATTTAGCAGCAAATGTGGAGCTACTTTTTGCTTTTGTTTTTAAATACTACATCAACACCGCACAGTAATTTTTAACTGTGAAAACCAGAACGTGTTCCCCAAATGTTAACTTGTGTGAACTTGAGGCAGGTAAAACTGTTTGACTGGTTGGGAATCTGCCTTCCAAGCTGAACAAAATTGCTAGAGATCCTTAAATGACAAGTTAAACAAAAGATACTTATTTCACTTATGGATATACTACTTTTTTTTTCTTTTTTCTTTTTTTTTGGTTAAAGAATTATTTCTGTAATGAAATGGAATGGTACAGACATCCTA
The DNA here is from genome assembly GCA_013396935.1 of Baryphthengus martii. Taxonomy (NCBI): domain Eukaryota; kingdom Metazoa; phylum Chordata; class Aves; order Coraciiformes; family Momotidae; genus Baryphthengus; species Baryphthengus martii. The sequence goes on along the minus strand of VWZK01011826.1, from coordinate 3,698 downwards.
ATAAGAAACCAGTAGTCCACTGTGATTTGTCTTCCTGTAGCTGCATTGCATAAAATGAATGTAGGATCATATGTAAAATACAAGCCAGGAATTAAAAGCTGATTGTTATTATTTTAACCTTCTCTAGCAGAATATCACAGGCTGTGAACTTTAGCTTTTGTTATTTCGAGCACAGGTTCATACTTCCAGTATTCTGTTAGTATTAATTCAAAGAGGATCTTAGAAGGTCCAACCAGAAGTTAACTGTTTGGTTTTGTGTTTTTTTTAAGCCGGTGAGTCTCTTGTATTGCTGTTTTTCTTCACCTCTTCTTTCTTCTCTCTTTTTTGTTCTCACCATGTTCCCTACCTCTTTTTGTATGTGCGTGTGTGTGTGTGTTTTATTTTGGGGTGTTTTTTTATTTTTTTACCTTGGCTTCTGTCTGTCCCTGGGATGTAGCAGTGCACTTGCTTGATGGCCTGTGTAGCCAGAACGTTCCGAGGTTCAGATTAGTTCAAGGATCGTCTGCCTTTCGTGATATTTCAAGGAAGTGACTGTGGCACTTGCTACAAAGGATCCTAAGACACATCTGAACTCTGAAGATGCCAGCTATAGAGGGCACAGCTGCTTCAGAGGAAAAACTGGGGGGAAGAGGCAAGGTAAGCAACAAGATAGGGGCTGAACAAAGAGTGGAGGGGGGAAGTTTGTAACAGAGGGTAGGAGGCTGGTGCTGCTTCCTGAGCTATAGGGTTGTGTTTATAGGGAAATGTGTTGCTCTTCTTATTGGAAACAAAAGATAAGCTGTGTCAGTGTGTAGGTTTTCTAGTGTGTCTTTTTCAACACAAGGGGCAATAGTTTTGCAATGCTAGCTTTCGGTTGCATTCGTTTTGCTTGCGCTGTTCTGGGAAAAGGGGACTGGGGAGGAACCAGGAAATTGTCGACCAATAAATCTGACCTTGGTGGTAGGCAAGATGCTAGAGACATTAAGAAAGGATGAGATCACAAAACATCTGGAGAAATATGAGCTGATAATGGCTAGTCAGCTAGACTTTTGGAGGGTAAATCTCATCTGATGGAATTATTTCTGGAGCGATCATAGGAAATGGGCTGGATCCAGTGTACTGTAAAAAGTCTGCTTTGGATGACAGGGAAGTCAGATGCTGAGAATTACCTAGTACAGTGTAACTGTACTGTGTCTTTGAAAGAGCTAGCATAGCCTGGAGATTGCTCATCTTCCGTCCACTGAGCAGACTATTTAAGTCTTTGACTATCTTCATTGCTTTCCAGTGTCCTTTTAGAAAAGTCTTTCTTCCAGAACTTTTTTTTTTCATGTAGGAGAACACGTTCTTTAAGTCACAGCTTCGTGTTTTAGAAGAATGAAGTCCAAATGTTCCTCTCTTTTTCAGCAAAAATTACTTACAAAAAAATCTTTATTTCAGTATTTTTCCCCACTTTTTTTTGCAAAATACTTCTCGCTCTTTAGAGAAGTCATGCTGGGTCAGATGTTGGTCTCTGTAAATGGACTGTCTGGAACTTACATGGAAGTGACACCAAACACACTCTTGCTTTGAATGGCAAAGAGGAAGAGCTCAGATGTTGATGGCCACGTTGTTTATGTTAGCCCTTGAAGTTTACTTTCATATTCTGTTTTATTGTGTATCAGAAATGAAACAAACTAGGTCTCAATTTCATCTCTAAAAGTGGAGTAGCATCATAAATTACTGTTACTTGTCATTAAAAGAGATTTGATAATGAAGGATCTAGGATGTTATAAGCCCTGCTAGAGCGAGCCTGGAAGTGCTTGTTACGGTGGATCATGCAGAAACTGCCTGCACTGGCTTTGATCCTCTTTTTCAGGGTCCCTTCATTTTCAAGAAGGAAAAGGTAGGCCTGTACAAAAAAAAAAAAAAAAAAAATCCCATGTGTCGTTTTCTGTTCGTTTTTT
>VWZK01011822.1:0-16536 GCA_013396935.1 Baryphthengus martii | reverse complement strand
CACAGTCAGGACAGTTGACCCAAACTGACTGNGACCCAAACTGACTGAAGAGATATTCCACACCATGTGACATCAGCTCAAGTATAAAAGGGAGATAAAGGAGGAGGAGGTCATCCGTTTGTGAAGACGCTTGTCCACCGAGCAACCACTACGCATACCGTAGCCCTGCTTCCTGGGAAAGGCCAGACATCGCCTGCTGATGGGAAGCAGAGAATAAAATCTTGTTTTGCTTCGCTTTGTGCATGTACAGCTTGCTTTTTGCTTTTTGCGTTTTCCTATTAAAGTGCCTTTATCGTACCCCATGGGCTCTTCCCATCTTATTCTCTCCCTCCTTGTCGTGCTTAGGGAAGTAGGTGGGAGTGACAGAGCAACTTGGTGGGTACCAGGCGCTCACCCAAGATCAACCCACAACAAAGGGTAAAAGTGAAAAAACTCAAGTTGAGATAAAGACAGTTTAACAGCTAAAGCAAAAGCTGTAAATGCAAGCAAAGCAAACAAGGAATCCATTCTTTACTTCCCATTGGCAGGCAGGTGTGCAGCCATCTCCAGGAAAGCAGGGCTCCTTCACATGTTATGCTTACTCAAGAAGACACGTGATATCACTCCAAATGTCCCCCCTTCCGTATTCATCCCTCCAGCTTTTACTGCTGAGCATGATGTCACATGGTATGGAATATCCCTTTGGTCAGCTGTGTCCCCTCCCAAATACCAGTCTACTTGCTCCTGGGGTGGGGTGAGGAGCAAAAAAGGCCTTGATTCTATGCAAGCCCTGCTCAGCAGTAACGGAAACATCCCTGTGTTATCAACGCTGTTCTCAGTACAAATCCAAAGCAGAGCCCCATACCAGCTACTATGAAGACAACTAACTCTACCCCAGCCAAAAGCACGCAGACAACTTTGCTAACATGCAAATTTAATGGCAAAGATATTTGGTTTCATCTTCCCATTCAGCCTTCAGGTTTTAATGGCATTAGGAAGTTAACAAGAAAAGTAAGAGGAAAACACTATTAAGAGCTACAGAGCTGTTCATCTGCTTCTCTTTCTTTCACCACAATGGCAGGCAATGGAAGGAGCAAGATTAAAGCCTAGAGTATGGGTATCATTTTAGAACCATTCAAATACAGAGAAGCTAAATGACCATACCTCAGCTGTACATGCCTATTGCAACTCGTGTTTCACTTCCCAAATATACTGGATTTAAAACAGAGCAGACTGCAGTTTTGATAACATCTGCTACAACAAATAACAAAAAAAAGAGTGTGAAGTCTGATGAATGTTTAAACAGAACATTTTTTATGGATCAGCTAAATCTTTTCTGCTTTTTAATTAAAAGTAAAGAAAATGGAACTTAATTATCCTGTAAAGATTAGCTTGTGGGCATCTTCCTGTAAATTACTTCTAATTGAAAGCAAATTGTCAAGTGACATTCAAAGTACTGTCCTTTAAAACACAGCTGTTCTATTGCTGATTTCAGTACATTACAGTGCTTTCTTGTTACAGTACGGCATATTTGAATATTTTAACAATTTGACTGGTTTTGTATGGATTTCCATTTAGTATATCTTAATCACATTTCCTCCTCCAAAGATCTGGAGAAATATTAGCTACCATATTGCACCAAACATCCTCAGGTAATTTCTCTTTGACTTCCATTTGAAGCTTATCGATTAATCACTTACTAGCACATGGCATAGGGTAACTGACTAGTTTTGAATGGTAGCCTGCTACCTAGCTGGCTAGCTAGGTCATTCTTACTGCTGGGAGCCAATTTACTGAGAAAAATATTTTAAATACTTGAAGAAATTTCAAGTAGTTTTATTGTATCAACTACAAACCGACAGTTTACATTCTATTTCTTTCAGTGATTTATAAATTTATAAATTCTTGTGACAATATTTGATACACTTTCATAGTAGATCATTAATACTCAAAGAGCAAGATAAAACTACGCAACCTTAATATGTTTATCAAATACATTTAATCATTTTGATAAACCACTTAACTGTGACTTATCATTCTACTTGAAAGAGCAATCTCAACCCAAAAACCTGTTACTGTGTTTTATTAAATCTTTCTTGAGATGGCAAGATTTCATTTGGATGGATTAGATTTCAGCTTTCTCCTTGCACATGTGCTCATCTACTTCAGAAAAGAGTAATTTTATCCTACAACCATAAAGAAAGCAAAACTAATAATCAGAGGTGAATTTCGTATTTCTAGAAAAATTACTGTAACATCTGGCATTTCTAGTGTGATCCTCCCACTGTCTCCAAGATTCTGAATTTACACCATGAAAACAGATTCTTAAAACTCTTGATACAAAAAACGTAACACTTTTACTGTAGTAGGCTTGAAAAGCATGTCTACAGCTGACCAGAACTGGCTTAAGGTGGTTTTTTGGACAGGAAGAAGTACTACTTGCATATTAGAGCTGTGCCACATGTCCAATTGCACAGTTTGCCAGCACAAGGCTGATGATGGGCTTGAACTCCTCACACGTGGGAGTGAGTGAGCTGGAAGGGACTGCTCAGCATATCATTCATTTTTTCTCAGAACCAGCTGCACATGAAGCTTCGCCTTTTCTTAAGGAAATGGTGTCATCACTGGGGATCTACTGCTTGTGAACCACTCATATCATTTCCCCTTCTCCTTTTATCTCAAAAACGATGATACATGCTTTGTGGCTCTCGGTCAAATCCAGACTCATGTATGTGCCTCAAAGGATTAATGTTTGCCACACTGGAAAGGTATTTATAAGCATGTAATGTCACCACTGGATTTGGGAAAGAGTATTAATTTCTCTTACTTTACTATAAAGCTGTAAATATCAAAATAAAATACCAGCAAGAAAAACTTAAAAGCACAATTGTAATAATGGTCTTCATCCTATATGAATTCAGCGTCTTTGGTTTTCTACTAGGCTCATCATGCATCTGAACAACTTAGTAAAAATAAAAAGTAAAAACCACACAGGCTAATTTTTAGTGTGTTTTGGTTTCCACTGCTCAAATTTGTTATTTTTTTCCACCACCATAAGCAGAAATGATATAGGAAAGAAAATCATCTTGCATTACATTCTAAAGGCAATGAAACACATGGTTATTCACACTTATTGTGGAAGTAAATAAGAAAGATTGTACTATATTCTGCATAAAACACACATCCTTAAGATAAAGAACATCCAGTATATTCTTAAAAGCAGTGGTTTTCAATCTCATCTGCAGATTGTACTAGAAGAATACCCTACATGATCAGCACCTGGTGTCAGATATAAGAACGCAGCTGATGTCCTCATACTCATTACGCATTTTAAGTACTGCAATAGTCACCTAGCACAAGAAGATGATGAACCATCACCTACCTCTTCTACCTCTTCTGAGGTTAAATTTCAGAATCGAAGACACAGAAAAATAAACTAGCAGTGGTTCTTGTCATGTTCTCTAAAGAACACTGGAAATTAAAAAAAATAAAAATTTATGCAAATATCTAATACCTTCATGAAATTAGAACACTAAAAGAGTGCATTTCTGCCATGGTATAACCACTGAGACTCTAGTGCCTTGACAAAAACACATGTGCTATCAGGATTATGCCTCATCAACCTCAGCAACACTGTCTATGGGCTATGCCAACAGACTTCTCTGTAGGTTACAGTATCTACTACAAGATATGCAGAATGCAGTACTGAGGCTGTCTACAAGGCATTTAACATCATTACTCCACTAAAAAAAAATTCCTGAGAACATAACCTCAGCTTAATATGCCCTTCTGCCATTCCCACTCCTACATGTCCATTTTTCCCCTTTTTCAATGTGATACACACCATGGGACATCCAGTGCAGTGTATTGAAAATGGAGACAGGGGAGAGCAGAAGCTGAAATTTGTGACTGTACTGTTCTTTTTTTTCATGTTTTAATTTATAAATGTCTGGTTGGATTCTGAAGAAATGTTCTGCATAATCCTCTAGCAAGACAACTAAGTACTACTTTTGTACTGACACCTATCATGAAAAGAAGACAGGAGACTGATAATACATATTAAAGGGCCAGAGGTCGTCAAAATTTTCATGAAAAGGCCTTCTAGGACTTAAGGGGAAATCTCTCTTAGGAGATGGTAAAACAAAAATTAACAAGGACAAAACGAAACAAACCACAAAAAAACACGTACACAAAATCTACAAACACCTCAATGAAGACCAGTATGCCTGTCACTAAACCACAGTTAATCTTGGCCAATAAAGAGATTTAGGAATTAAAAAAAATAATCTGACAATTCATACAAACCTGTGGGAGCAGGGGAGGTATGAACATAAGATTCGCAAAATATGTACCACCAATGGTCAAAAGCAGCACAGCAAACTTGTATTTAAACGGTGCCTGAGTAGCTGAACACGTCTTGGAAATCCTTGAGGAGCTTTCTTACAAAAAAAGTACAATTAACATAGGATTCAAATTTCATTGTTTTGTGATAATCCAGACGTATTTTGCCATCACTGTTTAAGGGACACTGCACCACTCTTCCTTCACAGAGAAATGGAAACGAAAACTTTACAGTATTTTAAATAGAATTCAAACTTTACACTGTAGACTCATATGACAATTTGTCTATAAACAAAACACAATCCATTATAGGAAAATCAGTTTTTTCTTGCTGTTACATACAGGGCCAACAGCAAATCACACAGCAGAGCCAAATAAACATACTGTTTTCAGGAACCCTTATTCAATGCAAGGAACAGGTAAATCCCACAGATCTATCACATCTAGTATTGACCCTCCTTCTCATTAAAGATTATGAATTTATGGTTATTTCTTCCATTTTCACAGGCGATTCTTTAGTATGAATATAACTCCATCTATAAAAATACAAATAATTGTATGACTACTATTACAGTCATTATCACCCTTATACATTACTTGAATTACAATGTCATTTTAGGAATATTAGCAGACTTAAAAAATCCTAAGAAAATATTTATATTTTTTTATACTTTCAGTAAATGGAACTAGGATTCCTTATGCTATGACACTATTTCTGGAGTAGCACAGTGCTATGTCACTTACTGTGGAAAAGAGAACTATCATTAGACATGAATGGGTGACCATCAGCTTGAACATATCATAGATCCCATAAGACGAGCTCCAGGCTCCATCTTACGAGGTACAACAGACTTTGCCACACAGTTCTCCTATCTGCTGATCCCACTTTAGTGAAAGAAATGATTGAGGCCTTTGATCTCCACAGGAAGCAGCAGATTTTAAAAAGGCAGATTTTAAACATTCTCCACAGTTCCTCCTATCCAGACATCAAAAACATAGAAATCACAGGAAGAAACAACATAGAGCTTCCAAAATGCGAGGCAGGTCATTTTTCAATAAAATCTACAAGTGTAGCAGTTTTCATAAACAAGAGGCAGGGACTAAATTCAAGAATGTTCCTGGTTAGATTTGGTCTTCCAGACAGTATTTTTGATATATTAATCCAGCCTAAGACAGTAGCACAGCACTAAGGAATGTGCAAGCCTTAAATGACTCTTTTCATTAAATCCAGATCATATAAAAAAATGCACTGACAAACAATTTCATGTACAATTCTGCCTTTGAAAGAAAATGAAGCCTACAAATCAGAGCATGTCTATTGCAACTTGGTATTCTCCATATGATTAGGATATCAGAGCTAATAAATTTTTTCAAGATTCTATAGTCATACAACAAGAAAGAGGAGAATAAAATCCTCAAAAAAAAAAATCAATCTCAAAATTCGGTATGAAATACAAGATGCTAAATTTTTTCTTAGTTTCTTCGGAGTAATCTGTCTGGAATCCTCTCAATATTAATGGACTTTCATGTAGGCACATACACATCCCCCCTACTTCTGACACATCTAATTTCTAGATTTGAAAAATGGGGGATAAAATTGCTGATACACAAGGATGAACACTTACTCCTCATCCGTAAGGGCGCTAATGAGAACATGCTTTCTTTTGTGGCTTCATGCGAATGAAAACTTGAATATTTGATCAAAATTTCAATGTTAATTAGCATTACTCAATACATTCCAATTTTACATACGCAAAAGTTTGTAAACTCTTTTTTAAGCTGAAATATCTGACTCGTTCCATTTTTTTAAAACAACATAAAATGAAAATACATCAAAAATATACACGAGTAACATTTTTTATCTGACTTTTATTCATGAGGTGGATACAGATAAAAGATTTCTTATATACATTATGATACTTAAGGTCTACTTATTTCAAAACTGAAATCAAGTTGTGTCACATGATAGCACCTGTGGTATTTAACTACGGGCAGCATCTAGATGCTTACACAATTATTAGATGCACAACACAATGTAAGAACATAGTATGAACTACTGATTTCTTTGGAAAGTTATCTTTGCTACAGAAGGAAACAACAGCTCTCAAGTAAGATCTTCAGAGAACTGAAATGTATGGGTATCAAGTAAAATATGGCTACACAAGATTTTTATTTCCACATATGGTTTGTTTGTTTGTTTTAACCATGATCCACAATATCAGAATTCTCTCTGTAAAACAGTGAGCATAATGAATTTTAAAATAGCATTAAATGAAAATTTCAGCTGGATGGGCAGAGATAATCTGAAATTCAGATTATCCTTCTCAAAATCTTCCATTCTATGGAATTCTGTAATGTGCCCTTATAGGAGATTTGTACCCAACAGGTTCTTACAGGCACTTTCACATCCGCTCCTACATCGCAGAGATTTTTCTATACCAGTCTTCCAAGGCATAACAGGTTGCAGTATGGCCAACTATATGCTAAAATCTCAGACTTGAGGCTGAAACAGAGTCAGGACTAGAATATCCTCCATATGGACTGTGGGGCATCCTACCCTACCTTTCACAAATTGCCAAAGAGAAAATATTTGGTTTCAATGTTCCTACACTGATCGTATCTCTTAGTTATTTTTACCAAGTAAAAATAACAATTCACCAACTTAAAATAAAAAATTGTGATCAGTATTCTTCAGTGACAGTTTCCAAATACATACATGTAACACATGGGGAAATTACTGAGCATTTGAGTATATTAAAAAAACAAACCAAAACAAAACAAAATGTATGAAAGAAGAATTTGGATAACATCTTTTACCCATAAACTGCGAAAAGTTTGTGTTATCATAATACTTTTACTGTACACTAATGTCTACTTCATTAAAGAAAATATTGTTTATGCTATCAATTTTAAACATGTTGTGCATGTTAAATTCTCTTAATATGAGGTATCGTTTGCTACATAAACTACTCTTTAGACAGATATTCCCCATACTTTTATGTATATAGTCAGGCTGCCTTAAGAATATTCTTTTTAAAACTGCAGGTTTTCACATGTTTCACCTCTCAGACTGAAGCATGATTGCCGGGCTATGTGAAGAAACAGATGCATACAGCAATCAAAGAAACATGAGGGAATCCTCCTCTCTCTTGGAAAAAGGGTTTACATTTGCAGATGAATTTTGTATGTGCTTCTTCTAGCAATGCAAAAGTACTATTTATTTAGTACAAGAATAGCACAGGATATAAATCACACAAAGACGCTGTGTGTCTGTATAAAGACAATGTTACAATTATAAAATATTTTTCCCAGATTATGCAAACATCATAAATTCTGAATTTTTAAGGACTTCATATGCCTGCTTTCCATCCCATTTCACCTTCTTCCAAAACTACATTCTTTTAGTAATTTGATCCGTAATACCAAGAAATAACTTCCCACTGGAAAGATTTTAGGCAAAAAGTACCATTAAAAATGCTTTTAATTTATATGCTTTTTCCTCATATGAATAATCTGGAAAAAATCTTCAGTTTTTATAATTATTTCCATTTTTTCTTCTTACAAAAGAACTTGATGTATTTATTCAGGTTCTTATATATGTCATATAACTATTTAAATATACTCCAAAATCTAAGCAGATAACAACTGCTGTCACAAACATTGTCTGCTATTGTCCTCAGAATTCGCATAAAACATCAAGTAACTGACTTCCCAAAAGTCTGAGTTCTATTAAGCTTACTCTCTGAGCACAGTGATTGACAGTTTAAGTAGGATATTTTTTTTATACGACAGTCTTGAAAGACAAAAAAAAAAAATTACTAATTACACAAATATTTAGTAAGTCCAAATTAACATACACTAACAGTCATCCTATGTAAACTGGAATATACACGACAGAAAAAAAGTCCAAAATTGGTATCTGTACCTTGAAAGTATGAAGTAAGTGCTTGTAGCAGAAGGATCACCTTTGGAAAGAATAAAAATAAAAGGACAGCTTGCATTCAACACCCCAGCGTGTTGTTCTGGGTTCCAGATATTTTTTCAAATACACAACACTCACACAAAAAGCCCCAATCAAACAAACAAAAAATAAGAATAAAAAACCAAACCAAACAAACAAACAAAAACCACCAACAACAAAAAAACCCTAAACAAAACCCCATTCGCACTTCAGAGTTCAACACTGATCTGACTACTAGTCTGATTTTTGGGAGCCTGTTTGCAGATGCGGTAGAGTTATCAATCCGAACAGACACACAATCCGGGTCCAATGTCACTTCTCCTCATTATGTTAATAGTTAATACATGCAAATGAAAACACTCTAGCAATTTGATTTCTTTGAAGATAGTTTGCATATTGTCTTAGCCATAATGACTGTACACTTCTCTCAGCCTCGATTTATGCAAGGGTAGTTTAGTTCATTTTTATCAGCTCAAGTTCATTTTGGCTGCTACTGGAATGTATGTGTGTGTTTCTTTTTTACCTTTCACCTAATTACCATTCAGGTACCATAAGCAGATTTTTCATGCTATTGGTGTTTTTCTTAATTAAGAAACAAATGAATTCTCCCTAGCAAAAAAGATGGAACAACAGAATAAGATGCCAGAGGCTGATGTTCTACTTCTTAATTGAAGCTGCTTCATTGTTAGGTGGCTGTTATGAGGGGACAGAAGTGTCATGAGTTTATTGTGTGTAGTAGAAAAATAAAAGCGTAAACGGTACTTTTAAAAACACAAATGAATACAGAAATATTAGCTTTACCAGCATAACTCAACTAAAATGTTCTCCCTTTCTTTAGGGATATAAATTCTTTCAGTGTAAATTATTCCTCACATCTGGAAAGCCCCAGGTTCTAATCCCAGCCCAGAGTGAAACCTTGCTTTTTCCTTTGTCTATTATCTGCACCCTGCTTGTGTGCTCATGTTGTTCAATTAAGGAGGTACCTGAATTTACCAGCGAGAGGAATTTTGTTTCTTTTCTTCATCCTTTTGGCAAAATAAGTCTCTCCCTGTCCCCCTCCCCCACACCTTCTTCCTCACCCCCTATTTCTGCTTCCTTCAAGTGCTAGGTTTTCCCATGCAATCAAAACTTCACCAACACTACTACTTGTAAGAAATCCATGACAGTATGCTAGTTAGGCCAATATTCCCCCACTGTCACTTAACAAGAAATTTAGAACTTCTAAGGATTAAGGCCTCCTAGGAACGTTGCATTCTTAGTTTAACAAACAGCCCATACATTAAGGGTCACAGCCCATTAAACCACAAGGCATATGCCACAGCAGTAAATTGGGGTTCGAACTAAGAGGCTGAGAGATCATGTGGTCCTTGAGTTTAGAGCTGTAATATTGCATCAAACTTCAGCCTTAATCACAACAGCTTAAATGCAGAGACTACCACTGACATCTTATTGGCAATGAATACATATTAACTATGTAAACACTGAAACCCAAATATAAGACAAAGACTTCTGTGAAATTGAGATTAAATCCTACCACTCCTTGTGGACACATAATCTCTATCTGTTTCCACAGGAATTATAAGAATGGAAGTACTACAATACCAGTATCTCCCTGTACCCACAAGAAACTAACTCACTTTTCCATTTAGATACTTTTCCGTTATGTAAAAGGAGAATGCCAGCAAAGAGGTGAAAAATAAAAATATTTTTTAGTACAGTATTAATCATAGATCTTTCTGAGATAATCCATATCATACTGAAGGGAAGCACTTGAAAAGATACAAATGCATCTGCTCCCAATAGAAATCAATCTTCTATAGAAAACCTTTCCGTATTTTTCTCCGTTTTTATGCATGGTTTTGGACATGCAAAATGTCTAATTTATTTTCTGTTTAATCAATACTATCATACAACGGATTTTGTCACTATTACTACTAAACTGATGTACCTGTTTACTTAAAGTATGTGTCATAAGGCAGTGCTAGATGTATTTTGAAATGGAAACTATGGAAATGTGTGAGAAGGAGTTTTTTCCTCCCACTTCCTTCCTTTGAACATTTGCTGGAGGTTGTTTTTTTTCCTCTCAGCAAGAGAAAGCTCAATCCAACACATAAAGCAATTTAACAGTATGCTGCTTCTATTTACGTCTTTGCTTTTTTCAAAGAAAAATGCTAAAATTTCAGATTTTTTCTTCTTAAAATATGCAAAGATGCCAAACATCATAAAGAAAACAAAGATTCAATTTTATTCATTTTTCTACTGATTTTATATATGCAATTTCTTAAACTTAACTGTTCTGGTCTTACATCATTTTCAGTGAGAAGAAAATCAAGCCGTGTGTCAGCAGTTTAATTTCACATAGATCTACAAACTCCACTCGCCAAAAAAAACCCACAAACAACATAGCAAAAAATAGTCCCTATACAGCAAATAACAAACCTTAGGTCTTCATCCAATGAACTCCCTCTTTCTGCATCTCTGCTGCAGGCTCAACTTCATTTTTTTCCTCTCAATCAGTCTCTGACCTCCTCACATGGTGTCCCTGCCAAATTCTTGGCATTGGAAGTGAGGGGGAAGAGGCCATACCGTAAGCGTGTTGATAACGAGGAGATAGAAACAGAAAACCAGCTGGATTGTCCTAATAAAGTATGTCTGGGATTCAGAGACACAACAACTCCCTGTTCAGGTCACTGTTCAGTATTTTAACCCTTTGCATTCCAGCTTGACCTTTCACTGATCTCCATTAAATTATTTAATTAACATTTAACATGAAATTGTACTTGAAAAATTCACTTTGATTTCAATGAAACCTATGACCTGCTTCTGTCTAACTGTATTTTAATTATGTCATTTTCGCCTGAGACATGCAAGTCAGTCCTGAAAGATTTTTTGCTTATTGTTTTTCTCCTTTCCTGCTATCTTAAAAATGCCAATACTGTCATATTTGATCTTTATTCTTTTGTTGAAGTACGTCTTGGCTGAATAATGCAATTTAAGAGCTTTCTAAATCTCTAACATAGCGAATTATTTTGTTCTCTTTACACCTGTTATTAAGCACTGGAAATATAACAGGTGTTAATACACGCAACAAAATAGCCACCCTTAATTTACCTGCATCAGTGACCTCTTGGTGCTGGAAATCCCTTTTTAAGCTGATTTGATTCAATCTTTCACAGTATCACATTCCAGGAGTTCCCCACACAGCCCTCATATTCATTTAGAGCAGTGATAAGACCTTCATCTCTAGTAACAAGTAAAATCAAGGAGAGAGGAAAATAAACTCTGTGGGATTGTTTTTGCTTCTTGATTATGCTTCATCTCTTTTTCATAGAACACTACCAAGCAAAAAGGGCACAAACCCAACACCCTTAAAGTCATAAACAGTGTCCAAAACGCCTTTTGTTCCTAAGCTTACTTACTTTTGCTATTCATTCTCAGTGACTGGTCACGCAAAGCAAAGGTAGAATGACACATGGAACACAACTATGAAGGATCAGCCTTGATCGCGTGAAAATTTTACATTGATTCCAATATGGCATAACTTCATCAACTTGGCTGAAAAAAAAATAGCTACTCATTTACCAAAGAAGTATTCTGAAACTATTTATAGAAATTGTGACTCAAAAGTTGTAATTTCCCAGCTGTTATGAGACAGCGGTACTATATCTGATGATGCATTTTTTTAAAAACAAAACAAACCACACTTGAAAAATGGCTAAGATACCACTGATGTTTTATAGGAGGATTGTTTTGCACGCTAGAAATATGCTTCAGAAAAGAAAAATAATAACTAACTTGCAGATGATAAAACAAATTTAGCTCTTACCATTTACATTAATGGAGAAGAGCTAATAAAACACTGGTGTTCAATTGTTAGAAAAGTATTTCCTCTAAGGTAGTACATATAAACACATAGCAACGGTTGTACTTCCAATCCTTCAGTTGCAACCACTGAAACACTGAGATCCATTTTTTTCTATCTATTCCTACTTACCAGCAATTTTTAAAAATGCTTTTGGAGGTTAAGTGGGATGACCAAGAAACCATGTCTTTTCCCAACTTTACCATTCCCAAATTTACACTATTTACCCAAATGATAATCACTTAATTCCTTCCCATGTGCCTGGCACAACAGGTGTGTATAAGGCTTAGCCTAATTATTCCGTATAGAGAATGCAGGAAGGGCCACAGGGCACCGCTTTTACATCATTTCTGTTAACTCGGCAAACTACTGGTCTTTGGAGTCCCTTTAGCTGTACAGGCAAACCAGCTATATATATTTGAGGTCTGTTTATTTCTTATATATATTTATGAGAACGTTAATTGCAAAGAACTAGCAATCTTTTCTTCAGCCTGGCTTTTCTTTATTAGAATGATCTGACCAAGGCTATGGGTTTCATCTTCCTTTTTTATTATGAGGTATTTCTACAACAAGCAAATTTTACTGTGGAGACGATTAAGGTTAAAACTATTCCAAAACCTGTACTGCATCAGGTAGGAAAAGTCTCAAAGGCCCTGAGTTCTCTTTCAGGCTCTACCAGTACTCGCCTGATAAGCAACTTCTAGTCTCTGACTTAAAAGATCTGCCAAAAACTGGGTAATGATACTGATTGTTCCTCAAAGACGAAAAATGCAAAGGAGCAAACTGTTCTTACTTACCAATTGATAAGGGAATGTAAGCGAAGTACACATAAGCCTCACACTAAAATGCAATGGTCTGTCTAGGAATTCCACCTATTACTAGCCAAGAAAACAGACAATAACCTGTAAATCACTCTCGATTAATAGAGGATATATGGCCTTACCATAGTTGCTTGCTAGTTTTCTTTTAACACCAGAAAGCACCAAAGTAATATGGAAAGACCATACATACAGTATTAAGAAACTTCTAGTCTACAAACCATGGAATGTCTTCCTATTCCTCTGTCAAAATATAATTCCTATAGCAAGATCACCAATGCTGTATTTCAAAAGTGAATGTTACCCAGCAATTGTTCTACTCCACCAGAGATTACGTAATTATCATCAGGTAAGTACCATCAGGTGTAAGGGATGAACCACTCAGTCAAAATAAAAAAAAGAATGGCATAATAATCTATATATATATTTGTTGTTACATGCAGGTTATCATATGCATAGCATCTTGCCATTGCTTTAATTTACAATTAGAATGAACAGTGCATCATTAATGTGTAACACAAAATTGCATTCAAACACCCACTCCACATACTTCACCAGTAAAGTAGTATTTCACACAAACTGCAGAGTATTTAACACAGACTATCCTGAAGTTCCTCTAACAAGATGCCTAATAACTCATTAAGCACCAAATTATGAACATCAGAGGTGCCTACAATTTTTCTTAACACTTGACATACAAATGCAATTATATAATTTAAGTATCAAAATATATTTGAACGTAAAATCCACTGAAGCTATTAATAAAGGCATCTTCCAAGTTTTTCAGTGTTTCTGTACATAGTACAAACAACTTTTATGCTCTTCCCTCCTAAAACAAGAAAGAAAAAGAAGGGGGGGGTATTATGATGTATTAAATTCCCTCGGTTTTCGTTAGTTCTTTCTCTTTGTGCTTCAATGAGCAAACAGCGCTTCCTTCTTTGCAATATTTCCCTTCTAGGAAGAGATCGAACTACCCCCAGTTTTTTGGGGCATTTTTCATGTTTAACAGCATTCAAGTCCTCATTCACAAAATACCAAAATGCGATGTAAATAAGAAAGAATACAATAGCAAATATTCAACATCATACAGGAGAACAACTCAGAATGTAAAAGCTAAAATATAAAAATCGGGACTTTTTGTGAAAAACTGAAAAACAATGAAAGAGATGGAGATGATCACATATAGGCAAAATATTGTTCTATGAATAATTCAATCAGAACTGAACTGAGTGTTTTGAGCACAGTTCCCATAAACACGTATTATTTTCACTGAATCTTGTATTTTGGTTTTTGCAAACTCTGAGAACAAACACCATCACTCACTTCCATGCAAAACTTTCTACCCTGGACAATTTTACTTCATCTCTGTGCCCATTCCTTATAGAGGTAATTCGCAGATACTAAAAATTCTTCATTTACAGTCTTGCTTTCTATTGCTTATATATATAGCCACGATCTTTATAAACGCAGTCCAGTTTTCCATAATCTGCATGCTGTCTTTGTAATGTTACACTGTTACGCGTTCCATTATATTATAAATGAGCGTTACATAAAGCAAGTAATTAGGGATACACTGAAGGTGCACCACCCTTAAGGCACATGAAACTCACCAGACTTGGCACTGGCCTTTTTTGTTTGGGTTGGGTTTTTTTAGGAAAAATTTGCCCAGGCCTAATAATCTGTATAAAAATGACCAGCATCTAAAAATCACTCAGAGTGTAAAACATCTGATACGTATGAAAGACGAAATGGTTTTGGCATAACAGTCCAAAATTTCAAAATTTAGGATTAACAACCCAGGTGAGATAAACTGTGTATGATTGTGCCTGTAATAGTGTAACATTAAAATCTAAGACAGAGAATCTATTTCCAAGACAACACTCCATATCATTAGTAGCAGTTTATAATAAAACAGCCACAGCATACTCTTCAAATTCAGAGGTTTCATTTTAGTTCCCCCTGTTTATGATCTTGCTATAAAGTAAGATTTTAATCTGAAATGAAGTATTTCTGCAGGTCTTTTGGAAGACAGAACGGCAAATCTTCCAAGAGCTATACTTGGCTATTTTAACAGGCATTAACGTCCAAGGTATATAACGCATTTATATTAAACACACATGGAAATTTCCAGTAAAAGGAAGATAACAGCATAACTTAATGACAGAAATGGGCATGAAAGAATCTGGATGCTACTCCTGATAGCACTAGTTAGGGCCTATCATTAACCGGTTTCAGCAAAAGCTGCAGGTTTTGAGAATCTCCTAATGTCAGGCATCAGTAGCTAATTAAACAAAATAAAACAAAAAAATATAGCAAAAAACCCAAACAAATAAAAAAAAATGTAAAACAAACAAAAAAAAAACCACCCCATGGATTGAAAAGTATGGACCATGATAGGACAGGAAACCTAAAACTGAAGCGTTTATTTTTCAATTACCTAAATGCAGGCAATATTTGCAGAGTTTGCATGTTTCAAGGGGTCTGTTTAAGATATACAGCATACAAGAGATTACTTGAAAATTTCAAAAATAATTACTTCATAATTTCAAGCTACTTGTTTATGGACAATAACTTTAAGTGCAACATGTTTTTTTGTTCAGAATAAGTGTGTTATAGTAAACCGCTGCTGTACATCAAGTTACGTGCCTTAATTGATGCTGATTCTCATATACACTGAGATACACATATACACACATTTAAGTAAGTACACATGTAATGGATTATTAAAAAAATACATTGTTAGAAATAATTCTCGAGTTCAAATTGGTAGGCAAAACACTTCCATACATGCAGACACACAAAATTTTGTTTAATCTTAGAGATTTTTTTTCGGACATGACCTGCTATGAAGATGGTTATTCAAATAATTTCTTGCAAATATGAATGGCCATTGAAGAATCATCTATCAGTTTAGTTTTCAGTTCACCACAGATAATAATAGTGAAGCCTCTAAAAAGACGCCAAATAATACCATCTGCATCTTGGTACTTTCAGTAACAGAACATCTGTCCACTAAGAAATGGATAAAGACTAGTAAACTGATTGCAAAGCACTTTAGAATGTTTTTCTTACAACAAATCAATGTTTTTAAAATAAATGTGATTAGTCAACACCAATTATTTTCTGTTTTTTTTAACATTCCTGCAAACAAAAATTGTATCACTTCACAACTCAGCACATCAGTCAATGGCATTGTGTGAGAATGTGAGGCTAGACTAACACTAAAATGTACCAAGCTAAATATTAAAAAAGCCAAAACTGCAATTATTTTCCTGATGGCATAACAGGAATCCGTATTCCCAGCAGATTTTTCCGTGAATGCAAAAGTGGGTTTTCGGTTTCCAAGATAAGTAGATCAGTGCAAACTAGGTGTGATTCTTCTGTTATGCTGGCATTGGGGGGTGTAACATGCACCGCCGTAAACAACTCTCATGACTCCAAACAGTTTAAGCATAGCAAGAGTAACACTTCAAATGTTTTCTTCCCCCCTTTTAATGAAAAGGCCATACTTTCAAAAACAATGCTCTGAATGACAACCGATGTCTAAAAAAAAATTTAGCAACAATTTGGTAGCA
>VWZK01011818.1:0-24597 GCA_013396935.1 Baryphthengus martii | reverse complement strand
TCCCTCTCTGCCTGGTCACTCTCCAGCCACTCATCCCCCAGTCTGTAGCTGTTCCCTCTACCTGCCGTCTGTATACCAGCTAATAGGACTCTTGGTGTGATGTATAACAGTAGAACTTGCTGCGGCCAAATAAAAGAATGTATCTGGTCAGAAACAAAGTTTCAACTCAGGCAACATGACCTGCTTTAAAAACAGTTTTCTCTCCATTTAGAAAGCTATTAAATTAGATAAGAATGATCTGACAGAAAGCTGTAGGTTAAACCAGCACACCGGATAGGAGACACAAACTAAACTAGCAGTGGATTGAATGCTAGATAGGGAGAAACTTGGATTAAGAAATAATAGGACGTAGGGAATAAAATGAAGTAGAAAATTGGAATTGATGGAAGCTGGGAACTGAAGGTCTCTCTCCTCCTAAATTGTTCCAGAATATTTTTTCTTGAGTCTTCTACTGCTATGGGCTTCTTTGGGAACTCAAGAAAGAAAGTTCTAACATATTTCTAGCAGTTTATTTTGTTAAGATGTTATGTAACATTTCAAATTATCTGCAGTTTCATAAATTCTGCTCTGTTTAGGTAAATTGATTTGAAAGAGATAATGTAGGTGTGAATAGCAATTATCATCTGTCAAAATGAAACACAGTTGTCTATCAGCAGCTTACAAAGACACCACTCAGCAGTACAATGATATGAGGTCCTACATCTGAATTCATCTCACTTTCAATTTTAGATATATAATCACTAGAGAATAGGAAATATGAGGAAGTAGGAAGGGTGGGACTACTCTGCAAGTGAAGACAATCTAGGTGCCAAAGGTGAGAACAATATAGGCAGGGGTCATCACCTCGACAAGAAAACATTCACATAAGATCCAAAACAGGCAAGCAGAGCAGATCCTGTAGTAGTAGCAGGTTCAGTCACCAGCCTAGTGATCATGAGAAAAGTCCCAAGTAATGAGGGAAGTCTAAGATCAATCTACAAGCCTGGTTAGCAATGAAGGACTGTCAAGGAATAGGGCTGTACTCATGCTTACCTACATGTCTCAGGCAAGGACCAGGATCCTGGACCTGAGACCAAATGATGCTCCTATGTCAATACCAGAGAGAGGGTGATGGAGGTCCCAGGTGAGAGTAGCATGGGCAATTCAGACTTACAGACACTGTCAGGACACTGAGTGTAAGATGATTCAGTTCCATCTAGGGTCTAAATCCATAACCTGAAAGGCATAATTCATTTTACTGAATGTGGAAAGGACAAAGATTGAGTTGATTCCTTACTTAGGAATCTCACATTACTTCATGAAGTAAACCTGAACATATGCCTGTGTTTAACATTATGTAAAAAGTTCAAGAAATAAAGTCAAGGAAAAATATGGGCCTGAAGAAATCCAGTTAAAAGTGTTGCAATCAACATGAATTTATAGATTTTGGTATATGGAATTTTAGCTTTGGGATAATGCTTAGGGCTTGCAGTCATGGAAGCTTATCAAATGTAAAATCATCTGCAAAGCAGAGAACAATTACTATAACTGCTGCTGTTAGCTACCTTAATTTTCTTTCTGTTTATGCAGTCATCTTAGTTCATGGGTTATTTGCCATAATTATGATAATAATAATAATAATAATAATGATACTCTGAAAATAAAGTAAATCAATAAATCAGAGTCTGAAATTAAGCAAATAGTAACCTGTAAACCAAATTTCTGAACTCTCAAGTCTATAAATTACATGGGGCAAAGTTGAGGTGGCTTGCCTAGCTAGTTATTGTCAGGGCAGGCCCCAAATGAGAGATAAAGACATAGGATATATATGTTTCATAACCAAGTAAAAATTCAATTTAAAAAAAGAGACGCTTTCTCTAATTAAAGCACATTTTGCAGTATGTCTCATCTGCATTCAGCATATATTTTGGAAATCTCAAATTTACCTAGAAATTATCTACATACAAGTTTTTAAAAGAAAATACCTTTGTAAGTGAGTCTTTAAGACAACACATTTTTGTTAAGTTCTGGAAATACTAATGGTCTACACCAGAATAATAAAAGCTGATGTAATGTTCCATTTCAGATATTATGAAATACTTGAACAATGAGAATAATTACATAGAGATAACAGTATTCTGATAACAGGTATGTTCTTGCATTGTGCACAGTTGAGAGCATAAACTCTTACACTTAGGATATCTGAGTCATTATTATCTCCTTATTTACTATTATCTGTCTCATTTCCTGAAAACATTTAACTATTAATTTACTGTCCTTGCCAAGTCACTTTAGATATGGATCCATTTAGTCCTTTTGATCTGGGAAGATAATAAATGTATGATCAGATTTTATTACAAGGATTCATGAGTTCATCCATGTGGTGTTTGGGGAGCAGGAAAATAAAAATGAAACACTATTTGGCAGGTCTTATATCGTAATAGAGAGGAAATCATAATAGGGTCAAAATCATTGGTTTTCATTATGCAATGGTATATTAATACAGGAATGCAAGAAATATATGTAAAAAATCCAGAACAGATTTTAAGACAAAAATCTTGATTTCTATTATCAAAAAAAAATGTCTCTGAATTTTTATAGTTCATTCTTTCTTACTGCTTTGTCCATGGCCATAAGTTCACAACAGTGAAATGAATATTCTTTTTATGTCAGAAAGAGTGGCACCAAGGCAAGAATCCAATTGCTTTGTTCTTTAATTTTGCTAGAAACGTTAAAATGGCCAGTTCTCCCTCTGGATGCATGTCTATCACAAGAGCTCAGCATTAACTGTTTAAGGCCAGTGTTTTGTTTGTTTGAAAATAAAACCCAGTATTATCGACTATATGGCACTATTTCTGCCATCACGTCACAAGTATCAGAAATATCTCTAACAACTGTACAATATGCGTCCAGTTACAGCATGATAGAAAGCTATAATCCATTTTCAGATTCCTAGTTATGTCAAAGGACTATAAAATTAATACTTTGATCAAAGAAGTGGTTTGGTTTTTTTCAGTTTCTGCTAACACATTAATTCTGTGGATGCTGCTTCAGTCCATGAAGTTTGAAATGACCTTTTTCAGTCCTACTTTGAATTAGTATATTAACAGCGGTAATACTGCAATCCCAAGACTGATGCAGTAATTTTCCAGCCTAATCATACTGAACTTCAAACATATTCATAGAAATTCTACTGACATTACTGTCTCAGAAGTATTTTTGCAATGTGTGTGAATTACACATGATGGCACAACCATTAGACAAGTGCCTGTACAGTTCATGGAAGTGAAATAGAAGATACCTCCCTATGGTAAAAGCTCATGTGAACCTTCTCTCCTTTTTAAAAATTTACTTAGACCTTATTTAAGTAAAAATTGAAAAAAATCCTTTAAAAAATTTATTTAGACCTTATATGAGAAAAAAATTGAAAAAAAATCTAAACAAAATCTCTTTTCCAGTCATCACTGGCAGCTCATGCCAACTATTTAAACTCTAAAGGAATAAGTAGTTAAGATAATTGTCTCCACACATGTAGACGACCCATACATATCCATGGACAACTGACACCATGCTGAAGGCTGAGCCAGCAGTGAAACTGCTGCATGTCACTCATTATTTGGACACCTTGATCAGCTGGACTAAGTGGCCTGATTTTCCAAGACCCTGGTGCTGGTCACAGCTAAGCCAGACACTTTCACTGTTGCGAGTGTGTTACCGATAGAACATGTGTATGTGTGTGGGACAAAGAATAGAACTTGTTAATGACCTGCTATATCCATCTTACTCAGACCTAAGATTTTATGCCATAGAGTGGCTTAGTTCCATTCTTAAGGTTACCGCACCCTAAATTTCCTTGTGTCAACAAAAAACACCGTAATATATTAATGCTCTTTTGGTCATTGCGGATGATAGAATTGCTGAGGCCAGAGGGGTCCTTTGGAGATCATCCAGTCCAAAATTCCTAAAAAAAGCTGAGTCAGCTAAGTTTTCAGTCCCCCTCACCGTCCGCTTATTAAGTCAGACGGTCTAATAGAATCGTATGGCAAGCCTTAACAAAATAGGGAACATTCACTGCTCTCCCCTCACATACAGAGACAATCACCTCATGATAGAAGACTATATCACATTGGTTAAGCATGATTTCTAACTCTAAATCCATGCTAATAATCGCCAGCAATATTCTTGTCCTTCATATACTTGAAAATGGTTTCCAGGACAATTCACTTCATCATGTACTCAGGACTGAAAGTGAGACTGAGCAGACTGAAGTTGTCTGGATCTTCCTTCTCACCTTGACAATCCTTTCAGTGAAGAATTTTTTTCTAAACCTCCCCTGACACAACTTGAAGCCACTTTCTCTTGTCCTATTACTTGCTACATGGGAGAAGAGACTGTCCCCTACCTCACTACAACTTTCTTTCAGGTAGTTATAGAGAGCAATAAGGCCTCCTCTGAGCCCCCTTTTCTCCAGGCTAAACAACTCCTGTTCACAACAGCCGCTCCTCGTAAGACTTGTTCTCTGGATCCTTCACTGGCTTCGCTGCCCTTCTTTGGATACAAGCCTGTAGTACTGTCCACCACTTTCATGGTTTCTTAACTCTCAGCTACATCTTACTTCAGACAACCAAATAAAAGAATAATAGAAGCTGTAAGGAATCTCTGGGAGTCAATTTTCCCCACCTCCCCCTTCTTCCAAGCTGGGCCTACTTGGAGCAGATTGCTCATAGCTGAGTCTGGTCAAGTACTGACTGTCTCCAAGTATGAAGATTCTTCGAGCTCTCCAGATAATCTCTTCCAGTTTAAATATCCTTGGGGAAATTTGTTTTCCTCTAAAATAACATATTTTAACATATTGGCAACTTCATACATTTCCTTGTAACTTCTGACCTTGCCTTTCATGCTTTTGTTGTGTATCTTTGAGATGATAATGTTAATGTCTTTCTCCTAAGTTCTATCAGTTCTGTGCTCAGTATCATGAAAGCTCTTTTCCTAGCATTTACCTTCCTTTTTACACAGTAAGTCTTTTTCCAACCCTAGATACAGTTTTGTAAGGTCTTTTCAGACCTCCTAGCCATGAATATAACATTTAACTCAGTATCTTTTTCAAAGTCACAGACATCACCCCATGTGTTGTTTTTTTCCAGGTTATTAATGAAGATACAGAATAAAATTGATCATACTAGTCATCCTGAGGATCAATCTGTTGACTCTTTTCTATTATGCAAAGTCATCATAAAATCTTACTTCTTTTTTCCAACCCCTCAATCACCAAATCTTCTAGTGAGTCTGACTTCATGCCCCCATGCTCAGGGGCAACACCCATTGTATTACACTGAGGAGTCCCATGCTATTAATCCAGGAACACAAGCAGGGCTCTGTAGCTAGACTAATAGACTTGCTGTTCTGTGTATGTTTCCCTACTGCCTGTAAAAAAGATTTCGACTACATCAAATCCAAGTACTGTTCCATGTCTGTTGACTTTCCCTCTGTTTTTACTGAAAATACTCCCCCATGATATTTTTATTCTGATTACCAGCAGATTGGCTCTGTTCCAGTTAATGTGAAAAATCCTACTTCTTGCATAGTTTCTTCAGGTCATGCATATGTAGCTGGCAGCATTACACAAGCTGTTGCTATGAGACCTGGATTCCCTGCTGGGCAGAGCCTTAGCAAACAGGACTGCATCCCTAAAATGTTCCTCCTACATTTCCTTAATTTATTGTTGCTAGCACAGATTAGGACCACTTGTTCTACTCTTTCACATCAAATTGCCTTATTTGGTCTTTAGTATCACAAACTCAGCAGTGACTTTGAATAATTACTAAATTTGCCACTACCAGCACCTTCTTCCACCCCTGAAGTTTCCCCGTTCTCTTACTTTAGAGTACGTCTTCAATAAGTTAACAATAAAGTGAGGCCTGGTCTTGCTTATTAGTTTTACCTCAGGTTCAGACATTCCTAAAAGTGTGGAGAAGAAGGCAAGGAGAAGTGAATTTCACAATCTTAGATTCCCACTTCCAGAGCAAACTAATCATTTACTTGTTCAGCAGCTACCTTTTTATAATCTCAGGCCAAAGAAATCTCTGCTTCATCATTGGGATCATCTTGACAAACAAATCTTTTTCGCATCCAGAAGAAACCACTTAGCAGATCTTGACTGACTCAAGCATCCATGAAAAATGCAATATCATAATCAAAATAACATCCACCGACTGTCCAAAACTGAAAATCACCAAGCTTACTTGCTTCTAGGAGTCATAGAATCATAGAATCATTTTGGTTGGTAAAGACACTTAAGATCGTTGAGTCCAATCATTAACCTAGTACAGGCCAATCCACCATTAAGCCACATCTCTAAGAGCCACATCTACATGTCTTTTAAATAACTCCCAGGATGGTGATTCAGCCACTCTCCTGGGAAGCCTTTCTATGAAGATATTTTTCCTAATAGTCAACTCAAATCTTCCTTGATGCAACTTGAGGCCATTTCCTCTTGTTCTTGTTGCTCGTTACTTGGAAGAAGAGACTGATCCCCACCTCCCCACAACCTCCTTTCAGGTAGTTGTAGAGAGTGATAAGGTCTCCCATCAGATAGCTTTTCTCCAGGCTAAACAACCCCAGATCACTCAGCCACTCCTCATAAGACTGGTGCTCTACACCTTCAGTAGATTTGTTGCCCTTCTTTGGACACACTCCAGCATCTCAATGTCCTGAATTTAACTAATGGTGACTGAATTTAACTCCATTCACCACCACTCTTTGGGCTTGACCATCCAACCAGTTTTTTATCCAGTGAAGCTTATGCTCATCTAAGCCATAAGCAGTTTCTCCAAGAGAATTCTGTGTGAAACAAGGTCAAAAGCTTTACTTAATGTCTAGATAGACAACATCTACAGCCTTTCCTTCATCCACTAAGTGGGTCTCTGTCACAGGAGGAGATCAGGTTAGTCAACCAGGACCTGCCTTTCACAGACCCATGCTGAGTGGGCCTGATCATCCGGTTGTCCTGTAGGTGCCACATGATGGCACTCAAGTTGATCTGCTTCATGACCTTCCCTGGCACTGAGGTCAGACTGACAGGCCTGTAGTTCCCTGGGTCCTCCTTCTAGCCCTTCTTGGAGATGGACATCACATTTGTTAACCTCCAGTCAACTAAGACTGACAAGTCAGATAATCTTCTTCCAGCTTCTCCCATGCAAAACTGCAATGAAAACTTTTGTGTCCTGTTTGTCACTCACTACTTCCTTCACAGGGCTGAGGAAAAATGTAAAAAAAAAAAATGGAGCAACTCTACATTTAAAAGATGTGCAATTGCAATTTGGATTTTTAGCCCATTGCCAAGATCGTCATATCTACATAAGTCCCATTTTTTACTAGTATCAGCTCTAACCTAAATGGTATTTGGAGGCAAACTTAGTGAGAACTGACATAAATAAGTTACATTTTCCAGTACAGAACAGGACAGAAGTTGAATGGTAGCTGTAAAGGATTTTAAGCAAGTATGGGGGTAATGCCAACTTTTGTAGTAAGAACTTTGAATTCAGGCTAGTGCTTTGTTTCCTTTTTTTTTTTTTCTTTTTTTTCGCAGTTTAGCCAGTTTCACTCTTGATTAGACATCATGTCTACAGCTCATCTCAGACACAATACTCACAATATTTCTACTTATATCTTCCCACTCAAGTCCTTCTGTTACTGAATTTGTAGGCCATGCTATCTGTTAGTGTCTGCTCAATAGTGTTAAACATAGTGTTATTCCATCAAAAGTTCAAGTCACCAGCTATGCAGAAGAGAACAGTAGTGTATAAATCCTGATTAATTTTTTTGAAAAAAAATAAACACAGATGAACTACTGGACACATTAAATTCCCAGTTAAATCTTAAAGAACAGTAACAAAACAACAAATCTGAAAACACCAAACTGAGTTCTAGAACGGATAAAGCTGGGAGAAGGGAAAGGAAGAAATTTGTTCATGGAGAATTAGGAAGATAGCCAGAAGTCTGAAACATAGCAGTAGAACTTATTTCAAGAGAATTAGAATGCTGAAGGAAATTGGTTTGTTATGTGCGCAACTATGCTGTCCATGACAGCTAATAAAAATAAAAAATAAACTAATATAAGTTTATTTACATTTAATACACATGTTCACTGAAAACTTTTGGTAAGGTCACAAATAAAAAATATTTGAAAACCAGTTGATCAGCCTCTGACAAATCTTGGAGTTCTGTCAGACATATTTTTATCATAAAATCATTAAAGCAAAGCTATCCGAATATAAATATTTCAAGAAAATGCACTTTATTCTGATAGTCTGAAGTCAAACTAGTGCTAACCAGTCCCATTTCATCATTCTGTGTTTAAATGCATCTAAATATCAGCTGTGGAGTTATTCAGTATCTCTTAAATGTTCTCATATATGATTATTTCCTATAGCATTCCTGTGTGACCTACTCTAGGTTCCTGCACTGGGGGGTTGGACTAGATGATCTTTCGAGGTTACTTCGAATCCCTAACATTCTGTGATTCTATGATTACTTCTTAATCTAATTTATCTTCTTTTGCTAATTTATGCTAATGTGTGCTAGCCAATAGAGCTTAAGACTTATGCAAAAGTCTAAATGTTTGAGAATAAGAGTATCAAACACATACCACAATCTCAATTGAAACAAAGGACTTCAGCATTCTGTTGATCTGCACCAGGATGCTTCATATGTGATAAGTTGCTGAAGTATTTCAGTAAAAATGAACCTGAACTGCAATGCAAATCCAAAGAACATGGGTAAAAACTTGTAGTATATTTAAGCCTATGTTTTACTTTGAAGCATGGTTCTTAAAATAAAAGTAAGTTGGTGTAGTTACAAGTGAGCAAGTTAGTGTAAATATATGACTGAAAGCGTATGCTGATTCAGAATCCGTACTAAATCATGATCTGTAGGATCATGACTACGTGATTCATGTATATATAGACAACTCCTACACGAAAATATATTCTTGGTCAAAGGCGCTTTTTTATTTATTTATTTATTTTCAGTTTTGAAGGGATTTTTTGTTTGTTTGCACTCAGTGTAATTCACTATCATCTATCACCTAGTAAAATGATAGATGTCTTCAACTTAGTCCTCAAAGGGCCTCTGTTAAGACTGCTGAGCAAACATCAGTTGACATTTTTAAGGTCATGACCAATACTAATTAAAAGTAAGATTAAATAAAAGTTCAGTTGGTAATCAAAAATACCCAATCAAAAGTACAGAGTTCCCCAAAGGTTATTCCCCAAATAGCTGTATCATAGACACCCTAAGTTCTAGCGTCTGAATCTTAGGACATAACCCATCTTGAAAGACCAGTATCTTATCAGCATTTATGAATCAAGAATACAAGCTCAGGAAGGTAACTTAAAGAGAAAATAACGTTATTTTCAGTTGTTTGTTTGGCCTTTTTTCCAAGGTCTTTTCTATCAGAAAATGTACAGTTCTTTTCTACCAGAAAATGTACTTAAACTAGATTTAAGAGGTTCTGAAAATTATCATAAGTGAAAAGGAGTGTGAAGTGAGGCCTGGTTCAAATCTATCGTGGACAACATGACGTCTGTGATGAAAATGAAGTAACTAGTTTTACACAACCCCTAGCAGGTTACACAAAGAGTGACTGCTGTGGAAGGACTGCGCAGAGAAGAAATGGTCTCTTAACTATAACATATTTCTAACAGACATGGAGTTAAATTGGCATACCATGTAGTTGTTTATAAAGTCACCATATAAGTGACAGGTTGTACTGCTGTGTCTGTGACTTGCATCTGTGTTATGGTAAGTCACAACACTTATTCATTATTGTTGTAGGATTCCTTTGCCCAGTTTCCTCAGTCTACTAAGTGTTAAGTGAGAGCAGTCCTCCTGTAGTATGAGCACAAGAACAACCCAAATCATTTATGTTCCACTAGAAGTGATAAAAGAAAGGTCTTTGGAGAGACTGAGGAAAGGCAAGGCTTCCTACTGTTTCCAGAGAATGTTGACCCCTGTGTAGGTAGCATACTAAGAGAATGATTATAATACACTGTATGAAATGTAGGATGTAATGCAGAGAATAGGCCTATTCTGATCCTCCTCATTTTCAAAGTTAGTATTGATCCGAGAGTCAATAGGCATGATTAGAGATGAATGAGGTAAAAAACCAAAACTTCGAAATTTAATCAAGAGGTTAAGCTCAAAGAACTCCAGGGGTTCCTTGCAACCAACTTTTTTCCTGTGTTTCCACTGGTCTTCAGAACACACCTACTCCAACACAGTGAATGTGAGGACCTACACATAAGAAAACAATCAGTAAGATCAAAAAAGTTGCCTGATTTTGCTTTCTTTGCAACTCCATTTACCATATGGGATGGGAACTGTGGTTTTGTTAGAAACAGGAAAAGGTAATGAGATCTTACATATACGTAATGTTACACCAAGAACTGATTGAGGAGAAAAAGTTTTTTTTAAAAAAAAAAGAGGAACAAAAGTAAAGGAACAAAATAAAAATAGAAGACAAAGCTCTAACAATCAGTGGGCATGTGAATTCTTCTGTAGTTTTATTTCAGGGCTAAGTATATGCATTGGGAACAGACTATTAATATCCATCTTGTACAAACATCTTGACTTCTTATTGCTGTTGTGTAGCATGTTAAGATTTACATTGTGACATATTCATTTACAATCCTTTCTAACCACACTAAGTACCTTAAAAAATGCATCATCCAAGATAAATGATGAAGAGCTCATTGAAAAATTGCTGCACATTTACAAATGACTATGACTTTATTACAAGTCACAGACTATACATTGCTTAAAATCTGGTCAGTACAGCAACGTGCCAAGGAAAATAGTATTTATATCCCACTGCAAGCACAATTTTCTTTTATTTATTTTTTTTTACAAGGTAGATTACTGGTAAGGACGATATTCTGAGCATCTCTGTGGCTACAACTCTCCTCAGTGTGCTTCATGAACTTTACACTGTCAGAAAAATGTGACTGAATACTTTACAGTCTTGGACCAGAGCTTTCACAGCGACTCGCACATCTTGCTGAGTTTTACTTGATACATAATCTCTCTCTGTATATCAGCGGTAACATATAGAAGCTGTCTGTTCCACCTTAGTAGTGTATATCTCATTACTATTCAGGCTGGGCCAGCTTGAATAACTCTTTCAACAACACTATCCATAACACAAAGTCCATCTTCAGAAGATACTGTATAAAATTCACTTGAAGAATTTAGGTGCATTTTCCAGTTCAAAATCCAGCCTTATTCACTTCCCAGCTCCACAGCATGGCTAGATCCAAGTAAAAACTACCCCATGTTCTCGATTTCATAAAAAGAGAAACTCAGGCTGCGGATCAGATACTATGGCAGGCTCCAGCAGGCATCTAATCTAGTCAGTTAATGGTCAAGACCCCTGAGTTGTTTTGCATCCTGTCTGCGGATAGTATGTCTAAGTGCACCAGAGAAAATGTAGATAAAGAATTTGAAGGAATTAGTTCTGACTTTTCCAGGAGTTATTTCATATATTAATAAAAGATTATGACTGTACTTGTGTCACTTCAAGCTTCTTATCAACAGAGCAATGACTGTAGTAGTGTTAAAGTAAGAACATGTAAAGCAAATTGAAGACTTGGAGTGCTAAGTCCACTGTCCTTAATGACTGCACTTTGCTAGAAATAGAAGGTGAATTTTCAGAATATCAAAACAAAAATCGTGACAGGCATCTGAGAGTAGGAAAATATTCTTATCTCTAATTAAAATCACTGAAATGTACAGTCATGGACTAGTCACATTAATTCATTTTTTGTCCTGATCACACATTATAAATTCACCATATGGGCTGTTCTGTAGAAAGCTTTTATTTCTATATCCTCCAACTCTCCGAGCTAAGAAAATAACACATAACATTGAACAAGACTCCAACAGTGCATTTATATTGGTTCTCTGCTTGGCTTTGATTCCTGTGGCATTATCATCAAAAAGGGCAGTCCATGCTTTTTTCCTACCATGAGCTAAACCTGGAGGTTTTAGATGTTTATAAAACTTCCCCGGACCCCCATATGTATAAATTCACATTGATTTCATTTTGATGTTCCGTTTGGATTTTAAAAAGGAAAAGATATGGGATAGTAGAATTTATATACACTTTAACCAGAGGGAACTCTTGTTCACTGAGAGGCTGCTGGTTTTTTCTTCCCTTTGGGCTCCCTGAAGGAGCTCTTAACTCCATGCAGCTGGCTTCCTGAGAGCTGAATAAACCCACAATGCAGAACATAGAATCATGTCAGTAGTTTTTATTTAAACAAAAGAATCATTATGCTGTCCTTACGCTAACAGTTATTCCCTGAGGATGATTTCATGTGTGAATCTTGTTATTCTGTTCACTGCATATGGGTAGATTGTGTTCAGTTACATAACGACTGAAGTAATTTACATTTTTCTAGTTCTAGATCAATAATAGCGAATTCAGAATCCATTATTTTTTCTTTATAAAAGCCTAATTTTTGTTAAATAAAAATGAACTTTAGTCATAGAATTTCAAATGGGAAACCAGATCCTCAGTTACTATAAATCAATACAGCTCCATAAAACTAAATTGAATTATACAAATTAATCCCACCTAAGGGTTGTCCAATCTTCTGTTATAATTAGGATTGTAACCCCAAACCACTAGCAAGACATTGTTCAAACAATGAGTAGTAAGAAAAGTGATGCATTTACTTATTTTAGGAAACTACATGCAGACTTACAAACAGAGATATTCACATGTCTCTGGACAAAGTATACAACTGTAATTATGACAGAATTTAAAAAAAAAAAAAAAAAAAGTGAAAATAATTATTTAATTAGCCTGTGCATTCAATTATGTTTAGGAGAGTACCCAGATAGACGATAAAAGAAAGTTATCCCTTTCTGTTTTGCTTTAGAATATTCTACCACATAGGCATTGATAGGAAAATTAACTTTTAAAGAGATAGAATCACACTAGGATATATACTGAAGACAACAAAAGGAAGAAATATGCTCTTCTACATAAAGTTATTTATATAACTTTCAACAAAAATGTCAGGAACAATATCCTTAGATGCTTGAAGGAAAAGAGGTTTTCCTGGGGTTAGTTATAGAAATATACTGTGGTTCTTATTTACTTTCCAGGTTATATTAAAGATAAACTTCACAAGAGGATTGCAATTTATCTGTGAATATTTTTCACAATCCTTTACTGATGGATCATGATAATAAAAAAAGAAGATGAAAAGATATTTCAGGGCAACTGAAGAATCTAATTTAAACCTGGAAAAGGTTGATGGCCTAACAAAGTTTGGCAAGTTTGTGATCTTATTCATACTGTTGGAGAGCTACAGAGAAAAAAAAAACCAAAACAACAACCCATCTCAAAAAAACCTAACCCCAAACAAACAAACAGAAAAATACACCAAAACAAACAAACAAACAAACAATCACCACCAAACTTCTGTATCTATTTTCTAACAAGTTTGCAGTCTTTTGTCCTGGTATGATAAACTGAAAGTGTAAAGACAAAAGAAAGCAGATTAATATTACTCTACAATTTCCCCCTAAAGATCAGAAGTTATTTCCAGCCTTTTCATAGTAAATATGGACTTGACTATGAGACCAAGTGAAAAGGAGGCACAACCACTAGAAGACTGACCAGCAATATAGAGGGAGGTGATAGGTATGAGCCCCTTGGCATCTTACTAGCAAGACTAGTGAAAAACATTGCTCTTGGCAGCAGAATTGAATGGAAACTTTCTTCAGTCGGTTGCCTAAGAGCAGAGCATATGGCCACTGATTTTGAGCATGGGCTGAAATCAAATCTGACTTCACTGAAAGTTATCTTTCCTGGTTTGACCTGTAGTTAACAGTGAGACTTAATCCTTCGCTAATTGCTCCTTTTTATTTTTCTCCAGTCAGTAATCCAGCACTTACTATTACAGAGGCTAATTAATAACCACCAGTATCATTACTTTGTCCAACAACTCCTAAAATCTATCATTTTGTTTACCTTCACAACATCTTTTTCCACAATTTAATTATGCCATTCATAAATCTGGATAAGGCAGATACCTCCCAAGAGGTAATCCCTATGCAGATAATAGATTTCTCATTTAAAACATTATTCCTTTCAATAAGTCTTCACAAATCTTGCAATTACTATCCTTTTCTCTATCAATGACGACTTCCTTTAGCATGCATCTGACTGGAAGAGGATAAGATATCAGCTACTATTTTGCTCTTGTCTGTGTTGAATCTGAAGAAGACATAAAATCCAGGAGACAAAACACTCACCAAGAACTGCTAATAAAGGCTAGCCCTGTGGCATGCTACAAAAAGATTCAACAGGCAGTTTTGAAAACCTGAAAAAAAATGAGACGAGAACAAAGAAAACACGATGTTGGCATGCGGTCTGCAAACACCTATACAGATGCAGAAACTTCGGCTCAGAAGTGACCATGCAATGTATTAGGACCTGAAGTTCACATCATCCTCCAAGTCTCCACACTGAAGTATGAGCTTCAAGTCTTGTTTTCAGCCATATATCAACACTGCTTTAGGTCTTATGCACATGTACACATATGGGACAATTGTATACAGGGCTCACAGCAGCTTCGCATGAGGGACAACTGAAGTTTACATTTAGTCCCACAGATCCAAACACATTTCTCTGAGTTAAATCTTACATGCCACCCGAGAAAGACACCATTACTCTCTGTGAACCTAAAAGTATGCTAAGAACATCAGTTTTGAGTGTGTAACATTCTACTAAATCTGAGCATCTTACATCCAAAATGAGTGATTAATACAGGAAGTTGAATCTCAATGTCTCTCCCAGAAAAAAAGCAAAAACAAAACACAACAAATAATTAAAATAACTCCCTTAAAAGTTTCAGTATTTTGAAAAGCTTTATCTTATCTTTTTTTCTACTAAATTCTTTAAGCTTTTCCAAAACACCTATACTACATATTCGGACGCATTCTGTATTTTCCTCGCCAGAAAAACAGAATATCTAGTAGGAGTCTGGATCATATTGCATATGTATCATCATAGGATACATAATTACATTCACAAATCATCATTTAAATTAAGCTTATTTTATACCTTTTTTTTTTTTACTTCTTGTAATAAGGTTTAATCAAAGCCTTAATCCAGCAAATTATATACTACATGTGCTAACAAAATAAGACAGATCATTACCTCTTTTCCTGCTTTTCAATATGAAACACGGAGTTAATTTTCTGTGTCAATAGGCTTTTAAAAGTTATAACAAATGAATTAAAAAAATCTAATGTGTCATAATTTTTGAAAATGTTAAATTTATCGTTTATGTTTACATTAACCAACCCATTACATTTGTTGCTTGAGACATAATTATACAAAAGCTGACCTTTTTCTTTATGAACTCATTTTCAGTGCTTGAGTCTTGTGGGGGTTTTTGCTCCTTCTTTCAAAAGCTCATGATTCAGTTAATACATACGAGTTCAAGACAATAATAAAGACAAATCATCTGAAAAATAAAAGCACTGCACTCCATTGCAGATCATTTAAATGCAAACATGGAACTTCACTCCTCTAAAAGAAAAAACAAGCAGCCATCACAGACTGGATTTGCAAAACACTCAAGGTGGAAAAAAAAAACTGTGATTTTTTGGATAGCTTCTTAGAGTCTTGTTGTGGGCTTCATCTTCTCTCTCAGCCTGTCCTATAGGTTGGTCTGTCTTTTTTTTTTTTTCGCTTTCTCTTTGATACCTACAAAATCCTTCTCTGTTTTTCTTTCCTCCACTCTCTTCTCTCCACACTGGAGAAGAGTTTTGGCTCCATCTTCTCCATGCTCTCCCATTTGGTAGTTACAGACAGCAATTATCCCTGAGAGACCCTGGAGAAAGAACAGAGAAGATCCAGGGCCTAGACCCAGGATCACACATGACAGAGCCAGGACCCCTGCACTGGCCTACCTGACCTTCATCCAGGGCTACATTGTCTTCCCCATGGGATAGGGAGGTCGTATCAGTTGTTAACATTAAACGTATCTGGAATCAAGTGTGCATGGGTACCCAAGTCCACTCTAGTTTCTGCACTGCACCTACTCAGGACATCTACGAATTGTGAAACAGATATAATGATTAACAAAATTCAGCAGAGAAAACTATTTACCACCTATTTCTGACCTAGTGTTCATTTGCCTTTTGAGGTTATTTAGAAATCCTAGTCTACTGTTTTGTAGTTCAAAATTATAAATGTTAATAAATGAATACAGTATCTTCCTCTCAGAACTGCTGTGAGTAGGCAACAGACATGATAAACAGCATTTCTGGAATTTTTACAGAATGAATTTTATTGTCCCCCAAATTAAATATATTTTCAAGGTTTCTAAGTATAGTTTAAAAATATTTTTGCCTGTTTATTTATGCATCAAAAATTGTCAAATCAAGTGTTTTCACTAAATTTTTGTGTTTAGTTTAAAGACAGTTTAGTTACTCTTTGTGCAACAAACTCATTTACATAAGTGGTAAAAATGTAAAAGATGAGATTTCTACATTTTTTATATATACTCTGTAGTATATAGCATGCATTTGAGTTCAAGAGGATATAATGGTAGAATTTTATTTAGACAAGGACCATTTGCCTCATGTCAGAGAAGGAAATATCCCTGCAACTCCAAGGTCAGCTGTTTTCTGACCATATATTCCATCTTGACATCCATCCTATCCTAGACACGCACACACCCACCCCAAAAAACCTCAATCCATCAAAAAAATCCAAAAGTCACCAACAATCATTTAATCTATGATAGCCTTATTTCTTCCTCACCACAAAAAAAAGAACCAGATCACAACTCTTTTCACCTTAAAGCTCCTCAAGATCATCTCTGAACTTTTCCAACCCTCTTGCAGGAATTTGCAGTAGTTGCTTCCCACTATTCCTAGAAGTATCTCTGGCAGATCACAACTCTTTTCACCTTAAAGCTTCTCAAGATCATCTCTGAACTTTTCCCTCTTGAACTGTTACTCATTTCTATGTTGTTAGCTTTCAGGCCTGCTTCATGTTGTTCTCATGTTAAACCAGAGGTGTAAATTTAACTCATACACACAGTTACCAGTGGGACAACCCAAAATGACCTATCTTTCCCGATTGCTACTAAAAGGCAAAAGGGGAGGCAAGAAGATGTTCTAATGCCAAAAATTACTATCTTGTGATTAGATTCAATCCATTTCCCAAAATTATTACAAGAAAATTAAAGTTTAATAGGATGAGTCTATACTTTCTGTACATTTACTCTGTTGAAGATACAGGTATTTCTTTGTTTACTGTCTTGTAGAACTGCTGGGTCATCTGAGAAAAAAACCATGGTGTGCATCTCTTTTTATGTATTCCTTATGCACTTGAAGATATACCTTTTTGTAGTCATAAAACTAGTAGAATCATTCATAATTCTCAAAAGCATAAGAAAATATTTGTAAGTCTACCATACATGATAAACTGCATATGGCTTTCTTATCTCTTATATGGACTTCCCTTTTAATACCACATATGTATTTGTTAAAAACAACATTCTTAATTTTATCTGAAAGTAGATTTTCACTCTTCTCCAATAGATTGACATTTTGTCAGGGCTGACATAATGTTTTACCTAAGCTGACAAATGCTTGATTTGATTTCTGTTTCCCTGTGAAAAATAAAGATATAAAGACTTTAAATTAAGATCAAAGAACTTTCTCATCTTCACTGCTCACTGTAGTACTTAATCCCAGTTTGACAGTTTTTATGCAGAGATTGTGATTTAGTATTTCAAAAATACTACATATTTTAAGAATATTAAAATATTAATCATTTATATGCTCTTAGAGAAACGGTACCCCAGAGAACAATCTGGACAAACATTCTCAACTGCAAAGATTTTCTGATATTCTATTTTACTTAAAGCATCAAATAGCATCGTATGTATTAAAAAATTACTAGTAAGTTTTCTAGAAATCCTTTCAATGCAAACAATTAGCTTTGATACCTTTTTATTTTACATTTATTTGAGAACAATAAATGTAACTTTTTTTTTTTTTTTAGCTACTTATGCAAAATGAAATGTCCATGAAGCAGACTAACTTTTTATACTACTGGGTCCAGAGATCCTAGTAAAGGTCTGCAGTACAGATTCATATTAACTTCATGTTAGAGAAGAGATCAAGATATACATCACCTCTTTTTGCCTTCCAGAGGGAAGAATCCTGAATCCTGAGGTCAGTTAGGAAATCTGCTATTGGTCAATTTTGCTAACCTATTTTGGGAGACAGGATGCTAGGACATGCATAAGGTTTCATTCTCAGAGGTTAATCTAAACCTATCCTCAAGAAGAATGTGGGCCTCTAAGGAAAGTTTGGGTCATTTCTTCTAAGATCACAAGATCTGCAGTATAATAATCAGCTAAGATATGCTAAGGTGTACTGAAAAACAGAAATAGGAGTCACTTTGCTATTGTGTTATAGAAAACGTGGGTATTTGTGACACCTGAGCATGCTAGCTTATCTTCTGCTGCCATGCCAGAAAGGCAGAGAAGTCCTGTGCTGCCCACCAGTCACATATGAATAGCTCGGAGCTTCTCAAATAACATTCGACACCTACATTTGAACAACCAAATTTGATCCTGAGGGATCTAACATCCTACCTGTTTCTTTTAGCAAGTTAAAACAACTGCATTCCTTCCCTGAGGTGAAAAGACTATGCTGGCATTAAGCCTGAGAAGATGGATGGATATAAATTCTGGTGCTTTGAGCATTCACCTGTGATACAGCACAATGCCTTCCAGTGCTGAACTAGTTGTGTGCATTTTAGGCAACATAAAAGAAGAAAAGCAATGGACATTGATACACAATATTAAAAGAAAGCCTGATTTTAATCAGGCATATTCCAGATAAACGTAATAGACTTAAATTACTATCTGCCAGCTATAAAAGCAGAAAGGTAGAGGAATTTGAAAAGAGAGTGGGTTGGAAGGGGAAAGACAGGGAGGATGAAAGATGAAAAAAAGCTGTGCAGCTATTTTGTGGTGAAAAAGATTATGGAATTCTCTAGATGTTGATATGGGTGACTCTAAAGCACACATGTTTAACTCGGATCCTAAACACTACAGGAATTTAAGGCCTGAGAGTAATGTTCCTGCCTTAGATTATTTTATAGCTACTCAAAATTCATTCTAGTGTTCTTTTTATTATTGGTTTGTTTCTTTTTCTTGAAATTTGAAGTTTCATCCTTTGAGACTTCTCCGGCTAAACAATCCAAAATAAACTCTTCAGTACTAACTTTTGATTGGCTTTAAAATTCTCAGTCTTCAGTTTTTGTGAATATTCCCTTGTTTATAGGTTAGATCATAAACTACATCTGTTTTCTCTGAATCACTCACTAACTTGTAAGTTTGTCACCTAGTTTTGGGGTTTGGTTTTTTTTTTTGGTTTTTTTTTTGTTTGTTTGGGGTTTTTTTGTAACAAACATTGACAGCTTCAGTTTTTCTTAGTACAGGAGTTTCCCTGTGCCTTTGATTGTTCCCATTATTCATACATAAGCCTCCTCAACTTCTGCACTATTCTTTGAGTGACTAATTAGATTCATCTGATGCTTCATATTATTATGATGTATCTAAATAAAAAATAGTATTAAACTATATTCATAAATCTGTTACAGTTTAGGGTCAGGGCAGCCCCCTAACAGATGCTCTCTATTAACCCCCTTCCCTCCCCAAAGGGGAAGAGAAAAGGAATAAGGGAGAGAGACTCATCGATTAGAAAAGGAAACTAGAACAGCTTTAATGAAAATGGAAAATAATGATAATAAAATGGAATATATATAAATATATTAAAAAAAAACCAGTATTGAACCCAAACCCTCTGATGGCAATTATGTCACCATCACCACTGATGTCATGGAGCAGGTGCCAGGAAAGTCCCAGAATGGGTCCAGCAGCAGATGGGAACCATGTTCAGGAGTTGATTTCCAGTGCTGAATTCAGGAACACTCCTATCAGGATTGAAGGCAGGATGGACAGAGTTCTCTTTGGATTCCAGCCACTGAAGGCACGAGGAAGAATCTGAGCAAGGACCAGAGCAAGAGCCCCTGAGCCGAGAGCAACCGAGCAAGGGCTCCCAGCAGCCGAATATGGCATCTATGGGATAGAACATCCCCTTGGTCAATTTAAGGGCACCAATCTGTCTGCTCCTCCCTGCAGGTGCAGCTTTTTACTTTCTGCACCCACCATAAGATTCAACAGTGGCCTTGGTCTGCACATCAATCCTTGGTAGTAACTCTAAACATTGAGCGTTATCACTGCTAGAAGCAGGCACTGCCTGTGAAAACATGCTGCTAATTTCAGGAAGTGCTGTTAGTTAAAGGAACTGAGCTGAAAAGTAAAAATCACTGAACAGAATTCTTCTGTTCTATCTCGAACCAAGACAATAAACATATGTAGTCTACAATTGATTTATAAAAGTGTCATACACAGTATAAATATGTTTTAAATATCATTTAAGAAAATGAGTTGCAGTAAGTGCAATACACAGTACAAAATAGTATTGTGTGCATTATTTACAATCAGAGGTCTTTTTCGTGATAACACCTTATCCAGTTTAGCAGGTGACTCCTTTATATTTGGTTTCCTGCTTCTCTTTTTGTTTGAGGTTTGTCATTTGCAGTAAGATTTTGATGCATATTTGGAAGAAACAATAAGGGATGAGACAAAAGGATAAGAATAAGGAATACACGGAGGACTTTGGGACTGCAGGACAGACTGAGTAAATGGTAAAAATCCAGATGATTTAAAGACACTGTATAAAACTGTTACTGCCACAGCTAGAAGACTGAGACGAAAAGCTGTGTAAAGGACTGAGTACTCCTGAGGGACTGAAGTAGTTGAAATAATGTCAAGGGATAACAAGAATTAAACAGAATCTAGCTCCTTCGTGACAGGCGAGAAAGTTTCCTGTTTTTCAGATGCTGGAGTAGAGTCTAAGACAACACCTCATCATTTTTACATAGTCAGTGAATATGTAAAGCTATCACAAAAATTAATCTAACTGTCCATGAGTGTTAGTTACATATAGAAAATAACAAACTTTCAGGTGTATTAGATGTTGTGGCTGGTAACAGTTCAAAAAAGCTTCAAAGAAAGACTGGGAAAGCTCATGGAAGACCATACTCTTATAGGCTATTAGACACAAAAGTAACACGGTCGCTCTGCAACAAAAATTTTGTAAGTATGACAGCCTATTGGGGAAAGCACTGGCGTGTTTTGTGCTGTCTTCACTCTTCTCTAAATATCTGCAGTAAGCAACTATCAAAAAAAAGAGTGTATGAATTGCAAAGGTCTTTGATTGGATTTATATAATAATTCTTATATTCTTAGGCATTTCCTCTGCTAGCTGAAGAAAATCGGTGCCCTGAACCTAAAATTCATAGTACTCTGTATTGGATCTCACTAGGATAAAGTTAATTTTCTTCATGTTTCTATGGTGCTGTTTGGGATTTGAGATGACTTTCACTCTTATTTTAAACACTGCCAGAAGCCATCATGTTAGGTGAGTGTAACAGGAGTCCAGGAACTGAAATACTGAGTTGTTTTTTTTTCCTGAGCTTTGAACTCATGCCTATTAGAAGTAGATTGGAACAAAGACATACAATAATCTTTCAATTAGATATGATCATAACTCATAGAAAAACATCTGAAAGAAACATGTGGAATTTAAATTCTAAAACCTAGCAAGGCTCAGTGGTATGTTTCAGTTCCCATTTCCAGGAATGTCTATGCACTACGGCGAAAGTCGTGCTGAGAAAGGAATTACCCCACCTGCTTTATAAATCCTTAAAGGGCAAAGGCATGAGATAAATGTCAATGGGTTTAATTCACTCTAAGGACATCTCCTGCACTGCAGTAGCCACTAAATTGCTTGCTTATGGAGTTCAGTATGCAAAATCCAAGCAGCGTAAGGATAACTGCGTTGCTTCAGATAAGCAAAAAGGGATTCTACAAATCCT
The DNA here is from genome assembly GCA_013396935.1 of Baryphthengus martii. NCBI lineage: Eukaryota > Metazoa > Chordata > Aves > Coraciiformes > Momotidae > Baryphthengus > Baryphthengus martii. Next base: position 2,567 of record VWZK01011818.1, on the reverse strand, counting down.
TCTTCGTTTATAGATTCTCAGGGTATGCTGTTCTTGCATTTTGAGTGGTTTACAGTGGTGCATCAAGTAGCAACATAATATCTGACTGTTCTTCCTGTCTCCCAATAACATATGCTCTGGAAAAAAGCTCAGCAGAAGTGCTTGAAAAGATATCAAAGGTACAGGCCGTAAGATAGATCTGAAAGGAAAAAAAAAAAAAAAAAAGCTGCTAATTCTCCTGAAGGTTACTTTGAGTTCAGCCACAGAATGTTTAGTGTAATTTCTTACTAGTGTATGAAAAGGTAATTTTTTGCTTTTACTACAAATATGACCATATTAGCTATTTCATCCACCTGATTTTTTTTTTCTGAATAGAATTGAACTTGTTTACAGTATTAAGCTTCCTTTACTGAAATTCTAAATAAAAAGTGCTATTTCATCATTTGTTCACTCAAACAGATCTAACCACTTTTGCTGCTATGGTTACACAAATAAGATTTTTGGAGGCTGGAACAGTACATGGGAAACAGGTATAAAATCCTCTTTTTCATCAACAATTACATGCAAAAGACACTAGAGTGGTATTTCCAAACTGCCAGCTGCTGAATCCCTGTGTAATCTTCTACTTAACCATATGCAAGACTGAGGCAGGATATTTGACTGTTCCAGGAATCGCTACAAATATCCCTCTAAGACAGAGCATGACCACTCACATGCCCACTATCCAATTTGCAACTTCCAAGGTAATGATGATCAAATGAGTCCACTGGTCAGAAACAAGCATACAAGTTGCCAAGTCCCTGTGTGCACTAATATGCCCTAACAGTCTTTACTAGCTTCAGCTGAGGCCTCCATCCATACTCATGGGCCCAGGAGCTCTGTTTAAGCTCAACTCAAGGCCTTCAGTTCCTGTTTGAGCTATGCTGAAGTAGTATTACTTTCTAGCTGTAAATACAGCCAGAGACTCCTGATCTGAACCTCCATCTGCCGACTGACTCAGACCTGACAGCATTTATGTCTTTTTCCAATCAATAGAACTGTATACCTTGACAGAGCTTGACCTTAGTCCTTCCTCATTATCATGGACTTGCTCAGTGATCACTGGACCTGAGTTTGTGACCTAAAGATTGACTTTCCAGCTTGAATTTGCTATCACCTGATAGCACTTCATGATCTGGGCTATTACTTGGACCTGACTGCAATCATAGAATCATTGGAATTGGAATGGAACTCTAGAGATCATCTAGTCCAACCCCTCCCCCCCGCCTAAAGAAGGTCTGCCTAGAGCACATTACATAGGATTGCATCCAGGTCGGCTTTGAATACCTCCAGAGAAGAGGATTCCACAACCTCCTTGGGCAGCTTGTTCTGGTATTTTGTCACACTTTCAATAAAGAAATTTTTCCTCATATTTAGATGGAACTTCCTGTGTTCCAGCTCGTGCCTACTGCCCCTTGTCCTGTCACAGGGCAACAGCGAAGAGTCTGGCTCCATCCTCCTTACAACACCCTTTAGATATTTATAGACACCGATAAGGAGGTCTCCTCTTAGTCCTCTCTTCTCCAAGATAAACAGTCCCAGCTCTCTCAACCTTTCCTCATAAGAGAGGTGCTCCAGTCCCCTCATCACCTGTGTTGCCCTCCGCTGGAGTCTCTCCAGTAGTTTCCTGTCTGTCTTGAACTGGGGAGCCCAGAACTGGACACAGTATTCCAGATGTGACCTTAACAGGGCAGAATAGTGGGAGGGGGTGAATGACCTCCCTTCACCTACTGGTCACACTCTTTTTCGGCACCCCAGGATACCACTGGCCTTCTTGGTCACTAGGGCACGTGGTTAACTTACTGTCTACCAGGACTCCAAGATCCTTCTCCTCAGGGCTGCTTTTCAGCAGGTCTACCCCTAACCTATATTGATGCATGCGGTTGTTTCCCCCCCAGGTGAAGGACCCTACATTTGCCCTTCTTGAACTTCATCAGGTTCCCCTTGGCCCAACACTCCAGCCTGTCCAGGTCTCACTGAACAGCAGCAAAACCCTCTGGTGTGTCAGCCACTCCTCCCAGTTTTGTATCATCAGCAAACTTTCTGAGGATACACTCTGTCCTCTCATCTAGGTCACTGATGAATATGTGACATAAGACCAGACCCAGTACTGGCCCCTGGGGAACACCGCTGGCTACAGGCCTCCAACTGAACCCTGCATTATTGATCACAACCCTCTGAGCTCTATCACCCAACCAGCTCTCAATCCACCTCACTGTCCACTCACCTAACCCACACTTCACGAGTGGGGCAGCGTTTAACGGCAGCGGGGTGGCAGCCGGCTCCGGCCACGCCGCCTCAGCTGCCCGCCCACAAGCTGCCCGCCCCCGGCACACAGGGCAGCAGGGGACCTCTCCCGGCTTCCAAAAGCCCCCTAAAGAGACAGAAAAAGAGCCAAAACGAGCCCTCTGCCGACCCTTTCCGCCGCGATGACCCCTCCCCAGCACGGACTCACCGCACCGGAGCCGCTCCCTCGGCGAAGGAACCGCAGTGCCCCGCGTGTCCGCCCCGCGCGCCCGGCCCTCGCCGCCGGTTCGCTCAGCGCCCCC
>VWZK01011813.1:16021-26801 GCA_013396935.1 Baryphthengus martii | reverse complement strand
GGGGGGGGGCTGTACCTGCCACAATGTGTATAGCCATCCTCTACAGCCCTTCTTGCACAAGGGTGGGATGTCACTCATATACAGCAATAGGACTTGAAACTCTTAATTCTCTTCTCTTTCTGAATAGAATTACCTGTTCTTATTAAGCAAGGGTCTGCTCGCACTCTAGCAAAAAAAAAAAAAAGGCACTTTAAAATTAATCAGCAGCTATTTTTTGAAGAGGGGGTTTTACAAGCAACTTCTGTATGGAAGGTATTGGGTTTTGGTTTGGTTTGATTTGATTTGCTTCGTTTATTGGTTTGGGTTTGGTTTTTTATGTTAAAAGATGAAATGCTAGTTTCTTTGGTCTTTTTACAAGTTTTAGAATCTTTGAAGTACTGACATTGCTGTGTTCCCGTTTTAAGCTCTTCACGGAAACAGATCAGAACAGTGTCAATTTCTACTTGCTGTCCAATCACTGAGCCTATGAAATGACTTACTCTTTAAGCTGGAACACCTTGCAGCCAGTTTAGATTCTCTAAAGTAAAATTGCAATTTAAGGTTACAAAGGTCACAATGACTAATGGAGGGCTCCAGCCTTTAGATCTAGGAGTTACTTTGTGAAAACGAAAAGCCTTCCAAGGTTTTCATCCTAAAAACTGAAAAGACTTAGAAGAGCTTCCAATGACTGCAGTAAGTTAATCACATGCTCAAAAAGATGGGTAATGTAATGAAGTTTTGGGGGAGCTACTACAAGGCTCAGCTTAGTTTCAGGGAGGGAGACAGGGGGAAGGAATAAGTTCAAAATTAAGGCTGTCGGTTCTCACTAAACATAGTAAAAAAAACGCCCCTGATTTCATTGTGTATTTATTTAACTTTATATGTCTCCAGATAATGGTATATCAAAATACTTTATAGAAAAATAATACACATACATGCAGTGAACCCCCTTCTCCTCTCCCAAGCACAATACTGCAGTAACAGACACCTGTTGTGGCTCAGGGACAAATGGCCACCCAGCTGCTCACTCATACACCTTCCTCCAGCCTTTTTTCCTTACTTAGTTTCAATCCTAGCTCCCCGCTTCCCCCTGAGCTGGTGGGGAGCTGGGTGGTTACAGTCTGCTCCTTCCTTGCTCCACTGCAGGTCCTTCCCACAGGCTGTAGTCCTTCAGAAGCAACCTGCTCTACCTTGGGCCCTCCATTGGCTTCAAGGGAGTACCTGGAGCAACCTCTTTCTCTGATCTTGGTGTGCACGCTGCTGTTTCTCTCACTTTTTGTTCACTCCTCCCCTGCCTGTGTGGTGTTTTCTGCCTTTCCTTACTCAAGAAGTGCCATCATTACGGCTGATGCGCTCAGCTTTGGCCAGTGGTGAGTTCATTGGAGCTGTCTGGACCTGCCATTTACACCCAACACAGCTGGGTTTGGGGTTGCTCATATGCAATGAGAGAAAAGATCTCCAGGATCTACCACTGAGCTTCGTGTGCTCTTTTGGGAAATTCCCAGCCCTCTGAGGCACACCCTCAACACCAAGGGCATTCCTCTCTGGGAAACAATCTATAACTTCGGTTCCTACCGGTCAGGGCTCCCCAAGCCAGCCAGCTGGCTGCCCTGGCCTCACTAAGCAAACCTGCCTGTACACCCCAGCCTGAGCTCAGCTGGGGCTCTCACCTCAACTACTAAGGAGGCCTAGAAACAAATGCCTTCCCATTCTTATAAATCACCTTTTCAGGGCACCATGTTGCTTAACTATTATCATGGTGTCAGAAGGCCTAGAAACACTCTTCTAAGTGGAATTTTTCCAAAAGAATTGCCAGGGTACTGAACGGATCATCAGCTGCTAGAGACGGGACCATCATGGGAGGCAGGGCAGGGCCTGGCACCCAGGATCGCCCCACCAGGGAGCAGGGCAGCTGAGGGACAGCCTTAGTCCCAGGCACCAGTCACCACTCTGGTGATGTGGACAGTCAAGGCTGGGACAGGACATCTGCCTTTGAGTAGGGGATAGGCTCAGGCCTGGAGTGGTCTCAGGTTAGCATCCAGTGCCAGAACCTCAGAGTAAAACAGGTCCCGGAACCTGAGATCAGCCTGTAGCATTTACAAAGCCCTAGTCACTTCTGTGAGAAAGACTCAAAAATAATGAGATAGCTTGAGAGGAAAAGAAACAGGAACAAAACCAGGTGGAACTGAAACATAAAAATGTTAAACACCGTATTTGTTTATTTTTCTGTCTATACATGAACGAGTTAAATACTAATTTAGCAAGACAGCTTTTTTCACCTCATTGAAAGATTCCTTCTCTTGATCAAGCCTGACTGCACCTTTAAAAGAAATTCTGTGTTTCACAACATGCTTGTGTGACTCCCCCAAAAGAGGATTTTATTTCCCTACCACAAAGTTGCCTGAGAAATATTTTCCTTTTAAAATGTGATTAAGAACTCTTTTCATAAAATGGATCCCTTTAAAATTAAAATACCTGATCCTTGTAAATCTTTGTAAATAAATATTAGGAAGATGATAATTCCCACTGAGCATGGATGGCAGGTGAAGATGGGTAACCTGAATGGTCGGCATTGATTTTTCTTCTGTCCAAGATGGGTGGAAAGGGACAGTGATGGTGCTTTGAACTATTCAGGCTCACTGAGCCAGAAGAGAGGAGACAATAGGAAGGAAGAGAAGGCCTGAAAGTGTGTTGTAGGTGTTTGACCTTAGGAGATACAGTATAAACACTCCCTCTCAGATGTGAGTCTTTCCCTGAGCTATTTCCAGGGTAAAGCAGGAAAGCATCCTTCTGATAAATCCAGATAGAAAAGTGCAATGTACTATTTAATTAGCAGTAAATTAGTTTTTGACATAGTGATTTACATGCAGCTTTGCATTTGGATACTATAATATTATCATTGAGCAATTAACTAAAACTGGTGAAAGGGCTGAGGGGTGGCAAGCACCTCCTGTATTAATGATTCCATTGTACCTGAATATGATACTTAAATAATTAATTCACAATTCACTGTAAACCCAAAAGCTCTTTTTCTTTTGCACGTACCAACAGGCACACATCGGGAATAACACACTCCTTTCCTGGAAGGCTTTGTGCTATCCATTGTTGCTCAATCAAGTTCTGGAAAATGGAAAATTATGTTAGATAACCTGAAAGAAGTTCCTGTCTTTGTAAGGAATGTAAATTATGCTAATTGTGACATCTCTGGTCGTGTATTTTTATCTGGACTGAATTCCTCAGTAGTCTCTCTGGTGCCTTAAGTTACTCAGGAGCAACTGTTTCAATCTTTCATATGTGGTATCTGTCAAAGGCCAATTTTGCAGTAGAAAATCTGTTATACTTTATAGTTGATTGTTCTTATATATCCAGAGTGATTTTAATCAAACATAAACAGTTGTGTTGATTAAAATTGTGATGTTTGAAGGAGCTCAGGCCAAATATTAACCATTAAGCACCCAAAATGGTTATGGGTGGATTATCCAAGTTTTTAGTGAGGCTGGAAAAAGGACTGGAAATATAATGTCCTTAGGAGCCATGAAAATAATTACATGCATATGACCCTCAGAGAATGGAGGGATTTTGCACAGCCTTCTTGCTCTTGCCATGCTACAAAGCAAGTGGGTGATGATCTGGATTTCCTGAAGGCTGATTCTTTTCTTCCATGCTGCTTTCTCAGTGTATAACCACAGAAGCAGGTGTCATCTGGGTGTAGTCTGTTTGAAGTGAAGAGTAATGTCCATGTGTAGTTTATTTCTAAATACTCATACTGTCAATTATATATTATTTTCATCAAGATGTACATTTCCCTTTCACAGGGGAATCCATGATAACACTAGGCCTTTGGATTTCCTTTGTATTTCCTTTTTCCTTTTTTTTTTTTTAAACTGTGATTAATAATATTCAGTGGCTGAAAGTACCGGTTTTCCTAATACATGACATAACTGTAAACTGTTCCTCATAGTCCTAACATAATTGCATTAGAAATTCCTGTTTAAAATGTGACAATTTGCAAGTGCATAGCACACTTTGGGCTCTGTAGAACAACAATCTGAGCTTTTCAGCAATATAAAATAGAAGAACGATAACATGTAAAACTTACAGTTTTAAAATGCCTTTTTTAAATGTTAGGCCGAAATTATCCAAGCCTTATGTAACACTCAAACAAGTCTCTGTAGTCTCAGGCAATTTTAGAAAAACAAAACTGAAAATAAGTTTTACTGCTGGTATTATTAAACCAGGAACCTTTGTGCTGCCTGTGTCCAGTGCTTATATTTCACGTTTCTCCACTCATAAATCATCTTGGTCCAGTATCTGTTGTGTTCCTGCCTGGTGCTGTTCTGACCTGCTTGAATGTGACTGCTGACAGTGTAAACAAACAATTCCTGAGTGTCCTTCAGTAGAAAGAGTTAGCAACACTTCAGAATGACCTGTGTGTCATGTATTGCTGTGGATTCTACCAAGTACATGGTATTTGATAACCACTGCATCTTTGGAGGCAGCAGATCTGAAATGGAGGAAAATGGTTTGGTTTTGTTTTTTTTTCTATGGTATAGTGTATTCCTAAATTGTGAAAGTCATACTCCTGAGGGTGTGTGAACTCCACAGCAGGGTCCTCCGTAAAAGTGTATAGATAAATTCTATGAGGAATGTCTACAAATAACTCTTAAATGTAGTGGAAAAGATTTAGTGTCTAACTACTTCCGGTTGCCCGAAGTTGGGCATATAGTAAAGCATAAGATTTGCTTTAGTCTTTTACCGTGTTCAGAAATTCTTTCCCTTTACTCATTGCAACTGGTTTATTCCTGGTAGTAGGTAATGGGACATGTGATCTGATTTAGGCAAATCTTGTGGCCTGTGCTTCATGAGTTAGCAGCATCAATAATCATCAAAAATACTCTTTTCCCACTTTAAATTAAATCTGGCTTTAATTTTAATTTAAATCTAAACAATTACTTTATATTTATTTTGGGTGTAGGCTGATGAAAGGTGTGCCAGTTCTTCATTTCAGACATAGCCCTGAAATTAGAAGTAGTAAGCAGCACAAGTTTGTTGTTTGGTTGTTTTTTTTTGAAGCCAGGAATAGCTGTGAGGTATATGCAGCTGATCAAACCAGTCAAATTCGTTGTTTTACCAACTGCTTTCATGTTTTTTCCAGAACTTGGACTAATTTCAGAGCCTAGAGATGAATTAGTAATTCACAGTGCATGCTCACCAGATGCTGTTGACACATGTGAATAAAAAAGCAACACAGTCAGGCTGAAAACAATTTTTGAAGATCACCTTGTTCCTTCAGTATTAAAGACTAAGCTACACATGAGAAGCAATATAACTATTCACCCCATGCCATTATTAAATTAGCCAAGATGAGGGTATAGACATAATACTGTAGAAGACTTTTATTGATATGACTCACAGTCTGCATAATTTAGCAAAAAAAAATTGTTTAATTCTGACTGGTGATTCTGTCTGGCTGCTCATAGCGAAAGTTTCCCAGTGCTGAACTGGATTATTTACAAATTATGCAGCTTATTTCCATGCATTTTCTGAGTACATCAGACGAGTTTTCTGCAGAAGATGATGTATTTTTCCTACAGAATGAAGTATGCCTTTCCACAAGCCGATAAATCTGTTTTAAAATAAACTACTGTTCCAGCAACTCCATACCATTTATTTTCATGTCTGTTTAGTGTAAGGCAATGAGTAACGTAGAGGAGAAGAGTGGATAACAGAAAGGGTTAATTCCATACAGGTAAAGCTCAAATCTGAATACAGTTATGTTCTTGCTTGTTTTTTGTTTTTTTTTTAAACTCTTGCCAGAGTTACACTGTGGGTGTTTTTAAGCCATACATAGAAATATCTTAAACAAAGGCAGAATTGCAGAGCCAGCTCTCAAGTTTCTCATTCCAAACTATCTTACGGTCTATCTTACCATTAGAATATTTCCCTTGGGTGAAAAGGAACCAGAAGCAAAGGTGTGAATCCCATCAGGACAGAAATGAGTGAGAGTTTTTTTTCCTAGAACCTATACAAAAGCTGTTAAAGAGATAGCAGCTATGCCTAGTGTTTAATGGAATCAAAGTGCCCATACTTGCTTATTGTGCAGGATCCATTGCTACCTGTCTTTTACACATATAACAGTGATTGGAAATGAAAACTGAACTGTGATTTAGCAGGTCCATATATGATAAAATACGTGCTACTTGGGGTTTGTGCTCTTATTTGCCTGGGAGCTTTTGCTTCTCCATTTGGAAGATACATGAAAGAGTTATCACCTAATTGATTTTGTGTTTTGTCTTTTTCTTCCATGAAAAATGAGGTCATCAGAACAGAGGATAAGAAGACAACATTTGAAATAAATTATCACCTATGGCTTCACCAAGACCTATTCATATCTACTGTAAACTTTTTATTAGGGCTTTTTCTTAAAACATATTTACTTAATAGGAATATTGGGAGTTTGGTTTTGGTTTTGTTTGGGTTTTTTCCTAAAATGTCAAGAGATTTGAACACTGAAATAGTGACATAGATCACTAGAATATAAAGATTGAATAAATTGTCCAGCTGAAATGAGAAGTTTTTGAAACTCCCTCAAGATTTGTGGTTAGGCAGACTCCATTCTTTCTGAGTTAAATTTGAAAAACTAACAACTTAACTGCAAGCATATGGATTCCCTGTGCTACCATTTCAAATGATGCTTAACTCTAACAAATTAGTCAGTCTCAAAATTGAGATGGGCTGATCTTCAGCTATCTTAATTATTTTATCAAATAGTGATCTATACAATTTCATATTGCTGTATGGATAAAAGAGAGGTTAGAGTTCTGATAATTTTATAAATCTGTCAATTGCAATTTCAGGTGAAATCAACTGGATTTCCACATAGAAAGGTGAAGGGGAAGTAGTTTGATATGTGTCACCAACATAACAAATCCATGATCTTATAATGATAATTTTTTTGCTAGTTATCAAAATGTGTTAAAGCTTGTTTGGACTGTGCAGTGAAAATAGGAAAAAAAATACCTGCCTGCAATGAATAATGATACTTCATTTGCAAGACAATATCATTAAATAGTATTTCCAGTGGAAGAGTCATCATAAATTTTAGGATCTTGTGATGTTATTTCTTTGATAATTGCCTTAGAAGGTAATTGCAAAACTTCTGTATGTTTTTGTAGTAATATTCAAGCCCTTTTATCTTCAGTTAGAGGACCTACTTCATGCTTTCATGAAAGGCTGAAAGAGCTGGAATAGATCATCTTTAAAGTCACTTCCAACCCAAACTATTCTATGATTCTACAAAGAAATAAATTTGGCTAATTATCATTTTACCTAATTATCATTTCACTCATCTACTTGCAAACTGTAATAGATTGGTTGACAAAGTAAAAACCCAATGAATATGCCCAAATCTGTATCTTTAGCTGATGTATTTACAATGTGCAAATCAAACATGCTGACCTTCATACATGCAAGACAGTCAATTCCTGAGTTAGAGTGGATGCTAAATGCTGAGGCCAGCACAATTCCATGTTACTTTTTCTTAGTAGCCAAATAGTTCAGTAATATTTTTAAGACGAATTAATTACCCTGCTACTTAGCACAGGTTTCATAACCCCAAATTACCCAGTCTCTGTTATCATTGCTGCTATGCAGCCAGGATCATAGTGTACACTAAAATTCATTACAATCTCTAGAATATTTCTTATGTATCCTTCCATTCAAGTCACTCACTTTATCCAGATTTCAGACTACAAAAGATAGGTCTGGATTTTACATTAGACTTCATGATGTTTATTACATTACAATATTTTAAATAGGTTTATAGAGTCTGGCTGCTCCAAAAGAACTGTAGAACCTTACATTACAGTACAAAATAGATATGCATGGAATGCATGTGATTTGCTGCTGTTCTGTGTTTGCTGCTGTTCTGTGTTTGCTGCTGTTCTGTGTTTGCTTTCTTCTAGAGCATGGCATCTTCTCCCACTCGGTAGATGTCAAAGGAATAGTTATGACCCCCTGGAAGACGCTATCTGTGCATGTCAGGGCCACAGAGGCAGTAGAGTCTCGGCAATGACTCGGAGGAGCAATACAAAACAATTTATTGATTTTCCCTGAGATCAGTCAATAAACAGTGCGGATAAAGGTGTTTCGGCATAGTCATTATTTTCTGACCAACAAATTTAAGGCACAGCTAGGTAATGCCTATCATGGAGGGGAAAGGAAAAGTGAGTAGCAAAAGGAAAATATAGGGAGAGAGAGAGACAGTAAGATAAAAAGTAACATATCACCACCCTTGGATCCAGCAACATCTCATTAGTTCTTCACTGGTGGGTAAACACAGATCAATATATTATTGTCCGTTTGTACACTTGCATTATGGGCAATTTACAAAGGAAGCATAGAGAGGTGATGCTAATTTGCATGAGCTCAGTCCAGTGTGGTGTCTGCTATAGACGTCTCTTTGGTACAGTCACAGTGGTTAGCAGAAGAAATTAAGGAAAAGACACTGTCCATCTTAGGCAAAATTTATTTCCTCTTGTTCCTAATTTATCTGCAAGGAGCTGGAGAGGATGATCGAACCACTGAGGGCCATTGACACCTCCTGACTCTGGGCAGGCCTTGCTCATTCTCCTGTTCATATCTTATCACCTAGTAGTCAGGCTCTTATACATGATAATAGAGAAACAATTGTGGTGAGAAGTTGTTTGCATTAATTGATGCAATAAAATTCACTTTTTAGTAAATCCAGGCTGCCTTTGTTGTTTATCATTCCATTGCTCAGACTAGCAAAAGCTAAAGGATTCATCTATCTCCCACCATAAAGAGGTTAGAGATGGGTAGCAGCACTGCTGGTTGCTAGGAAGAAGAAACGTCCCCACATCCATGCTGCCTTACATTGGCTACACCATGAACCCAATGCTCTCAGTGAGACACTCAGTCCTCTTCATAATATCTGCTTCCTTCTCCAACTTATGAGACTTCATCTTTGCAGCAGAAGTGCATCTCAAAGTGACAGGTTAGGGAGGTCAGTAGGAAGGATATATGGCTGCTTGCATGGGAATAGTGCTGACACTGGGAGAACCATAGCAGAACTGCCTGAGACAGCTACTATTCCTTGGCTATGTGAAGAATGATGATAGGCCTGAGTTTAGCATTTCCACAAAGAGGAAAAAAGGTCTAGCAAAACAGGACCTCGTTTCCACACAGCTAAAGGCAAGCCTTAGCTGCCCTTGTACACTAAACACCTCTATGTAGGATCAGAAAATGAGGCAAACATCTACTGTTGTCAGTGAGATCTAGGTGACAAAGTGATGTCTGGAGAAAGACTTACCTCGCTGTAAAGCCTTGACATGCTTGACCATCTTGCGATCATGCTTGATCAACTTCATAACTTCTACCATGAAATGACTGGCATGGTAGTCAAGGGAAGAATAGCAGATATTGGACCTGGACTTCAGTAAAGCCTTTGACACTGAAGCTGCTGGTATGTAGGCTGGATGAATAAACAGGTGTATTGAAAACTCGCTGAACACCTGGCCTCAGGTGATGATAATGAACAGCTGCACAAAGAGCTAGTAATTAGTGGTATGCTCCAGTGGCCAGTACTGGGCCTAATCCTGTTTAGCATCTTTATTAATGATCTAGATGATGAGACAGATTGTACCCTCACCAAGTTTGTTGATGACACAAAATTGGGAGAATCCATCCAGAGAGACCTCAACAGGCTGGATAAATGATCTGAAAGGAACCTTACGAAGTTCAACAAGGGGAACAAGTTCAACAGGTGCAACATCCTGCACCTGGGAAGGAAGAACCTCAGGCACCAGTATATGCTGGGGCCCACCTAGCTGGAAAATATCTTGGCAGAAAAGGACCATGGAGCTCTGGTGGACAACGGATTGAACATGAGCAGCAGTGTGCCCTTGTGGCAAAGAATGCTAATGGTATCCTGGCATCCTGTAGGAGAAATGTTGCCAGCAAGTCTGAGGGAGATGATCCTTCCCCTCTACTTACCACTGATGAGGCCATACCTGGAGTACTGTTTCCAGTTCTGACCTCCTCAGTACAAGAGATGTGTGGACATTAAAAGTCCAATGAAGAGCTGCAAAGATGATGAAAGGACTGGAGCATTTCTCTTGTAAGAAAAGCTGAGGAAGCTTGAGACTGTTTGGCCTGCAGAAGAACAGGCACAAGGGGGATCTTACCAATGTATACAATGTGTATAAAGGAGCCAGGTTGCTCGCAGTGATGCCCAGTGACAGGACAAGAGACAATGAAGGCTAAATGAAACACAGGAGGTTCCTTGTGGATATATGATAACACTTTTTACTGTGATAGTGACTGAGCACTGGCACAGGTTGCCCAGGGAGATGCTGGAGCCCTCATTCCTGAAAATACTCAGAAGCCTGTACTGGTCCTGGGCAGCTGACTCTAGGTAGCCCTGCTTGAGTACGAGAGTTTGACCACTTTTCTCCCAGATGTCCTTTCCATCCTCAATCATTCATTGATTCCATGAAAGCAAAAATGTTAATTGACAGTCTAGTTTCTAAGTTCTACTGTTTTGACATATCTCAATTGTCTATAATAGAAGCTTAGACACCTACATGTAGATACTTAAATATAGGTACATTCTTGAACTGTGTGAAACCCAGATAATCTTCTTTTAGCATACAGTGTAGCCCAAGTATCTAATTTATTTAAGGGATCTTACTCGAGCCAGTTAGTTTTTTTTTCTAGCTCTTGTGTGATTTCCTGCAATTTCTTGAAATTGTTCCCATTATTTCTGACAAATAGGAGTAGA
>VWZK01011813.1:0-15546 GCA_013396935.1 Baryphthengus martii | reverse complement strand
ACATTTTCATGACATGATTTTTGCTGGAATCTGATGCCTCTGGGTGCTTAGAATTGACTATGTCAGCTCTGTAGGTTTACAGGGTGGTGGTTTTTTTTTTCACAAAAAGATGTGAATTAAATAGTGTCTGAGCATAAATATTAAATCGTTCAAGGCAAGAGAAATTGTTACTTCTGAGGCAGTGATACTTTCCAAGGGCCTCCCTAGGATGTATTTAGGTTAAGTAGAAGATCTGCAGGCAGAAGTTGCTTGAAAGAAGACGCAAATAAATGTTTTGTGGTCCTCACAATTTTTAAGTGTTATACAAATCATTCACCGCTATCAGAAATGTGTGAGTTATTTTGTGCATTATTGCGTGTGCTTCAGAGATACTGGAGAGGTAGATTATAACTTTTCCTGGCACTTCTTTTTTTCAGCCTCACCTATTTTTTTCATACGTAACTAGAGTCCTCACAGCTTTGAAATGAGTCATATGGTGGTTTTATGTCTTACTTGCCTGGATATTTACTGTGCATTACTGTATAAGGTTTCTGATAAAGAAAGCTCAAGTTTTATTCTGCTACAACAGTTTTCAGATTTTATAGCTTCTTCATCAGCTCAAACTTCACACATCTCATTTGTCTTTATTGAAAAGAGTGGAAATTACCTGGTTTGAAATGCAGGGTAAAATATGACACTGATGGAAATATTTTCTTAAATAAAAAAAATAAAAGAAAATTGTACTACCTTTAGGATTGCCTCCTTTCAAACAAGATAGCACCTGCAGTAGCTGATTCAGTTCTCCAAAGCTCTAGCCCAAAAAGCGTGTCTACCTCTGTTCCTGTCTGAGCGCGCTGTTCTGCCATAGGCCCAGGCCAAGAACCTCTTGTGAGCTACTCAGCTGCAGAACAGAGGTGCAAAATATGGGAGAGTAGCAGCTGAGTTACTCTCGACAGAGTAAGAAATCATAAAGACATTAATCTGTGTGTAAGGACAGTAACTCTAGATTTGTTTTGTTTCCAGCTGTGTTAGCTGCTTTGAAACAAGCACCTCTTTCTTGAGACGACTTTGCTTCGCTGCTGTTTGTGGCCTGTAATAAGCTACAGTGTTACAACTGTAAGTATGGTGTTTTTATTTGATTTTAGCCTATTAAGAAGGTATTTCAGTGCCCACTTAAGATCTGGCAGTCTTGGCAGGCTTCACTGTAGTTCAAACTGAAGGGTTTGTCATGTTAGAAATATTTTGGGTAAACCTGTCTAAGCCAAAGCGAATGTTGGAATTACAAGCAATCTTGTTAAAAACATAAAGTCAACAAACTGGAGAAGAAAAAAAAGATTCTGACTTGCAGAACCTTAATTGTTATTTGTAACTTTAAAAGATTAGAAATTAATACTTCAATTAACAGACTTTATTTTAACTGCAACTGTCTCTTTAATAGTTAAATCAGATAGAAATAGACATTCCAAAGCTGGAACCCTTCTTTTTTATAGTCAGGTCTATTTTCATTACTTTTCCCTTGATGTTGGATTATAGAACAAAGTTAAAAAATAAAAGAAGACCTCAAGACAAATTCTTAAATCCAGAGATTGCCAACAAATTTAAGTGTCCTGGCTTCTGAAATGCTGAGCCTCTGGCACCTTTCATTTACTTTAAGGAGAGCTACCAGGGTCTCAGCACATAAAAATAAGGTTGATTACTGAGGCAATTCACTGAAGATTGATGATCCAGAGAGAAGAATCTATAACCAAAGCATATCATGATTGTGCCCATTTAGGAGGAGAGAAGATTCTAAATAGAAAAACAGAGGCACATCCTTACTGTTACTAAGCAGTAAGTGCATTATCCACAGGAGAAAGCAAACTATCTCTCTTTTACAAAACATGAGCATTGACCTTTTTTTAACATTTGTTTTCGTTGGTTTTTGTGATTTGGTTGTTTGGTTTTTTCCAAAAAAAAAAAAAAAAAAGAACGAAACACTGGAACAAAAGGGAGGGAATTATAAGGAATAGTGTGATTTGAAAAGTCATGCTTAGACCACTGTAGACATGACTTTCCTTTCTACTGGCTAGTCTGCCTCTGAAAGGTAATACACCACCATTATTGTTCTTTTTTTTGGTGGCAGAAATGCTGCAGTTAGGTTTAGTCCTGGAAACAGCATGAATGTGGGATAATGAGGTTCTATTAAAGCTAATTTTCCCTCTTTCTTAGCTGTCTCCTCAGACTGAGTATAGCCGTACTGTGATGTGTTTTGTTTAAGAAATTAAAAATGTTAGGAGGAGAGAAAGAAAAAAATAATTTCCAGGAGTTCTGTCATTACATTGCTGTGATCCTTCATTTCCTCTTGAGCTTCAGCATGTATTTTTTAACAGATTTTGCCTCTTAATTTTGAGTCTTACTGTACTTCCCCTGCACAAAGCTATCCCATGGTACAACCTGTGCCAGCACTCACATTGAAAGCACTAATTTTCGAAGATTTTTTACTGAGCTATGAAAATTAGCCCTAGACAGACATGCGCCTCAGGGCTGAGATGCAGGAGACTTGTGCAGATTCCAAGGCCATTTTATTACATTATTTCTTTCTCCCTAAAGTGGCAGTTCCAATGTGAAAAATTAAGAAGCTTCATTTTTGTGTTCTACTCTCATGAAACTACGTGAGTTACGACCAGTTGCTCCAGGATTTCAAAGGGGTTTTATATCAATGAGCACCAATCATCTCAGAGAACCAGGAATCGGCCTTTCTCCTCACAAGGCATGCTGGTGTGCATTATAATCATGTGGCTAACAGGCCTACCTCTTCAGCCTCATGCCAGTGTGCAGTAGCCCAGGTGTCCATGGTGGCCTGCTTTAAAGACCCTGATTTGCATAAGTGGGCCTGTCAACAAACAGATTTTTTTTCCTCAGCAACTGATTTATGAGCTTGCAGGACACTTCTCTACACAAGCTTTGCTTGCAGCTGGAGATAAGATTTGAGTATGTGTGAAAAGCTAACAATTAGGGTAGTGGAAAATCCTGCAGACATATATAAAAAGCCAGACACTACTAGGAAAATTAGTATCACGAAAGTAAGTGGGAAGAATGTAGTGTCCAAACATAATGACAGAAAGTATTGAGGGTATACATAAACAACAGAGAGTTGAGAACTAAAGAAGCTAGTCAAATATGCTCATTTAGCTGACCTACTTTAGGACAGGCAGCGGCCTCTGAGCTTTTCCCAGGTGCTAAATAAGCTGCTTCTTCACAAATTAAGTACATGCATCATATGCAACTATGCATTTTCTTATATTCTGTCAGATCACCTGTGCCAAGCATAACACTGATGCAGAATAGGAGCCTGCATAGAAAATTGTGTTGCAAAGCATAGCTGCAGGTATATATCCTAACCTCTTTCTCAAAGCAATGCTAACTTCAAAGTTAGGCCAGAATACTGATAGCTTTTCTTCTGTAGTTTTGGAAACTTCAAAGGTTTGTAATTCCATAGATTTTCTGCACAATCTATTGCAATTCTGAACCACTCTTATTATGAACCACTCTTATTTTTCATTATACCTATTTAGAATTCTTTCACTTTTTATCCGAAACAGGAAGTTCCTCAGAAACAAATTATTTCAAATCCAAATCAAAATCTCTGAACTTCTTACACAGAGTAGGAATATATGTTTCTAATGAATGATTTGCAGTAAGGCCACAAATTTGTGTAGTCTGAATGCAATTTGAACATAAGATTTCTATGTAATATAAATTCTGACAATCATTTTATAAGCTGACCATGTTATTTTTAATGTTAAAACCTCAATGTTAACCTATTGAATCAGATTTTTTGTTTAATTTATTCGGATTTTTTTTAAATTGTTAGTCCTTGAAAATAAGATATGGAAACATGTAAAACTACAACTGTAGCAAACCAGCCTTTTCTCCTTATTATTGAAATTACAGTGTTTTGATGGGAATTTTGTATACTGATGTCATTAAGAAAGCATGAAAAGAATACTGGTATTGGTATCCTGTTACGCTTACAGAAAATCAGCTACTAAAATATGGCTATAAACAATTTGTTATTTTCAAGATTGCTTCAAAAATATTAGATTCTAAGTCTGCAGCCTGAAAATGTCGTTATATGGGTGTTTATGTCAAACATAGCACTTCAATTTTTTCTGACCTTGTACTCTTCAGAAAAACATATCAGTGAAAGTTTAAGATGGATAAAGATATGCACGAAAGATTTTACAATATAATTGACTTCTTATTGAGATAATCCTAATATTTTTTAGAGAACTCTCTAAAAGCACTTTTGTGTTAATTGTGACAATGTGAATTAAAGCACACAAAAAAATAGATACCTATTACATATTAATTCAGCAAAATAAATACATTTCATATACTACTACCTTTAGGTAGCATAAGCAAAGTGAGTCTTTCTAGAATGGTATACTGTACACGAAAAATATCAGAAATATAAGCAATCTCTTTCCTGTCAATAAATTCATATAAAGTCTGAATTTCATTAGTAATACAAGTTTAAATTGGAAAATTTAGTTATAATTTTATAAAATTTCACTGAAAATTATTGTAATTTCTTTTTTAAACATTGCACAAAATCTTTTCATCTTGTGAATGCAGATGGTAGTTAATAGGCAATGTCTGAAAGGACATACTTATTGGATATTCAGATATTCCTCTCAGGTTTGCATAAATAGCTAGTAAAGTAATATCTTTGGCATTGCATTTTAAACATGCTGCCATTCTGTACATATTCTGGGCAGAAGCATAGTCATGTTTATTAAAGCCATATAATACCAGAATATATTTATTTTTATAAATATTTCCAAAAGTCACTTTATAAGCAGTGAAATAATATGTTTTTTTCACAAAACGCATATTTAAAGTGTGTATTTTTTACTGTAGGATAGCATGACTTTTGGTCCTACATATATTCAGGAAACAGAAGAAAAGTCCATACAGTACTGTTAAAGCGGGAGGGACTACCTTTGCTTAGGAGGTCCATGAGCTAAGGCTACTATAATCACAAAATACTTTTACCTCGTCTTTATACTCTTCCCTGAGCACCTTCCTTTGCCTCCGGCCTCTGATTGATTCAGCCCTTCCCATGTTCACTGGGAGAAAAGCAATTAATGACTATCTCCACTCTTAATGTCAATGAATATTGCAAATCTGATCTAAGACTAATGCCATGAAAGAACAATGGGTGTACACCTTTTTGCTATCTAGAATAAAATCTTGATATTTACTGTAAAGCAATCTCAAGTATTTAGCAACAGCTCCAAGTTTATTTACAGAGCAAGGACAAAAAAATAGAATGTCTTTTGATGCAAAAATGTTCCTCTGCTAAGTAATTTTCTGTTTGTTTATTTTTGCACTCCCAGCTACATAAAATACAAAGCGCAAGTGCTCAATTGATGAAGATGTCAGACTGAGAACATAAAAGTTTATGTTTAAATGATTCTGAATCTGTGTTCTAGACCCCAGCTGGAAATGGATTTCAAATTGACAAGCATAACAGCTGAACGAATGTGTACTGCTCTGAAATGGCCAACTTCAGATGGTCTCAACAACCTCTAAACTGTTAAAGATAATAGGCTAGATAAATACAGAGACTCCAAATTGTGCAGAGCTTTATACTGTAAATTGTCATATAGCAATTTTAAAATCAATTCAGTGTTCAACAGTAAGCCAGTGTAATTCTCTCAGAACTCAAGTTTCATACTGAGACCTCCTTGTGCATGCTAAATCACAGCATCTGTATTTTGTATACTTAGGAAGAAATTGCATTTAGGTGAAATATTCAGAAAGTCATGCAGCAACGCAATTCTATATTCTAAGGTACTGAGACAACATATGGCAACATGTACAGCAATGACATTTTGTGAACTGTAGCTCAGTAAACTAAATCTGACCTTGAAGTTCCAGGGCCATATTCTTGACTCTTTTACTTATGTAGTGTGTCACTTTAAAGCAGTACTTTCTGTTTGAGAAGTCCAACTCATTGTCATTGGTTTCTCTGTATATTTTTGTCCTTCAGGAGGAAAAAAAAAACAACAAAAAAAACCACACCGGTACAGGAATAAATATCTACAAGTGTTTAATAAACACAGACCAAAGTCCGTGCAGAAGGTGACTCCTAACATCCTTACTTCTGCTTAGTAATGTCTTACTCTCTAAAAAGTCATCCCAATGTTTGATAAACTTCCTTAGATGCTAGATGAAGAAAAGATTTGGGGAACTAGGTGTAAAGAATTCCTTTTAAAACAATTGTACATCACTTTATCTAAAGAGTATTCCATATTTGAAGAGTCCAACTCTTATTTTCATTGGTATCTTTCTATATTTTTGCTATCCAGCTCTAAGAGAGAACTTATTGCCCATAGCAAAAAGCTTGGATTTTCTTAAAAGTAAATGCAAAGCTCAAAAAGTTATTTATAGATCCTTTTAGAGCTGCTGCCTCTTGTGCTTTAACAGAAGCTTCATATTTTAAGCCGTATAGATGTTTCAGCTTATAAATTAGATGAAAATTTTGAAATAAATGACAGAAAAATGTTGGCTAATGTTAGCCCGACAACCAAAAAAAAGACAAACTAAGAAAAATATGTAAAATTTTATTGTGAAATATGTTACTTAACTGAGACAATTTCTGTAATTGTATCTGTATTTTGATGTTTTACTTTGACTCCATTCAGAATGACCAGCTTCAACTACCTGAACATTGAGTATGCTGTTCCACTGACAGCCATCTCAGCCTTGGATAAATGAGTATGATAAGAACACATCGTACTCGTGAAATCATAAAAAAAACCCAAAACAAACAAACAAAAAAACCCCCAACCCAACAAAAAAAAGCAAACAGAACTTCACTGCATTACTGAATGAGTATTTGGTCTTCTTTTGTTTCCATCTCCCTTTTGCTGTTTAGACTGAAGCTGCTATAATAAGTTCCCCACCAAACTGTGAAGCCACTTTCAATTCCTTTTTTGAGCAAAAGCACTATTTGAAACTTTACGTTGTTCAGAAAAATGAGTATCAGCTTTTTTTTTTTTTTTTTTTGCTTTAATCAAAATGCATTTTTTCCAGTCTTCTTAAGCACTACTTATTAACACTAGAAAAGTTGAAGCATCTGTCCTTCTAAAGTACTTTAAGAACATTCAGTATGATGCTGCGCTTCCTTTTTTTTTTCTTAAGTTGTTAATAATAAGTTGAGAACTTGTGAATTACACTTCAGAATTACTACATTAATTCTGTTGTGTTTCAGAAGACATATGCAAGTTTTTAGATGGCGGCAAAGATGCAGTATTCTTCAGTGTTCTATCTTGTCTTAGGCTAAACCGTTCAAGTAACAATAAATAGCAGCATACATGTATAGACAATTAAAGTTGGTATTAGTTCCTTTTAAAATCATTTAGTGTCAGTAAATTGCTTAGACCCTTCCCTTCAGTTTTTCTCATTCTTCATGGAAAATCTAGTCATTGATAGTTGGGGTTTTTTAAATCTCCTGTGAGGAGTATGTGAAGGTGAAGGCTTTCATTTATTTCTTTAAACTACTCATATTATACTAAACTACAGATAATCAGTTTGGCATAAAAGAATATTGAAATATGCTAGTCTAATTGGCATTTCCATGGCAGTTGTGGAGGAGAAGAGGGGAAGAAGGACATTTTTGCATAGACATCTATTTATTTTAGCCATTTCTTTAAGCCATTTCTTTCTTTTCTGCTAACTTTTAAATGAAGCTGGAGTTGAACAGAAGGAATTAAAATTATCCTATTCTCTTTGGTTTAAATTACAGTGGTATATAAACTATACCACTTGAGGATGGTAAAGTATTGGATAAAAGCACTTGAACGCACAGGATGAAAATATTACTTAAAGTTTTATTGGCTATAGTATGGAACTCAATACTAGAAAAAAAATTATAATCATGGATTTGAAATGAAAATATGCAGTTTAATGTAAGACAGTAGATCATAAAGTCATAGAATGGTAGGGGTTGGAAGGGACCTCTGGAGATCATGAAATCCATTTCCCCTGCCAGAGCAGGATCACCTAGGGCAGGCCACACAGGAACATATCCAAGTGGGTTTTGAAAGTGTCTGGAGAAGGAGACTCCACAACCTCTCTGGGCAGCCTGTTCCAGGCTCTGTCACCCTCGCAATAAAGAAGTTTTTCCATATGTTGAGGTGGAACTTCTTGTGTTCCAGTTTGTGCCCATTGCCACTTGTCCTATCACAGGGCACCAGTGAAAAGAGACTGGCTCCTTCTACTTGACACTCACCCTTCAGATACTTGTAAACATTAATAAGATCCCTTCTCAGTCTTCTCCTCTCTAGAATAAACAGCCCCATATCTCTCAGCCTTTCCTGAGAGAGACAGACTTCAAAAAACTTTAGGAGAAGGAACCATATGACAATTTCTATATGTAAGCCAGAATACTGCAGTACCTGGTTTGAAAAAGAACACATCACAGATGAGCATTTGATCACTACCACCATCTAGGTCAGCAGAAAATGAAAATAATCCATTTAAGTGTAGTTATATCTGTTTTGTTGCTTATTCTTAAGGTGTGTAAGTTGAATTTTGTTGCCAGAATAGTCAAAGGTAGCAGAAGAGTATGAAGAGTGTTGGTACTAGACTTCACCTGGAGTACCGTGTCCAGCTCTGGAGTCCTCAGCACAAGAAAGATATTTACTTTGTGGAGACATAAAAAAATGGTAAGAGGGCTAGAACACCCCTCCTATAGGGATAAGCTGAGACAGTTGAGATTGTTCAGCCTGGAGAAGAGAAGGCTCCAAGGAGACTTTATTGTGGCCTTTTAATACTTAAAGAGGACCTATAAAAAAGGTGGGAATAAACTTTTTATCTGGGTCTGTTGTGATAGGACAAGGGCTAGTGGTCTTAAACTAAAAGAGGGTACATTTAGACTACATATAAGGAAGAAACCTAGTTGAAGATGTCCCTGCTTACCACAGAAGACGTTGGACTAGACGATCTTTGAAGGTCCCTTCCAACCCAAATCACTCTATGATTCCTGTGACTAGCTACATGTCAAAAAGACACCAACAAAGAGTGAAGCTACTGTTAAGCATGAGAGGATTTCTAGTAACTCAAGTTTGTGTAGCACCTCACCACATTTTTTTATCACCACATTTTTTTTTCCTGAATAATGTTCTTGATCATGGTGATTGGTAAGATGTCAATCAACAATTTCTTGAGAAAGATATATTTAAGTACTTTAGGTACTTCAAGTACTTCTTTATGTAGCATGTCCATAGAAAGTCTTTTACGAAAAGAAGTAACATGTCCATGTTGATGTTTTCTGTAGATGTGGATTCTGTGCTCCAGTTGCTGATCTGAAGGTCTAACAATGGACAGACCTTAGTGAACTAATCCCCTTGAAATAGTGTTGGTGATTTCACCCTGCAATGTCTTTCATCTCACAGACCAATTTATTTTGCTTAAATCAAAGTCCTTTAATCAGTCTTACATCTGGAGTAGGTTTATTTTGAAAAAAAAAAAAGCTCATACAAGCAAAAGTTGCTTTGTTCTATTCTCATTAAGTTCAATGCAGTAACACATCTTTTTCTTTATGAAGAGTTAAACTAATGCTCAATGTTTTTAACCTCTTGCCTGAAGTTTCCTATTTACTATGAATATCCATGCAGTTCAGTAAAGCCCATAGATTCAAGTTTCAGGTTCTACTCAGCATGCGTTATGAAGGACTGCAAAGTATTTTTGGACACATAGGGTTTAAGTAATAGTCAAAACCTCTAAGCTGTAAAGAATCCTGAGATATAGAGAATTAGTGAAGTTAACTATATACTCTTCACTGATTTTTTTTTTTTTTTATTATTATTTTTTGTTTTCCATTGTGTCTTTGATGGCCAATGTTATCTCAAGACATTATCTCCACTGGAGATAATGACTTCTAAAAGAGAATTATTCTGTGTTAATGGAACTGCAGAAACTGATGATCATTCTGTCATTGAATGAATATCTGTCGTCACTGTCTCTGTCTCCCCTCTTGGTAAACAATGCTCTGTAACCAGAATTCTGATCCAAGGCCAAAAATATTTTTAATTCAGTTTGTTCTTGCTCTTTATACCTGGGTATGATAGCAGAAATGAATGGCAGTAACATACTTAAAGAATCTTGCTGACAAATAAGCCTTGAAATACCACATGGAATTGTTATACATTTTAACTACTCTGCCGACCGATGAAAAGGTTTAAAAATAACCGTGTTAAGCCAGTTTCATTCTCAGCTATTTACTGGATATTAAATCTTTTCAAAAACTGTATTCATAATACATTATACATCTTTTTCTGTTGCTTTTAAGGATAGTTCCCAGGAGATCAAAGGGATTACATAAAAGCGTATTAGGAATTCTTGTGATGGCCAGTAAAATGACTATTTTGTCATTCCACCATCCCTACATTTCAGACTGCAATTATGCAGTTTAAGATGAAAACTTAAAGAGAATTGAAAAAGGAATATGAGACACTCAGTTGACATTTGTTAAACACAGGCTCTGTCCTTCCAGCTTTGTTTGCAAGGCAGACATTAAAAGCCTGCTCTGGGATTTGTACATATTTTTCACTCACAGACTGGTCTATGCTGGGGAACTATCTGCATAATGGAAGGAGTGAAGTGTTGAGACAATAACAAAGATGCTGTTTCACCACTTAGTGCAAAGACTGTACAAAAGAGTATGATGTAGCCAAGCGAATACCCGAGAGCTGTAGGCAGGAACTTAAATGCTATGCAGATGTTAGCATTATAATTGACTTATTTTCCAATTTCTTTGAAATTCCATTAAATATCAAGTCTAGAAAGTGTTATTTAGTTAAAAATGCTAAGATAAGTTTTATTGGCACAATTGCTAGCAACTTAAAAATAAAAAGATATTTTTTTACTGTTTGTCACTGTTACTTTTCTTACTTTTTAAACACTGTCAGATAGCATTTACTCCTATGTGTTTTAACTCACAATAGTCATAAATCACAAAACTCCACTTTCATGTCATGAAAATCTTAATAATGGAAGCTGAATATGATATTTAAATTTCTACTTTGCTTTCAAGGTCCTGTTTCTTTTCCTTTCAACCACTTCCCTTGCCACTAATAAAAGTTACTGAGAGTTTTATGATTAAAATAGGTAAATAATAGTTGCTGTAAATTCTTTGCAAATGCATAGGAAAGAACACATGACATTTAAAGTTAGTATTTATTATTTTTTGTTGTGCCCATACTACTTTCATTCTGTGACATTCTTTCTATAACATTCATGTCCTGTCATAGTGTGCTGGTTTTGGCTGGGGTAGTTAATTTTCTTCATAGTATCTGGTATGGGGCTATGAACTGGATTTGTGCTAGAAGCAGTGTTCATAATTTGGGGATATTTTTGTTATTGCTCAGCAGTTCTCACCCATCGTCAAGGCTTTCTGCTTCTCACACCACCCCAACAGTGAATAGGCTGGGAGTTCACAGGAAGATGGGAGGGGTTACAGCTGGGACAGATGAACCCAACCAACCAAAGGGATATCCTATAGCATACGGCATCATGCTTAGCGTATAACGCTTTGGGGAGAAGAAGGAGGGAGGTGAGGGGACATTCAGTGATGGTGTTTGTCTTCCCAAGTGTTACATGTGATGGGGCCCTGCTTTCTTGGAGATGGCTGAAAGTCTGCCTGATGATGATAAGTGGTGAATAAGTATCTTGTTTAGCTTTACTTGTGTGCGCAGCTTTTGCTTTACCTATTAAACTGTCTTTATCTCAATCTATAAGTTTTCTCACTGTCATGGAGGCACAGACAAAACAGATAACAGTAGCTAGCCAAAATGTGGATTTATTGTAACCAAAATTACTTGGTGCTTCTTCTGACAAAATTAAATTGCAAGTTGGAATGTCAGTTGGGAATATACTACTACATGACTAATTCTATGTACACACTCTCACTCATAAAAAGCCTCACACAGAAGGGTACCCAAAGGTGATCTCTCATTCAAAGGAGGCAAAGGCTCTCTCAAGGATCAAACAGTGGGTGAGGCTCACTCATCTCATGGAAGTATCTTTGAACAGCACCCCGTGTATCCAAAAGGAGGGTCCAATGGCAAGACCTGCTTGGTCTGAGGGAACCAACTCAAAAATGGCTTTCTGGTGGCTCTCCATTTATACCCTAGATAAGTGTGCACTGTGGTCACTCTAATGAGTTGGGGAGAGCTCACAACAAAGGCAAGCTAAGGGCCTGGACCTGGAGGTGCCAATTAATCACCTTGAAGCATTGCTAGTTGCCATGAGGAACTGTTTAATGGCTGTGAGGCATAAAACCAATATTTACTAGGTCTCTGGCAAGCCCAGGTCTTTATTAGATTTTTGTCAGGGTGGCTGTATCTACCACACTCACTTTTATGATTTTCTCCCCTATCCTGCTGTGGGGTGATGGTGAGCAAGCAGCAGTGTGGGGCTTAGTATCCAGCTGGGTTTAAACCACAACAGCTAGGAAGCATATTGTTGTCCATGGAATTTCTTTCAGATCCATGATTTAGCAACAGACAAGCATCAATATGTAAAAGATTGTGAAGGAAGGGGATTTGGTTTATCTCTAGCAGATTTTTAAGGGAAACTGTATCAGATTCATTTGTCTACCCGGTAGTTTGTAAAACACTGTCCTTCTGTTTCACCGTTAGATCATGGTAGCCTTTGGATGCAATTCCCAAATCTTGCTTCAGCCCACACACTCAGTCTTGAATTATGTGCTTCCTTTCACCCTAAACATAAAAGTTTCTCCAGTAATGTATATTGAACAGAAAAAAAAAAAGTGTTTTATAGCATCCAGTCCTCTATATTGAGTCCCTGACAGTCAAGGATTCTCAAGTTAGATGCAAACTCAAGTTCTATTTTGCTGTAGAAAAAGCTGCAATTCTGAGATAATGTATTTAGAAAATAGCTCTGTGAACCTGTGAGCCACAGAACTCTACTAATGGCATGTACTATGGGGCATTCCATTGACAGGCAAATAAAAAATGTCAGTTTATTGAAATTAAAAGGGTTTTAGTAAATCAGCCTTGAAAACTTTTTGGGTTATTTTGCCTCTCAAAATTTTGTGAATCTGTAACCTTTAAATTATATGTTTGTGGCAACTAGCTTCACCAATGACTTACCATCCATTACCACTAGTGTTTTGGTGCAAGTGTATTCAGTAAGAGCAGATTCAAAAAAAGTATTTCACATTTTTGTGTCTAGTGTGCCAAAGTGGAAGAGCCTAATTCACCTCTCCTGTATGCAACTAAATCAGGGAAAATTCTAACAATTCCTACTTTTAGGTAGGAGGTAGTATGAGAAAGTAAGTCTGAAGTGTAGGTATTTTCACCAGGATTAGTAATCTCTGCTCTGGGAGATAAGTGACAAAACATTCAGCTACCAAGTTTTATCCTCAGGATTGTACCAGTCATAGAACTGTATACATCCAAAGTTCTTAAAATCTTCTGTGTTGTTTGTTGTTCCGTTGTGCATATGCTTGAAGGTGCTTATCTGTTCCAGATGTCCTCTTTATTCACTTCTGTGCATGGTGTACTTGGTTCAACTCCTGTATT
This sequence comes from Baryphthengus martii, assembly GCA_013396935.1. Taxonomy (NCBI): domain Eukaryota; kingdom Metazoa; phylum Chordata; class Aves; order Coraciiformes; family Momotidae; genus Baryphthengus; species Baryphthengus martii. Next base: position 1,969 of record VWZK01011813.1, on the reverse strand, counting down.
CTGTAAGCATGATTTGCCTTGCTGTGAAATGACAGCTTTTCTTTGTTCATTTAACACGGTTCCTAAAAACATTAAGCAAAAGTAAAACACAATTTTGTTTAACTGCTTGCAATACTGATTTCCTACACAAACTTAGGAAAGGCATGTATAAAAGCTTTACTGGGTTTTAATACTACCTATATTACCAAATATATTAGTAGTATGGTCTGGGTTTTGTGCAGTAGCAAAACTTATTGTAAACAGGAGGTCCCATCTTATCTTTATGCTTGATTACTGGAGTGTATATATTCAGTGACTGTTTCCCTTGGGGAGTGATAAAAATAATGGTACTGTCAAGCAGGTTATGGGAGTGAAGCCAGTAAGTTAAAAATATTAATGTAGAGGCTTATTACATCAGACTTGTTTCCTACTACCCAGATGTCTAAATATATAGGGAAACTGCATGGGAAAGGCTGTGGAAGTCCAAGCTGTGTCTTATTTCTTTTGGATTTTAGAAAAAGATTTACTGTTTCATTTATGCTACTATCACTAGCTAGAACTTTTACATAGAAGGACTGACCAGTTTCTATTTTGATCCTTGCAGCGGATGTTGAGTATTATAAAAATGCTCCATTGTATGTTTTTAAAAGAATACGATGAAATGCTGTATTTTTTCTAGTATGCCTTTTTCATAATATTTTTTTCACATACTTTCTCTCCCTGTTCTGTTTCCAGTACAGCTGAATTGTTTGTTTCATTATTGATATTAAGAAATATAACTGACTGAGAAAATAAGAATTTGAAACATGTTGGTATGACTGTCACAAAAAATCAAAACACTTCAAAAATAATTCTTAAAATACTAAGAAAAATACATGGAAAACCATATATTTTTTAGTCTCACCTTTCAGTCAGGAGTAGCTGCACAGGCTGTACAAGGTCAGTCTGATTTATTAGAGTATTTAATGTGATATTTAAGTTATTGACATACATTTTATGTGAATTTACAATGTTTTTATGAACCTTCAGGTTGACAGTTTGGGTCATTTTAATAATTAACCAATTAGTAGGCCAACATGATTTTTAATGAATCCATTATGAATCCATAATGAAACCGTTCATATTAGCAAACAACAACCGCATGCCATTTGAATATGAATTCATATAAACTGCATCACAATATGCAAATATGCTTTATCATTACTAATGAGGTTCTGTGAAGATCAACAGTACAGCAAATACTAACATTTTGCCTTTAAGTGTTCAAAAACAAAATAAATGAGCCATGGCTACTGATTGTCTTCAGCCTACATTATCTGCACAGGAACTATTAAGGCGGCTTTTCTATCATCCTTTCATGCCTCATTTTCTCATACTATCTAATGAAGAGCTTCACTTAAACTACAACATGCTACTGTATTGAAAGTACAGTTTTATGCCACTAAAAGCTATAGTTGTGCATTATGGGCTTTTTACTGCCGTTTTTATTGCTGTGTTTCAGTGTATAGAATAATAAAATTTTGTTGTGCAGGAGTTACTTGTTTAATTAATTTTTACTTTTAAATTATATTTTGTCCACTTTAAATGCAATCTAGAATCCTGATTTCAAAAAAGTAGTTTGTCAGTAATAGCTCTGGATTCCAGCTTGTCACACTTAAGACTATCAGTAAATCAGAACTTTGGAACTGTGCACAGTCTTTGTCTTTGTAGGTGTTACTAAAGCCTCAATACAAAGCTTTTTGAACTACAAATATCCAGCATTAGTGATAAACAATTTTGGTGCTAAAATGCCCTTCAGTGCTGGATTCTGAAGTTTGTTACTGGTCACTTGTGGGATTTCCCTAGAATTTTCAGAATATAATCTGAAGGACTCAAACTATTGATGCATAGAATCTTCATCTAGAAGAAAATTCTATAAACCAATCAAACATGAGAGATAAGAGGTATTTGAAATTATGAATGAAATATTTTTCCTCTATTTTTTTTTTTT
>VWZK01011812.1:0-31463 GCA_013396935.1 Baryphthengus martii | reverse complement strand
TGCTGGAAAGCAGCTCTGGAGAAGGACCTGAGAGTCTTAGTGAACAACAAGGTAACCGTGAGCCAGCAGTGTGCTCTAGTGGCCAAGAAGGTTGATGGTATCTTGGAGTGCGTTAAGAAGAGTGGGATCAGCAGGTTGAGGGAAATTCTCCTCCCCCTCTACTCTGCCCTGTTGAGGCCACATCTGGAGTACTGTGTCCAGTTCTGGGATCTCCAGTTCAAGAGGAACANCAGTTCTGGGATCTCCAGTTCAAGAGGAACAAGTTACCACTGGAGAGAGGCCAAGAGAGGGCTATGAGGATGGTTAATGAACTGGAACCTCCCTCTTATGACGAAAGGCTGAGAGACTTGGGTCTGTTTAGCCTGAAGAAAAGTCTGAGGATGAATCTTTTCAATGCTTACAAATATGTGAAGGACCGATGTCAAGAAGATGAGTCTGGTCTCTTTTCAGTGATGCCCAACAACAGGACAAGGGGCAACATGCACAAATTGGAACACAGGAAGTTCCACCTGAACATCAGGAAAAACTTCTTTACTGTGAGAGTGACAGAGCCCTGAACAGGCTGCCCAGAGAGGCTGTGGAGTCTCCTTCTCTGGAAACTTTCAAAACCCACCTGGATATGTTCCTGTATGGCCTGCCCTAGGTGTCCTGCTCTGACAGTGGCTTTGGACTCGATCTCCAGCGATCGTTTCCAGTCCCTACTATAATGTGATTCTGTGATTCATTAGTGATACAGTTGTCACTGTGGGAGGCGCAAGGAGGAGAATGCCATCTATAAACTGCTGACTTTAAGCAAGATGGAGTCTGTGTGGAAAATGGTTTTATTTAATATTAATTAACATTAATATTTATTTAATATTATTATATTTACTTACAAAAATCACTGTTTCCTTACAGTTTCCCTTCTTGATGGCATAGTCATTGGAGTTAATGTCTTGTAGATCTAGACTTTCAATATCTTATCCCTTTGCAGTAGGGGCAAACATTGAATTGCTGCCTTTGTGATTTAGGGAGGAAAACTTAACAGCATCAACTCCTTGGGGACAATATTTGGATCTTGTTTAGTCTTGCACAAGCAAGACTTTCCAAGCAAGATACATACAGCTTTAAAGTATAGAACAATTACTGTTTGAGATGCTCAAAAGACAGCAAGCCACTACGTTAAGCTTTAAGTTCACAGCCCTGGGAAAAAAATACTGGTTAAGAGCCTCAGTGAAGTGTGAACCTTCACTGTTGAGCAAATGCTCAGCATTGTGAAGTTACTGCCGTGCATTAAATCTGTTCACAGTGCAACTAGCTCATCAGCTTGGCTCGTCAGCTTTCAACTTCTCATGCTGCTCCAGTCAGCTGTTATGACATTGTCTGTTTCTGTTGAACAGTACATTCTGCAGGTGTGCTGTGTTGTTCTTATCCCTTCAGGACAGTGGCACTGAGTCTGTTGCTTCACTTAGTGTCATCTTAGATCTGTGTCCACTGCATTCCACAACATGTTTATTAACTTCATTGATTGCTTCCCAGTTGCTCACAAACACTGGCATTGCTTGAAATGTACTGTGGCAGTAAAGTAACTACAATTTAATTTAATTTAGTAGAGGTGATAGCTCCTGGGCCTTTGCAGTATTTCCCCACTAGAGAAGCTCTCCTGCAAGTTTGTTCTTAAGTACAGAGACTGTGATCTTAAAACCACACCAATGCATTTGTTATAGTGTGAAAATTCCTATTCTCAAATAGTAGACTTTTAACATTTTCCATTAACAACGAAAATACATGCAGTCTGTATACAAACACAACCTAGAGTTATGCATTTGGCCCTTTTGTTTGCTCTCCAGATAAGCCCTAAGTACTAACTGGTATTTTCTTGGATCTGAACCTCTGTAGGTGTCAGAACAGCCTGCATTAGTGTCTTGCTACTTGCTAAAGGTAAAATGGATTAATTTCAGTGTGCAGTAAGCTGTTGAGGAATATCTGTACACTTGCAATTTGTCACAACTAATGGCAAACACAGTCTGTTTTCTACCACTAGAACAGCATTTTAATAAATTGTTGTAGCTACCCTTCCTACCAGCTACCCTGCTTGCTGGCATTTTTTTGCTATTAGAGCAATAAGTTAACAGTAAAATAATTTCCTATTCTGAGTTTGCTTACAGACAGCCTCTTGCACATGCCTAAATACGCTTGCAGAATTATAGGATAATGGAATAACTTCAGTTGGAAAGGAGCTCTTGAGGTCTGTATTTTCCCTGCTCTTTTCTTCCATGAAGTATGTGTCTTAGACAAGGACTTCAGGTTGCAGTTTTGGCAAACTTGTACCAAATCATCAGTTTTGACTTTGTTTTGACCTTATCCAAGTGTTAAGTTTTCAAGTGTTAAGTACTGTAACTATCAAGTGAAGTTTAAACAGAATCCTTAAAAAACAAAAATGCGAAGGCTTAAACGTACAGTCATGATGCCAAAGAATAGTGCAAGCATTCTGGTAATTTTGAAATCTTCTGGCAATTGTTTTACTACCTAATCCTTATCAGGAAAACATCTACTTTGCATCCCCAAATAGTGACTGTAGCCAAGTGTCTTTATATCCAGCAGAGCATGTTTGCTACATGGGTGTATATCTTATGAAGATACACACTGAGATTTATTTGGATTCTAGAATTAGTAAATCATCCTCAGAGGGATTTGTTTTCAAAAGCTTGTTTAGTTTTCTCCCAAGTCATCAGTAGCAGCAGCATTGAGAATCTCTTATCTGATTTCTGACTTCAAAGATAACCACAGAATTATTGAGATTGGAGTAGACCTCTGAGGTCATCAAGTCCAGCCTATGACCTAACACCACAACATCAACTAGACCGTGGCACTGAGTTCCACGTCCAATCTTTCTTTAAACACCTCCAGGGATGGTGACGCCACCACTTCCCTGGGCAGTCCATTCCAGTGTTTAATCACCCTTTCCATGAGGAAGTGCTTCCTAATATCCAACCTAAACCTCCCCTGGCACAGCTTCAGGCCGTGCCCTCTCGTCTTGTCACTAGTTGCCTGGGAGAAGAGCCCGACCTCCACCTGAATACAGCCTCCCTTCACATAGCTGTAGAGAGTGATAAGGTCCCTCCTGGGTCTTCTTCAGGCTAAACAACCCCAGCTCCCTCAGCCTCTCCTCATAAGACTTTCCCACCAGTCCCTTCACCAGGTCATCAATAGAGATGCTGAATAGAACTGGGCCCAGGTACTGATCCCTGGGTCTCTCCACTGGTCACCGGACACCAAGTGAATGTGGCACCATTCACCAAGGTACTCACCATCCTCTGTGCCCAGTCACCCAGCCAGTTTTTAACCCAGCGAAGGCTGCACCTGTCCAAGCCATGGGCTGCCAGCTTTTCCAGGAGGATGCTGTGGGAGACTGTGTCAAAGGCTTTGCTGAAGTCTAGGTAGACCACATCCACAGCCTTCGCCTTGACTGGGTGACCTGCCTGGTAGACATAGAAGGAAATCAGGCCCCTTTGTTTTTGAGGGCTGCTTCCCAAAGGACTCTCTGAACAAGCATCCTGAATAGACCAAAGTCTGCGGGGATTTTTGCCTTGTTTTTCCAGGAGTTTGGTGGTTATCGATTAGAAGCTCTTCTGTTCGCAACCTGAGAACTGAAAGAGTGAAACTAGCTTGGTCCCATTTCCCTTTCGTTTCTGCTTTGATTGCCTGCCAGGCTGTCTTTGTTTCCAGCCTATACTCATCCTACCCCATATGGAGCCAGTGAATGGACTCTCTGGTTGTGAGCTTGATACCCAGTAGGAAATCTGTGCTTTCCTTTGACTGCTACAAATACTTTGTGATTTCTGTTTAGCTTCTAAGTCAGCCTGATTGATCTTTTTCATTTAAATCTGCTTAGCCTTCCTGCTTGCACTCTTCCTTTTCTCTTCTCTGTAATACCCAGTCTGTTCCTTAGTGCCTTCTGAGGCACCTTCTTAAGCAGTCCCTTTACTACAGCATTTCAGTGCGTTTCTTCAGAGCTAAACCAATACAGGTTTCATTATCAAAATATGACCTCGTATTTGGAGCTTAACTAACTGCACTGGATCAGAAAACCTTCATTATTTATCCCAATCGAGTTCCCAGTAATGAGTTTTGAGTGAATTCACATGTCAACTTATGTTGGAGAATTAAGAAAAAGATCATGGTACATACCCTAGTTATTTAAACAAAATTGGATTTATGTGTACATAATGGCATTGCTTCTATGCATAATTCACTTTCTCTGGGGGAGATACTGTGAAATGTTCTTTCAATATTCTAGTCACTTCTTAACTCCTAATGACAGCATGGTTTTGTTTTCTGTGGTTACTATCTCAACCTGAACAATGACTGTTTCAGGACTTGCTATCTATTTAAGTTATATGGCTGTTCTGCTCTGCTGACTGGCTTTGCAAAAATACTGCCATTAGTGATTAAGTACCAGTGTCTTATTTTAGTCTCAGAACAAAGATATTATAGTAGGAAATGAACATGAGGCAGATCGTGTTGCATTTGTGATCTGTATTAGGCAAGATGTACAATTTCTTTTTCATGTGAATCAAATCAGAGTACTCAGGTGAGACTTTCAGAAAGAGCTCCCTTTGCTTCAGTTCTCAGTTCTCCTTCCTGATGCAAAGTATAAGAGACAAGATGATACTGGTTTTTGGAGGTAAAACAGACAAAAAATCATAACATGTAATATAAATAAATGTAGTAAAAGAACTCCAAGAGAAGATACAGTCTAGCAAGATTGTGTACGTAAATGCATTTTAGGATCATTTTTCTGTTAGATCTAAGGCTCTCACAAACAACTGGTCACTTCTTACTGTTTTATGCACAGTGATAGATAGATTCATTCTACTTTGAAGGTAAATTTGTATTTGAAATACCACTTGAATTTTTTACAGTACTGATGCCAGAAAGTATTGTACAGAAGTACTGCAGTTCTGTTACTCTTTCTAGCATAAAGAGTATAGGAAACCTAGGGAATTCTGTCAGGAGTTTCTTTGTTAACTTTTCTGCACTTTCCTTTTTTAGGTGACTTGATATGGAGGGGTAGGGATGGTGTTGCAGCTACAGACCATAGCAAAGTTTTCAATGCACAGATATGCAGGGGCTGTACCTCTGGACACAGACTGTGTGGTGTAGGCTTGGTTATGCCTCTCTTGGCACTGTTCAGATCGTTGTTGCACATGCTCATGGTGACTGTCAGTTATTTCCATGCATAAACCAGAACTTGTGTTTTGTTCATCCCTTCAAGAACTCTTTCCATGCAGATGTTCCACTTAATACACCAAGCATTATTTTCTATAAGAAACTAAGGAAGCACTTTCTTTATATGGTTTTATTACAAAAAACAAACAAACAAAAAAACGCTTAAGCATAATAGTCAAAGGATGAATTCAAATTGATGAAATAAAGCTATTTCTACTATTAAGCATAATTTCTTTAATCAGAACCATCAAAAGGACCACCAGTATGGAGGATCATTGATGCATCTTGCTCATCAGCTTCCTGGACTGTGCATCTAATGTGGAAGGTAAAGCAATATGATAAACTGCAGGGACTGAACATTCTTTTAAAAACATGAGTCTTTAAGTGGTAAAATTTATCTCAACAAACTTGAGGAGATAACTGGGATACTGCAAGTTTTCAGGAAGTGACTTTAGTAGTATTTTAATAATTAGTTATGAAAAATTAAAAGTATGTAAGGCCATCAATTAACTGACATACATCTGTGATCTGGAGCATGCAGAATCCACTTTCAGATTCCTGACTTGCTGTCCATGACTTTTGTGTGACCTACTCTAGGTTCCTGCTCTGGCAGGGGGGTTGGACTCGGTCTTTTGAGGTCCCTTCCAGCCCCTAACATTCTGCAATTCCATAAGGAGTTTGTGGAGTTTAAAACTTTCACTTGAACAAAGTAAACCTTCATGTTATGCTGTCTGGACAGGGCTTCTCCAGCTGCAAAATCCATTAAGCCTAGAGACATTTCAGAGGCCAAAGTTAATATATACACCACTGCACATTTACATGCAGTAGGGCTGCTGTGACTAGCTGGCTGATTAGTCCATAACTGAGAAAGGGCAAGCAATTATGGTCAATCCCCATCTCCTGCTTTCCTTGTGTCTGTGAACATTGTCATTTTTGATCTAGCTGTCTTTTTTTATTATTACTTTTTATCTGTACTGGATGATTTGTGTGAAGTTATATGTATATTGAAATGGCATCATTTTCTATTGTAACTCATATGCTGCATGCCACTTCTGATGTTATTTAGCTTAGCATTGGAAAACTGGTGTTATTGTATAGAGTTTCAATGATTTTCTCCTAAGTTATGTGAAAATTAATACTGTTATGCAGAAACATAGCATTTTTCTATATTATTATAAAACACAGAAGCAAGTCTTTTTTTCCACATATAATAAAAGAAAACTACTCGGGCTGTTTTGCATTTGGGTTCAACACATCTTAAGGTGGTGAGATTCTTTTTTTGTCATTGTGTTGTAAAGTCACATAAAATGCAGTCTTTATGAACATATACTCTGCAATCTTTACAGAATAGCCTTTATGAAACTACTGGTTAGGATTGAGCTAAGAAAAAGAATATTTAAACCAGAAATAGTTCTGAAGTTACCGCTTTAACAGAAATGAATGCAGGTTATTTGTGCTTTCCTTAAATATGCAGCTGTTCGATCTACATAACTTGTCTTGCTTTCATATTTTTAAATTATGCATGAAAGACAGTAAAGGTTAAGTAGTGTTTGTTCAGTATAATAAAAAATGTGTTTCTAACAGGCATTGGAGCCATTTGAAGCCAACGGAGTGATCTTGCAGTATGAAGTGACTGTCAGAGCTAAATCATCTCTCTCCAGTCCACTAGAGAAATACAATGTTAATACTACCAACCTTACGTTAAAGTTGCCAAATGGAACTTACGAAGTGACTGTGATTGCCCACAACAGAGAGGGGGCATCCCCTCCCTCAGTTTTACTTATCCCAGCAAGTAATTCAAAAGGTTAGTTTCCTAGTAATGTGTCTTTCAAATGCATCAGCGTGGCTTTTGTTACAAAAAAATCTTCAGTGCTGTGAAATGATTCCTTTTACACAGACACATAATTAAAATATTACTGAATGTATCTACAGTCTTGTGCTTTATAATTAGGCTACAGTTTGTATACCACAGAACGTGCAGATTTATGTACTTAGCAGGTTCATATGAAGCTATGTGTGCTATTTTGCTGTTCTTTTCGATTCTTATAGCTAGTGTGCATCTGTTCCTTATAGTTTTTTTCTTAGCATAGGAGACATTTTTGTTTTCTTTTTAAAACATCGAAGAGTTGAGGAAGCAAGCATCATTCTTACATATACCATCTCACCATTGATCTTCCTCCTGCTTTCTGATAGCCCCTCTGACCCTTTCTTCTCTTGTTCCAGTCTCACTCATCCACATTTTTAGTATCTTACCTAGTTGTTTTGTCATCTACTTCCACTATTTTTCTACTGTTCGTATTCCTTTTTATTATGTTCCTTTCATTGTGCAATAGTAGTAACTACTGGCTGGTTTCTCCTTACTTCTGGCCTCTTCTCAGACAGTCCAGATATTACCAGGACATAGTATGTATACAGATAGATGCTGCTTTTAGCTTAAACACCAAGGGAGAACCACAGGTTCTAGAACTATTAGATGAACTAATCAAGGGTGTGTTTCAAACAGCAGCACTGCAGCCCCATGAGTGGAGGATTAGAATGGGAATTTAAAAGTGTCTCAAGGTTTGATTTCTCTTTGCAATAGACCCTTTCTTTTAGTACCTCTACCGTGCAGTAAGGCAACTTTTTATGTTAGATAACAGAAGCTGAGTCTAATTTTCAGTTTTTAAATAGCCGAATACTGCTTATTTTGGATCTCTGACAAAAAGATTCAGATACCTTCTGAAATTTGAAAGCTTATGGCTTTTACATTTACTTAGGTTCTACCAAATTGTCACCGCTACAATAACCCAAAAGTAACCACATTTGGCAAAATAGCTATTATGAATATCTAGTGAACGTACTGTCAATATTTACCACTTTTCTGTTTTCTTTCATCACAGCTCCTGTCAAGGATGTTAGAACACTACCTAAAGATGGCAAGTTGTGGGTAGGGTGGACTGCTCCTAGCAGTTATGTTCTTAAATATGTAATTGAATGGTGTCTGGTGTCCAACAGCTCAGACTGCACCATAGAATGGCAGAACGAACCAGGAAATGTTCAAGGAACGTACTTAAAAGGTATTTATCGTGTAAGGCTACAAACACTTTGTAGAACACTCAAAAAATGCAGTAAGTATTCTCAAAATGAGGAATACCCTCATACTGACTAGAATTTTGTAGGACAAGAATCTGGAATAGTGCTGAGGGCTTCTCTTCATTTATCACAGGTGTGGAAGTATCTGTATATTTTTTGTCAAAAATAAAACTATCTAATCTTGTATTTTTGAATTTATGTTATGTAGCCGCAAGGGTTTTATCTGCATTTTGATTTTAGTTGTCTTGTTCTTGGAAACCATTAAAATAATGAAAAGGCTGAGTTCCTTCGAAATCAAATTCTGTGATACCTCTTCAAGTTCAAGCAATGAAATGTTATCAGCTTTACAGTTCTTTTCATATTATCATCAGTAGCTCAAATCAGTAATTCTAGGGTTCAGTGCTGCAGACAGATAAAACACTTTTTAGCTAAAATAAATTAGAAAAAACAGACTTCTGTGAAATCTATTTATGAAATACAACATTTTAATGTGAACCATTATGTTGTTCCTTTAGTTAATATTTTGGAGCAGTTTATCAATGAGCTCTTGAAAAAAACAGTTGGTTGCGTTAAATACAAGTGATCTAATAAAATAACCAAAACCCAGAACCTTCTATCTGATGTAAATGAGAAGGTGGGGGAGGAGTTTAACTGCCTGTGAAACAACACATTTTAAATTCCTTTTATTAGGTGATATAAAGCCGTTCAAGTGTTACTTGATAACTGTGTACCCTCTGTATGCTGATGGTCAGGGAAGTGGGCAGTCTGTGAAGGCTTACCTTCAGCAGGATCGTAAGTACAAATTAGACATCTTGGATCACATAAACTGGCTTTCTTGACTAAAAATGATGAGACCTTTCCTTTAATGGGGACTACATAATGAAAAACAGTCCTACACTTGAGGGTCATCTGACATAATTGATCGTGTCCCTTTTATTAACATCCATTCTGCTTATTTACAGTATTTCCGAGTTAAACAGATATCTGTGTCTGACTCTTTCATTTTTTCCAACCTTTATCAGGTAATTTGGCTGGAGGTAGTTTTTTACTGGTATAGTAGTATCTCTATACTTGAAATGTAAAGTAAATCAGCATAAAGCCAGTACTAATTCACTTCAGTTGAAGATTTCATGTGATCTGCTGACTTTTCCTTATCTCTTTTTTTTTTTTTTTTTTCCCCCCCTGGAGGTTTCTCTTTTAAAACGTCTTTGTAGTTGCTGTGTTTTCTGAAAATAATGCTTTGCAGATGAGTTAGTCCATCTGTTCCACTGAAGTTTTTATGCAGTAGCAATTCAGTGCTTATTAATGCTGTTCTGTGGATGCGAGGGTGCCCGACAAACTAATCTTCGTTTCCCATTACAGGTCCTTCAAAAGGGCCAACTGTTCAGACAAAAAAAGTAGGAAAAGCTGAAGCTGTTTTGACATGGGACCAACTCACAGTGGATGAACAAAATGGATTTATCAGAAGTTACACCATATTTTACAAAACTGTTGATGGAAATGAAACAGGTAACAGAAAGCAGAGAATGCTTTGTGACATTGAAGTATTCTGCCTGTTGTCTTCTTCATATATGTTCCTGGGGGAAAAAAAGGTACAGATTTGGGCATAACTGACAGTCTGTTGCAGTGACATAAAGCTTATGTCTGAGGCATAGCTCTCCTCGATCCAGAGAAGTCCCCAGTAAAGAATTCAGAACATTCAGTCTGTGTATAACAGGGTACTGAGTTTAGCTTCTGAAAGCTAGTATGTGGGTGTTAAGTTCCCATCTTGCTATCCTAAATACAGGAGGAGATGGTGGTATAGCAAGATGTAAAACATCTTGTTTGAAGTGCATTTTACTACTCAGTAGTGTATATGACCTGCAGGCGTAAGACAGAGATCTGGTACTATCAAAAGTTTTTCTTTTTCAGATTTATTTAAGTTGGAAGAGCCAATTACTTACGTCTACCCTCCTTGTTATTTCTAGTTAACCATGTTATTTCTAGTTAGTAACTAGCTATTTCTAGTTAGCCATGTATTCTGCTTCTTAAGAGACCTTTAAGCCTCAACTTTGCTGCCACTTTAATTTGTAGCTACAATTCCAGAGGAAAAATAACCCACAGGAAATTAACACGTAACATATCATTAAGAAAGAGATTAAATCCAAACTCTTGAACGGAAACAAATGAATCACAGCATTTCTTGTACAAGTTTTTAGTCTTGCTGTGTCTGTTTTGTTTTCCGTGTAGCCGTGTGTTCTAAAACAGTTTTGTACATCTGAAGACGTGGTGTCCTAATGCTACTGTGTCTGTGGAGATGTAATAAGTTGTACAGAAAACTATTTGTTTGGTTTTTTCTTCTCTTCAGCTGTGACAGTGGATCCTTCCAAGACAGAGTATACCCTTTCTTCTCTAACCAGTGACACACTGTATACTGTGCGGATGATGGCATACACAGATGAAGGAGGCAGGAGTGGTCCTGATTTTACATTTACGACACAAAAATTTGGTAAGGAAGAATGTCACAACTAGTAGTAGTAGTAAGTAATGTGACAACTGTATAGCAAGGCTCTTCAAGAAGGTGATCCTATTCAAAAGAAAAGGGTTTCACTCTCAGTCATAGTCAAAAGGTGCATGAGCATGATAGTCCAAGTGACCTATCTAGTATTCAGTGTAGTTTAGTCAGGGTTTCTTGTGTCTGTATAGAGGGCAAGTTATCCTCTGCAAGTCTCATGAATTGCTCTTGTATGTTGGCACTCCTGCTGGTTTTGAATGTGCTCTGTGTGTACTTTTGGTGACAGTATCCTTTTGCCTCGCTTTTGTGTGAGTCATTAGGATTTAGTTAGTGACCGTGTCTTCTCTTCTGGTGCCTGATGATTTCTACCCTGGTCTTAGAGTCCAGAATCTTGGTTTTAATCTAAAGGTAGCTTGGTCTTTTATTATCCTGGAGCAGGTGTCCTGAGAAGCTGCAGAGGTGTCCTGCAACCTTGATCTTTTAATCTAGGTGCCAGTCAGCACATGCCATGCTTGTAACTCTTCCTCAGGTTTCACACTCTCATTTGTATCACTATTAAAGTTTGCTACAGTTCTCTACAGAAACTCCTTTTGAAGAGTTTATTTGTTGTATGTTAGCTTTACAGAGTGCTTCCTATTTGTAATGATAAGAGCAACAACATTAACCAAATTTATTTGTAGAAATAGCTTCTTTAGATTTAGCAGGTTTTGATTTTTTTTTTTTTCTTTCTGTTTTTTTCCCCATTTAGTGTTGCTCTTCCCTAGTGTGTTGTTTGTGTGGCAGGGTTTTGGTAGTGGGCAGGGGGATCCAAGGGGTGGCTCCTGTAACAAGCTGCTGAAAGCTTCCCCAGCTCTAAGTTGGACCCACTTCTAGCCAAGGCTGAGCCAGTTAGTAACAGTGGTAGTGCCTCTGTGATAACGTTTAAGAGAATATAAGAAACTGCTGGAAAAAACCTGCCGTGGAGGAGAGGAGTGGGACATGAAACAACTTTGCAGATACCAAGGTCAGTGAAGAAAGAGTCAGGGAGGTGTGTTGGAGCAGAAACTCCCCTGCAGCCTGTGGTGAGATGGCAGGCTGTCCCTCTGCCGCCTGTGAAGGTTAAAGGTGGAGTAGATCCCCCATCTGCAGCCCATGGAGGACCCTGTGCTGGAGCAGTGAATGTGCCCAAAGAAGGCCTTGGACTCCATGGGAAGACTTCACTGGAGCTTTCTGTTCCTGAAGGACTACATCCTGTGGGAGGGACCCCATGCTGGAGCAAAGGAACAGTGTGAGGAGTCCTCTCCCTGAGGAGGAAGGAGCAGCAGAAACAACATGTGATGGACTAACCACAACCCCTGTTCCCCTCCCTGCTGCTGGTGGCGGAGGAGGTAGAGAAATCAGGAGTGAAGTTGAGCCTAGAAGGAAGGGAGTGGTAGAGGGGAAAAGTGTTTTTCAGAAGAGTTTATTTCTCATCCTACTCTGATTTGATTGGTAATAAAGAGATTTTTTTTTTTCCCAAATCAAGTCTGTTTTGCCTGTTACCAAAGTTGGTGAGTGGTTTCCCTGTCCTTATCTCAACTCTCAAGCCTTTTGTTATGTTTTCTCCCCCATCCCACCAGGGAGAAGTAGTGAGTGGCTGCATGGTGCTTTTGTTGATGACAAGGCTTAAACCGTGACACTTGAGCACTTTGTGAGGTTTACATAAGAATCTGTATGCATTGGAAGGAATAGATAACAATAATGCAACCATAAGTGTTTGCAGGCAGAGGATTTTTTCATGTACAGAGTGAACCTGATGGATGACTAGTGACTTTGCATACGTTACGTATTTGACCATGATCTTGTTATGGCAGCCAATAGGTCATGGAAGCACATGGACCAAGATGAATTCATATAGCTGTTACTGTTATATCTCCTCAAACTGTAAAATTATCTGCTCTTTAAACATTACAGATTTTAGAGCAATCTGTGGTTTTCTTGTTGGTGCAAGGCATTAGGTTGTTGGGACAGAGCTGCTCATATTTTCACTAACAGACTCTTCTATGGTGAAAAGGTTCTTCTGAAGCTGAAGATTAAGACTGAGCGCTGCAGGTTTACTCTCTTTCAGATTCTCCCTGTTCTTTTGGGAATTTGTGCTGCCACTGGGGTTCTTACTTGTCCAAGTGGGCGTAACTGCTTCTCTTTGTTCTCTTCAGGGAAAGGAGAAATTGAAGCCATAGTTGTACCTGTGTGTCTAGCATTCCTGTTGATTGTGCTCCTTGGAGTTTTGTTCTGCTTCAACAAACGTGACCTGTAAGTATAAGTGAAGTCTTTCTCATATGCTTCTGATACTTCTGGACATAACAAAGAGATGGCAGTAATTCAGTACAAGCAAGTAAATGTCCTGAAGTTAGATCAGAAAAAGGAAGATAAAACACTTGTACATTGATTGGTTAGAAACATTTTTGTATTTTCCTTGAGAAATTGGGGCCTCTTCTGGTACTAGTTTCTTGCTGTTAGCTAGTAACACACAAACTAAATGTTCCATGACAGTCCTGCAAGGAAATTCCTTCTTTTCGTGCTAGAATTGATCAGAATTAGGTTGTTAGGTGTTGATGAGGATACAGTGTCTGTGGTGTTTCTTTAGTCCATCATATGAGACCGGAATGATGGTCTCTAGTTTGTGAAGCACAGAAGATCTGTTTACTGGCTGTGTTTGAGCTGTTTAAGTAGTGTTAGCAAATATTAAGCTTTACAGCCAAAAAAATCTAGACAGATGCCTTATTTACCTACCTTGCATAACCTCAGTCAAACTCTGTGCCTGTTTGCTATCTGCTCGGAAACATCTTACATCCTACTTCTCCCTCTATCCCATGGTTCTCCTCTGCGGCTTTAGCTGACAGAGTTTTGGGATGGTTGGTTTTGGATTTTTTTTTTTTTTTTGCTGAAGAGTTTTGTTTGGCAAGGAGTAGCACCTCCCCCATGTTCCCAGTCACCTATCTTTTCTTTCTAATTAAAGCAAGGATTTTATGCCTTTTTCTTTCTCACCTGCTGCTTCTAAAATCAGTTTTTAATGGTTGTCCTTTGAAAAGCCTATCTTCATAGTTCTGTAGAGGATCTGTTATTGGAGCCTGTTTATAAAGAGCAGGATAGATTAATTGGTTTTAAAGTTCGTTTGATTGGGGGTGATGTATCTATAGAAACTTCTATTGTTAAGTAAGTTACTACATTCTTAAGAGTTCAGAGTTACAAAAGACCAAGGTAATTTTTTCTTCAAATATTTTCACTTTATTTTTAGCTATGAAATTCACTTAGATTTTGACAGCTGTGATATTTCTAGTTATGTTAAAGAAGCAGCAATGTTCTTATCTACTGACATGCATCATGGGCTTTACCTAAATAATTGCTGTGTAGATTCTAGAGTCCTGAAAATTTGAAAATCCCTCACTATTACCATTTCTCGGTTTGGTTTATGTTGGATACACCTAATGTGTAAAAGAGCTACAAGTGCAGTGCTGTGTCTTGCTAAGTAGTACAGCTTCCAAGAAGGATGTAAAGAAAGGCAGGAAGTATTCCTATTTGGAAATAAATACTCTTGCAAAATTGCTGTGTAAGGGAGTGGTGTGGTGGTTTATGCAGTACTTGCTATCAGCATCAGAATTTGGGGAGTGTACCTTGTAATTTTATTCTGGTTTTAATCCTTTACAGAATTAAAAAGCATATCTGGCCTATTGTCCCTGATCCATCTAAGAGTAACATTGCTCAGTGGTCTCCTCAAGTTCCAGCTAAGGTAATACTCATCTTTCTGGATCCTGTATCTTTCCAGTCCATAAGGTTTCCAATAAACTAGCCAGTAGGAGTTTTCTAGCACACACAGAGTTCAAGGAAAAACCCTGGTGGTTAAGTTTCATGACACTGTGAAATTATATGGTTAAAAGACTTTATTGTATCAATAGTTTCAGCATTAGAAATACAGGGCCCTAAGCACAAGGTCACAGCATAGAGCAGGCTTTAATGTTCAGTTTACTACTTGGAAAGGGTCAAGTCTTGATTATTTTGCTTATTCATCAAACTCCAGGTTGAGCAAACAGAATTCATAGTTCCCCTTCTTAAAACCCTGAAGTGACTTGTTTCCACAGTTAAGTCATGAATGAGAGGGAAAGCTCTAAGAGTTCCTCATGAATGAGATAGCAGCAAAATGTATGCCCTGTGTTGCCTGAAGGGCATAGAAAATTCTGTTTAATAAACTGACAAACTTCTGTGAAGAAGTGCTGGGAAGTTGAAAACATTATTGGAGGTAATGTCTGTATAGCACAGCAAATGGTTCTATTTTTTGGCTCTTAAGAATAATTAAAATGAGAGCAAAGCTTGCACACCCACTGGTGTACTGGAAACAAAGCTCTATCCTTCATTTTGTAACAAATACTTTGGAGATACTGCCAGACTTAGTAAGGAGAAAACTTACACCAAAAAAATCAAAACAATTACAGAACAAAAAATCATGTATTTAATGGGGTTTTTGATTTTTAACACAACCTTCCTTGTAGGCAACATCCATTTCTTTCTTTCAGCATAATGTTAGCTCCAAAGATCAGATGTACCCAGAAGGAAGCTTTACAGATGTAAGCGTCGTAGAAATAGAAGCTGATGACAAGAAGTCTTTTTCAGAGCAAGATCTAAAACCCTTTGACTTGCTTAAAAAGGAAAAAAGTACTTCTGAAGGGCACAGCAGTGGTATTGGAGGATCCTCGTGTATGTCTTCTCCTAGGCAAAGTGTCTCTGACAGCGATGAAGGTGAAACTACACAAAACACTTCAAGCACTGTACAGTATTCAACTGTAGTACTGAACGGCTACAGAGACCAAACACCTGTACAGGTCTTCTCAAGGTCTGAGTCAACTCAGCCACTGCTGGATTCAGAAGAGAGATCAGAGGATCACAGCAGAGGAGGTGACAGTATGACACACAGGCAGCAGTATTTCAAACAAAATGGTGGTCAGGATGAAAGCAACGCAGAGAAGCTGTGCTTTGAAAGAGCAAAGCAAATTACTTCTGTGGATGAGGGGGATCTTGTTGGATTTGCACAACTGCAGATCTCAGGTCAGAGTTCACAGCTGTTGGGCCTTGCGCTGGAGAAAAGTACCCAGGAAACTGCTCTGTCAGATGTTTTACAGGAGAGTACTGAAGGACAAACTATGAGACCTGAAACAGTGGAAGGAAATCCACCATCAGTCGATGAGATGCCAAAAAGTTACCTCCCGCAGACTGTGAGGCAAGGGGGCTATATGCCTCAGTGAGAGAAGAGACTGGCTCTGTTTAGGCCTTCATTAGTGCCTGTTCACACTTTCTCCTGTGTTGCTGATAAATTAAGCTAGGTATTTTTATCTGAAAGCAGGTAGAAATACTGAAATTAAGTGAAGAGTAATTTGACAAAGTACAATAAGGACAGGTTTTGTGGAAAATTTGCAATCCAGACCTACCAGAGACTTACTTTTATGCACTACATAAAATCTTATGTCTGGATAGCTGAAAAGCCTTTGTGCTACCTTGGGATTTTTGTGTCTTGTCATATCAGAGTGACGCATGATTGAAAATGGCAGGTTTCAATTAACCATATCAGCCTTTAGACCTCCTAGAAGAAATACTACGACTTGTGACATTGTACAAGCCGAAAACACCGTTTCGTTGCTTGGTGCATCGTTGTGCAAAAGTAAGACTGAAGCTTAGTATTCTGTCTTGGAAGAATACTTGTGTCACGTATTTTTCTGTAGATTGATTGACTTTCTAAATTTTAACTTGGCCCAGTATCTCAGTTTGCAGCTTGCCAGACATGCAAATCCTGTTCATCCCCATTTAAAAATTATAAAAATTAAATAGAACTTGCTGTGGTGTGCAAATAAGAAAACACCATGATTGCTTGACTCTGAATGCTACTATAGTAATTGATATTCTGCCTACAGTTAGATATCCGTGCACATGAACTATATAATAATTTGGCCTAAATACGTGCCTTGCAACTTGACGCACAGCAATTCAGTCTCATTCAGAATTTTAAAAATCCAGATGAAAACACAGATTAACAGTTATTTAAAGGGTTTGTACCTAAATCGCTGTCTGATTATGCCGTACCTCTCTGGTCATATAAGCTGCCTTTGTTTAATGAGTGCACCATTGCTGCATGTGGCTTGAGAGGCATGTAATGAGCTGTAAGTTTTTACCACTTTTCTAACTGCTCAGGAGAAAGGGAATGTGACCTTCTTCCTGCTGGACTAAGATGATTAGTATGCCATAGCCTCACTGCTAATGCAGGACCTCCTTGAAACTGAAAGCTGCAAAAAACAAAGCATTGAAGTCGTTGAAGCTCTCAGAGGAAAAAAAACAAAACCTGCACCCTGAATTTGAATGTTACCAGTAGTATATATCTGTTAAGTCATGAGCCGCTAATAACACTTAGATGGCAGTTAAAATTCCTTACTTTTTTCTTATGTCTTGCTTTTTCCCTGTTCAAGTAGTTTGCATTTTATTGAAGATAGATTTCTTGGAGACTGCCGTCTCTACCAGAGTTTAAAGGAAATTGAAGATATATTAAACCTAACCCCTTCTCCAGTAATAACTAGAAAATTTTGTGGCACTCTTGTAGATTTTTTTTTTTATTTTTCCTTAACCTTAGCTTAGTCTAGTCAGCTTTCTAATCTGACACTAATAACACCTTAATTCAAAACACTAAATGCTCTGTTGTGAAAATAAAACAAGGGTTTTATTTCTCCTTCAGCAAGCGAACTATATATTTAAGACCACCTAAAACTTTTTGTGCTCTGACCTCTTGTGCTGCTGTTCTGCAAAGCACTTACTGAAGGTCCTAGAAAGGCAGGTGTCAGTATCATTTCCCTTGTCCTTGTCTGCCTGATTGCATGGAAGGACAGGTATACATAAAAATGTTCACATGAGTCTCTTGCTTCTGTTACAAAGAAATTCTAGAGATGTTTAAAACAGATAAAGAATGCAGAATCTTCAGTAACATTTCAGTATTCCACAGTTCCTTTCGCCCGACAGTATTTTTTGTATCTGAGCACTTTTTTAAACTAAAAGGCTATGTTGCAGCTTACTGCCACTGCACCTTTCTTCAAACTAGTCCCCTTCCTTTTCTCCCCACTCCACCTCAGCACCTTCGAACTCCCTCCCAGAGGGCAAGGGTGTAATGAAAACTATGCTGTCTTTCATTTTGTTTCAGACTGAAGGAGCATTCCTTTGTCAGAATACATTCCTCTTGGAAAATAATAGCAGTTACTTTACTGGGGATAGGTTGTCTTCTCTATGCAAACTT
Source organism: Baryphthengus martii (assembly GCA_013396935.1). Taxonomy (NCBI): domain Eukaryota; kingdom Metazoa; phylum Chordata; class Aves; order Coraciiformes; family Momotidae; genus Baryphthengus; species Baryphthengus martii. Next base: position 13,404 of record VWZK01011812.1, on the reverse strand, counting down.
CATAGTGACTGTAGAAACCACAAGTAAAAGGGAAAGTCTCTGAGCGGTGTGCGTGCTCACTAGAACAGCCCTGTGCATCTAAGCCACCTCCTGCTCCTTTCTGAAATGCTGTGGGCCACGACCTAGCTGCTTAGTCTGAACATTGCTTCAAAAAGCCTGGATGTATTCAAAAACATTCTGAGTATTTCTTTCTTTTTTTTAATTTTCTTTTTTTTGTGGTACAGTGAAAGAAAGTTTTGATAGCATATGTCATATTCGAGGGACAACTTCAGTTATTCCTGAAGTTGCTGGTCAACTTTCTGTTGTGTAAAGGGAAGGTGTTTTGTTCTCGGTTGCTGTTAATAATGGACTATTTTCCATGTTACAAGGTGTCAAGAGATTCTAATTTTTAAAGGTCTGTGCTAGCAAGTTCTGGCTTGTCACTTCTGTCATCTTTCCTTCTTTCTTTGTGGACTGGAGGTAATAAACTCACAAAAATGTACAGAAGTGTATCCTAGAGGGAATTCTGTCTGCCTGCCAGAGTTTTATTCTATCTTTTCAAGCTTGTGCGGTTATCTAGGGCTGAAATCGTAAAGACTAAGCAGGAGAGATACTGGTGGGGGAACACCTTGTAGAAGCCACATTAAGTAAAAATGACAGGCTTGCAGCTTGTTCATAAACCTATGTGCCAAATACTACATCATGCAGCGTTCAGGGCTTTAGTTGATTTTGTACGTTGAATCGTAACAAGCTCATTGTGTCAAACACTTGCATACAGGGTGTTAGTGTCTGTAATGTGATTATAGCAATCCACTGACATTTACCTGAACTTGCTTCTATCATAGTATTTAAGGAAAAAACTTTACCCCTCTCCCCGCTTCCTCCTCTTTACTATGGTGCACTTTATAAAATAAAGGCATTATTAAAATCAAATCATACTTCAATATTGACACTTTCATGTCCATCTTGATTTCTTGGACAGGAATTTTTCAAGTAGGGGTGGGAGGATAGTTATAAAGACTTTGTTACTTTGGTGGCAGGTAATGGAAGCTAGTAGAAAGTATTTTTCCTATATTAGCGTGTGTGAGACATCTTTTAAGTGCAGGCTGGCTAACTGCTCCTTTCTTTACAAGAAAAGTGAATATATTTACCTCTGTAGTTCTGCTGTGGTGTTTCTGTTAGAAGAGGAGATTATTGGGGTTGTTACTGGGGTGCGTTGGCTCTCTTTCAGGGCAGTTAGTCTGGGAATATCCTCTTCTGCTGTAGTGAACATCTCGGGATAACGTTTCGTACACCCTACTACAGTAAACTAAACTCTTGCTAACCTGGCACTGCAAACCACAGCAGAGCGTACATTTTTCTAAACTTTGTTCTGTAGATTTTTATGACAAGCATGTGCCTATCAGTGCTATGGCACCCCAGTAAAATGATAATTATCAGGAGTGGAAAAAACTTCGGCCCTGGAAGGAGGAGGGAGTTTGCATGTGAGCGCTCGGTTGCATTCTTGGGCATTGCAAAAGCTCCATGGCCTGGGGTGGGGTGTGCAGCTTCAGCTTTAACTGCAAATCACGAGCACTGCCAGATAATTAAAACTTAGTGTACCTGGTGTGTGGGAATCACCATGCTGATTTACCTTCAGGAACTGAAGTTGTTTAATTAGGACTGGGTCTTGAATATCCAAGAACACACATCAAGATATGCTGCTGTGGTATTGACTTCACAGCAGGATCTGAAGTTCTCAAATTATTAATAGTAAGCCCTGCTCCAGGACGTATACATTTTAAATTGTAATTTGTGTGTGGTAAATGGGACTAAATATGCTAGTTTATATTGCCTGAGACAGTTGTTGTAACTGAGATTAACTGTTACTTGGATACATTCCTTTAACTGTGTTAGAAGTTATTCCTGTTAACTATGGTAAAGGAATTGATGGATTGTAAAACTTCATTAATCCCCTGTAACCTCTTTTCTCTTTGCGAGGATGGATACATATAGCCATTTTAAATTCCAAGAGTTGCTTTTAATGTTATTTGGAAGCACTTTATAACAAAAATGTTGAGTCTTTTTTCATGAAACAGCCATTTGGGAATTGAAGCCAACCCTGCAGTCTCCATCTTGGCCCTTGATCCAGAAAACTGCAGTAAAGTGGAGGTATAAATGCAAAAGTCTGAAGAAGGGTAAAATTAAGTATCTTGCACTGTACTCAAATTCACATTTCTCTTCCTTAAAAGTGATACGATCAGTTTAAAAAAAAAAATGCTAAAACACATGTGTTTGCTTTCACTGTTTCCTTTGTAGTAGTTGTGCAATCTGAGCCATTCCTTAAAATGAAAGCAGTGCTGAGTTATACATGGGAATGCATTTTTAAGGCCACAAGAACTGATGCAAACAAATTTAAAGTTAATGTCTAAGGGCCAGGTCTCAACAATTGTCAGCTTCTCCTCCTCTTAATTTCAGTGCAGAGAGAGGGTGGGCAGTAAGTACCTGCCGGAATGCAGCCTTAGCCAGTACTTGCGTTTATTTGCAAAGACAACCTCAAAGGGGATATACGCATATACGCAATAAAGTCATTGATAACTCTGCAGAAGCACACTTCTGTAACTAAATAGAGGAAAACCACGTATGGCACAACTGTCGACGGGCGGCTGGAAAGCTCCGCGTCCTCCTGCTCGCACTGAAGCATCTTCTGCATCCCGCAGCGGCTGTTCTTCTCCGGCGCTTGCAGGCGTGGTGGCTGATGAGCGTTCTCTGCAGTGTTGAAACTGGTTAACACCTGTTGCTTTTCTTCATATCAAAGCACATTTGCTAATGGATCCAGTCAACACACCCGTCTTGTTTACAGTGTTTCATATAGCCTGACGCTTGGATACCACGATGGACCGTCTAGTAACCAAGTGCTTTTATTTGGGGATAAGGAGTCTATGGTCAAGGTTACTTAACTGGTCGCGGACTGTTGCTGTGCCGAAATCTGCATCTAGGTGAATGGAGGCATGTGACACAGGGACAGACATACTACCAACAAAAGTGCCTTGATGCTGGACTGGATGGCTAGTGAATGTAAACATTACGTCAGTTTTACTATGTACTTTAAGTATGGCTGATTAAGCTACTGGTAATTTGAATGCCAGCTTTAAAGGGCTTGCATACTCCAGCCAGAGTTTAAACTTGTAAATTGCTACATAAGCTGTCTCTATATGGAAAAGTGTTTTAATACCAGTACACTATCTTTATTCTTTTGCAAGCTGCATGTTTATTGTCATATAAACTCTGCTTTCTACCATTTGCTTTATGGTCAGTTTTGAATGTCTTCCTCCTTGTTACCCAGCTGAGCCTGAATGTTGCATTGGTCTAGTACGTAATCTCCAAAAAGAAAACAAAACAAAGTTCCATACTTGTGTGCTGAAGTCTGTGTTTGGTAAGGCTGACTCTAGGAGTATCTCTCCGTTTCTGGCCTCTGAGGTAGTGCCTCAGAGAGAGATATGACCAAGGTATACCAGGACAAAAGGCTGCCTCTGTGGATGTATGGGCAAGTTTAGCAGCAGGTGCATGTTTTTAGTCCTCCCTTTGTAACTGCTCCTGTAAACAGCTGTTGGCTGTGACTGGCAGACCTACTTGTCATGGGTGTGTGTGTTCTGCCTTCAGGGTCTCACCAGGGAAGGGGTGGCTGTGTGTGCCTGAAGCTTGTGCTCTGAAGATGTGGGACTGGTGCTTTGTGCAGGCTCAGTTAGGTCTGTTGAAAATGAGAAGTGTCCAAGAATCCATTTCTAAGGATGTGAGTGAGGAGCAGGGTGTAATGCTGTCTACTCACACGACCTGTCTGGCATTTCTCTCAGTCTTGCCTGGGTTTGGTTCTTTTGTTTCTAAAGGGTGTAGGCTTTTAGTGAACTTAATGTCAGTACTGAGAAAGTGCTGTTGGCTCTTCAAAGAACAGTCACAGACACAAAGGTTTCAAGGGTGGCACCTGAAGGAAGAGAGCTTCCCCTTCCTGGCTGAAGTTCTGAGCTGTGGAGGCAGACTCAGACCCACTTAAAAGTGAGGGGGCCTTGAGGTGGGGATGGGTGTTACATTATGAATCACCTCTAGCACTAAAATTGGTTTCTGTCGGTGCCACAAAAGAGCCACCCCAGGCACATTGTGCCAATTAATACTTCAGTGTTAAATTTGGTGCAAATATAACACTAGACTTGTTTTCCAAAATGTTAGTTTGCTGCACACTTAGTTCACTTGTCACTTTCAGACAAGGCCCCTGAAGTTTCTACAGAAGCGTGGCTTTCGTACAGCTGAGCTCGTAGCTGCTGAGCATCAGAGCAGTTATGCCTCACAACAGGAGGACAAAACACATGCAGAAGAGAAGGCAGCAGCTTCAATCTTTATCGATTGCCTCTCTGCTGGCTGAGCAAGATTGCTCCCTGTAACAGGCAAAGGAAACAAGGCTTGACAGAATGATGGGAACGCCCTGCTTTCTGCGCAGAGTGCGCATCAGAATCTGCCAAATTCCTGGGAACAGTTCTCTCATCCCCGTGGCCAGGGGCCAGTAGAGCCTTCAGAGGAGCTGGGGATGTGCCTAAGGGTGTGCAGCCCTGGGGCAGCCTGGGGTTGTCCAGCCAGGACACACACTGGGCAGCAACACCGCACAGCAGACGCACAGAAGCCCTGCTGGCCCTGCGCACCACTGGGCAATGTGTCTGGAGGGCTGCTGGGGGATTACAGCTTTGTTTTGAGCACTGACGGACGTGGTAAGGATGAACCTCCTGCAAAAGTATCTTACCTGTATTTTCCAGACGTTTGTGCAGTTCATGGTACAGCGATCCAGTGACTTCACGTCTTCCCAGAAGTCTCCAACAACCATGAAGTAACCAGCAGAGCCAAAATACCCCTCCCACCCTGTACAAATAAATGTAACATGGGAAATCCCTGACTGAGCCAGGAGGCACTGAGCAGGGATTCCCCAACCAGGAGGTACAGGATGAAATTCAGAGCCAGTAATCTGACTCCAGGCTCACCTGCAAAATGAAAACGTTCTGTGCACTGGTGTGCTAGGCATCACGCTATCTTTTCCAGTAACACCGAAGTCACACTGCTGGCTCAGGCACTGAGCTGGGTCAAAGACCAGCGACGGGCTTCCGTGAGAGCACAGCTCTGCAGGAGTTGTCCACCAGCGCTCAGCTAGTCCTCTGCAACTGCTGGCAAAGCCCACTAAACTGAGCACGCGATGCTGTATTCTGGGCACCAAAGTCTCAAAGCAAGCACCTCAGAAAACACCCTTCAGGGCTGTGAGTGTCTGGGGCACTCACAGCCCTGTGAGTGCCTCCAGGAGGCAGTAAAGGAACAGACACAGGCTGGCAAAGCTAACGACCCAGTGAGGGAATACGCTAGTGCTGGGACTGCAGGCTGGAGCCTGGGCATCACCCAGAGCGCTGCAGCTCCGCTACACTCGGCGACACAGTCCGAACTCAATCCTGGCCTTCCAAGTGCATTTCTGGGAGGTCCTGAGCAGCCCAGCCAGGCCCCAGCACCCCAGGGCCGTCCAGCCCACCGAACCCATGCCAGGAGATAGCAGCAGCATGTCGCCTTGAACAGCCAGGCAGGCTGACTGCTCCAGCGCCTACCCGCGGCCAAATTACTCTTACGTTTTTTTAATATTTGTTTTCTGATGGTTTAGCAAGTCCGCTTGGCTTGTCTCCTACTGTTGCCTTTGTCAGCAGGAGCACTGACCCTTGTTTCGTGCTTCCATCACCTGGGATCTCGAGTGTGCCCTTGGCAGGCCTGGCCGGGTGTGCCGCCAGCTTGGCCAGTGTCCCAGTAGCCTCTGGCACACATTCTCTCAGTCAGGGCTGCACAACACCCAGTCCACACAAAACAGGCCCCGATTACCAGCTCCTTGTCCCTGCGGGCTGACTAACACGCTGGGATTTGCTAACAGGAAGCCTGTTCTCATGCATTGCTACAGCCTGAATCACTGCACTCCACTATCCAGATAAGTCATCACCACCAACTTTCCATTTGTAGCCAAGATGCATTCCCATGCACTTTGGGAACAAACACGGGACCCTTGAAGACCATTTCTGGACCAGACCTGGATGGCAAATCTCTTCCTGCTTGAATGGATGCAGCTTTTTTTTCCCTCCTTTGAGAAGATACAGCATTGCAGAAAGAACATGTGTGAGGCTACATGTGCACCCAAGGGCCACAGAGACTGCCCTACCACATACACTGCCTCTCTTCGCTGCCACTGCAGGACGTGGTTATGGGCAGATTTTCCTAGGGGTGGATACTGTAATAACTTTTAAAACATATTCTGACTGCCACATGGATTATGTGAAGCTTACTCTGTGTTGAGTCAGAGACAATTGAAAAGGCTCCTTCCTTTCCTCCCCATCTTCCTCTCCCAGGTGTTTGCCTAGACAAGCACTTGCCCATAGCCCCAGGACAAAAGCAGGTGCCACTAAAGCCAGCTCAGGGCACAGCTCTTCAAGCTAGTCGTTATTATGCTCCATTTGCTGCATGTTTTTTACTCACTCGTTTTCCAGGTATCATGCTTCTTTAAGTGAAATATATCAGAGAGCTTTTTCATTTTTTTTCTGAATATAACTGAACAACATTTAAATAGATAATGCATAGATACACATCTGTAAATGAAAGCAAATTGAATCATTATGTAAATATGAATAATAAAGGAACTCATATCAGCCTTTAAAATTATCCTGAATGCAATGTAGGAAGAAGGTTGAACTGTGAGAATGCAACATGTGGAGTAATTTAAACTGAAATGTCAACACAGAAACACCAAAAATAAACACCAAAAGTAAACACACACTGCCAGAGCACAAACTCCTTTAAAGGATGTGAAACTAAGACTCATCCACAAAAGCTGGAGTAGAGACACCTCACTCAACGTGTGTTTCTGTCCAGAAAGATACTCAAGTTAGCTGGCCTACCATTAAAGAAAAAAATCACTCATTACAAGAGTAAACCACAAGCTGGAGACAAAGCATCCAAGAATTTATCTGAGGACATGGCAACAAAAACCACCCATCACAAATCAAGCAAGATGTACGCAAGATTTTTCCTGCACACCTAATGCCCCTAACCTTTATTAGATGCAGCATTGCCAGCTCACTTTCACTGAAAAGTGAGCTACCTTACTCCTGCCTTAAACTGAAGGATCAGGAACCTGGGCCATGTCTACAGCTTTAGCAGACCACCTAGTAAACCCAAGGTTTACATAACTTCAGAGTGACTTGATCAGTAGTTTTGCACTGAGACATTCACACAAATCCATGGCACAAGGAAACTACATGTACCTAAGGACATGGAGCTGGGGAAGTAGGAATGTTCACAAGGAGAGTGGAGAGGGATTCAGGGAAAGCATGGGGTCACATCTGTTTGAGATCAAGCATCTCCACTCCCTTGCACCCCGGTGTATCAGCAGACAGTGCACAGCTTGTATCCAGGATCATCCTTGCCTTTATAAAGTCACTGCTTGCAGAGAACCATCTCTGTGTGCTAGAAGAAAGGTGAAAATTAGCAAAATTCATACTCCTGTGTGTTCATTTTCACCCAAAATGATTCAACACTCTCCTGCTTCCTTCTTACAGCTCAGAAGGAGTGAAACCTTGTTAGACTCATGAACTGCAGGTACCCTTCATCAGAAGAGTAAAAGTAATTAAGCCCTTCTGAAAATAAAAGCTAATCAGAAGAGAGACAAGCAAAATCCAGGGCCCATTCATGAGCCAGCCTATGAAAGAGTAAAAAAAAAACACACGCTGGAAATTAAAGCAAATGCAGGGAGCATGTTTGAAGGAGCTGTAAGCTCATGAGAGAGAGAAGCAGACTGCAAACGCAGCAAGCCATAAAGGCAGCTAGATATATTTGTTTCTGGGCAGTATATTAGTTGCAAAACAGCATTACATTAAAAACAAAGATGCTATCCCCTGAAGTTTAATTCTTTCTGTGTTCAGAGAATTTTTAAGCATGTTTTGTAAATAAAAACATCTGTAGCTCATAAACTATTGATGCTAGCATAAATTCCTACTAACATGAGGTGAGGGGGAGAGGGAATAAAAAAAAAGCAAGGAAAGGAAACAAAACCGAAAACCTCTACTAGCTCAAACCTCCTCCCCCCTGCCCCAGGTAACTGCCCAAGTTAAAGACAGTAACAGAAATACAACAATATAACCTACAGCCCATACCCAGACTTAGCAGACATGGACTATGATTAGTTTCAGAAATGTGCTACGCTCATTTGGCAGTATTAAGGATAAGAAGAAATATCTTGCATTCTCGTACGTTAGGACATAATTTGTTATAGTATCATTTGAGAAGGTTTTTCAAGCTCCTCTTTCTCAGAATAAAGCATTTGGTTTAGTTCAGTGGTGTTTTAAGTGGACATCCCAGAGCACTTACCCTGATTGATTGTAATCTTATGCTCATTGTTTCTGACATCTCTGAATACTATTGTGTAATCTCATCAAACTCCATTACACAGACAGTTGTTCATGTAATGGTGAAAACTCTGCAGAGTTTACCCTTGGTCAGCCCTGCACTCTTGAGGATAGCAGTGACAGACACAGGAAATCTAAATAAGGCTGCTTTTCTGAGAAATAAACACTCATTTCATAACTTCAGCTCTATCAAGCCAGACACTGAAATCTAGATAATACAACAGTTTGCTCAGCAGGCTTTCAGCAATGATAAAGCACTTGCAGGTCATCAGTGTGGGTTTGAGCGATGTCTGAAAAACAAGACAATCCACAAGGATGAGAAAAATGCTGGTGGCAGATGTTCAAACTTGAAAGTGTTGATCTCATTACTCAGTAGGACTAGTCAATGTTAAAATAGAACTTTTGAAATATAAAACACTGTATTATAGCATAGTTTCTTTGACTGCTTGAATCAGGAAACACAATCCCACTTCAGGCTTATCTGGACTATTCTGCTCCTGAGCAGAAGGAACTCTCCCAGCATCATCATGCTGCAGCAAGTAAGTGGCAGGCTAACCCTTCACCCTTCTCCATGCTCCCAAAGCTCACCTGAATAACTCAGGACTCTGGGAATGGACATTATTAAGCTATAGATGGGGCACCTCAGGGCAGGTCTCAGACAAACTTTGGTACATGACTGCTTTGTAACTATTCCCTTTTCCATTTGGGGAGGGCATTTTCTACACATGTGTTGTCTTTTTAAGAGCTGAAGAAAGTAGAGCACAGGAATGGGCAGCATGAAAGAATCACTCTGTTTACTTTTCAAGTATCTTGTTTCAAATGGGAGTTAGGAGAACAAATCTACACCATACATATACACATTTGTTTATGTTGATGGTTCAATATTTTATCAAAAAAACGCACCCTAATTTCACAGAAAAATATGTAGAGTCAAATACCTGTTCCAACTTATGGATTGTCACTCTTCATGTTCCGTTCTGAGTTCAAGAGACTTAGATAAAACAATAGTTTGAATTAAATAGCAGGGTGGCAGTGAAATGATTATTTACTTTTGGAAAAAAGTGCAAACAAAATAATCATAGAAAAGCATAGAGAAAAAAGAGCAAGTAAATTAATCCAAGTTCAATAGAATAATTACATTTTTGTCAAATACTGAAAAAAAAAAGAAAAAATTTTGCTAAATAAGAAAACTGAAGAAAACAAAAAGACATAAAGGATTAAACACATAGTATTTAGCTTAGAGCCTCCCACTAAGTTATTAGACTGGGAAGCACAAGATGTACAGAAAAAAGGGTACAGTTAGTATTTTATAATAGAAATGTCTAATCAACTTTGTAACTAAGAACACTTCATATTACAAAAAGAATGTTTAATATTTTTTTTCTGATGTCTGACATTTATAAATGTCATTCTTTGTATGCAGGACAAAACAATTGCTTTAGGTACTACTCGAGGGCCAAAGGTAGCATATTTTCTGATAAGTAGCCCTACTACAAACACACCGTAAGACCACTGTGTATTTAATTTCCATCTTCTCAGCAGGCAAGAGAGGTTGCTCCTAACAACTAACCGAACTTGCAGTAAACCCATGTAATTACAGTCTAAAGACTTACCTGACAATGCACCCTGCTTTCTGACACCAATATGGAAATATTTACATAGAGCGGGAAAGCAGGTCTTTCACTGTCTTTGCAGTTGATTTGAAACTAGAGCAAAGCAACTCAGAACATTGGCTCAAGTTAATACACACTTCATCTGTTTACAAGCAAGTTTTAGATAATAGATCATTGATGGTATATGAGCTCTATGTGTTATTTCCAAGGAACCTTTGGCACAGTATCTTACCTGACTATTTCAGAATAGCTGCTAGTAAAACATAAAGCTATTGAATAAATACCCACAAATTCCCTCTTATAATCCTAAGGAGCGTGACATTTGTTATTAAAAACATTGTTTTGTGGGACCACTGATATTTAGATTTGCATTGCTTCTTATATAAACAACTTCCCAAATATTGTGTTGTTGAATCTTTGATATTTTCTATTTTGACATCTAGGTAACCAAAGTTAAAATATTACAACCCAATATCTGAAACCTCGATTATAGAAAGCCTTCTTACTCAAATTCTTCAAGAGAGATTTCAGAATTAAAAACATATTTCTTTGAAATAGAACTTTAGAGTTAATTCATTATCTTTTCTTGTAGTATTTCTTATCTCTGACAAAGTAAGACAAATTATTTGGTACCTTTTAACTGCAATAATTACCAGCTGAAACCTCACTTTCATGATCACAACACATTGCATGCAACTCAGTTCAGCTGAGGCTGCAGGTATCATGCATGATCTGTGGCATTTATTCTGCCCAGCCTCTCAGTGTCATTTTGAAATGTATGAAATACAGCTCAACCCTAAGATCTTTGCACCTGCAGACATCTGCTGGATTTATCTATGGCAGTTGCTTTGCCTATCACAGCTGCAATCACTAGGCATTTATAGTTATTTTCTTACTGAGGATCATAGTATGTATCTGTACCATGGTAGCACTGGGAGATACACCTACAATGTCACTTTTTTTCTGGACTTGAGCCTGCCTGTGCCTCAAGCTTCTTGATTATCCGGACTGCTTAAGCTATGATTTGCACTGAACTGCAATGGGAGGGAGCCTCACATGGGAAACTCAGACATGAAGGCAATGCTTATACCGAAACATGGCTCATCAATCTAAAAGCACTGCAACAAATACAATAAAAATATAGATTAGGATTTCTGGTCAAGGGCCATGATCTCGTGGGCTCTTATGCTAGACTCTATGCGTACCATAAACCAGAAGACAGTCAACAGTGAGGCAGCTTGCAGTCTCATTTATGCAGATGAATGAGACTGAACAGTAATAGGAATTACATAAACAACTTCCTTCACAGCAAGTATTGCTGCACAAACGCTAGATTAATGATGTTACTTCAGTGTCTCTGGGCTCAGGCACACATGTACACAAATATGTTTAGATGTAAATAAACACTTCAATGGGCAGTTTCTCAGGGGAATCCACACAGTTACATAGATGATGTATATCTGCATAACTGCATCACTGACTTGCAGCAGCAATAGAGCCACCTCCTTTTCTCTTCTTGAAAATCTACCTCTGAAGACACTCTACTTGCACGAACTCTAACAGAAGCAAAGAGTGAATGTAACATTTGAACTTTCCTTACTTGCGAATGTCCAACATACTTGAAAAATAATGCTATGCACAGAAATAGCACAATATGCTTTTCTATTGCTTATGTAATTTTCTTGTTCTTACAATGATACTTTTCTCATACATATGCCAATTCAGTGACGACAGGCATATATGCATAACGTGGTACCTCTGAAAACATCTTCAAATAAAGTCTAACAAAAATGCACATTTAAGACTAGCTGGCCCAAGGCTCAGAACAAGCATGACATAAAGTGTGTTGAGTAGGTTGAAAAGCATTAAGATAATTCTAAAGTCGTTTCTGTGTTTAGGAATGGTATGCATTTAGTACGTACAAAAAGTCTGCAACAGGATCAAATTTCAGATCCCATTAGGTTCTCAGCTCCTGTCCTCAATGGGAAATAATAAATATCAATAGAGGACATTATACCTAGAATGCAGCCTACAGAATCATCAAATTATTTAGGTTGGAAAAAGACCTTTAAGGTCAAGCCCAACCATTAACCCAACATTGCCAAGTATACCACTAAACTATGTCTCTAAGTGTCATAGAATCATTAAGGCTGGAAAAGATCTCGAAGATCATCATGTTCAACTTTCTACCCAACATCTCCATGACCACTAGACCATGTTGCAAAGTGCCACATCCACCTGTTTTTTGAACACTTCCAGGGATGGTGACTTCATCACCTCCCTGGGCAGACTGTTCCAGTGCTTTACAAACCTTTCTCTGAAGACATTTTTCTTAATGTCAACCTAAACCTCCCCTGGTGCAACTTGAGGACATTTCCTCTTGTCCTATCACTTCTTACATGAGAGAACAGACCAACCTCCACCTCACTACAATCTCCTTTCAGACAGCTGTCTCCCCTGAGCCTCATTTTCTCCAGGCTAAACAATCTCAATTCTGTCAGCTGGTCCTAGCAAGGTTTGTTCTCTAGACCTCTCATTAGCTTCTTTAGAGATTCCAGCACTTCAATGTCATCCTTGAAGTGAAGGATCCAAAACTGAACACAGAATTCAAGGTCTGGCCTGACCAGTGCCAAGTACAGAGGGACAATCACTTCCCTACTCTTGCTAGCCACACTGTTCCTGATACAGGACAGGGTACCATTGGCCTTCTCAACCACCTGGACACACTGGCAGCACATCTTCAGCTGGCTATTGACCAACACTCTAAGGTCCTTTCCCAACCTGCAGTTTTCCAGCCACTCTTCCCCAAGCCTGTAGTGTTGCCTTGGATTGTTGTGACTCGAGTGCAGGCCCTGGCACTTGGCCTCATTGAACCTCATACCACTGGCCTCAGCTCATCAATCCAGCATATCCAGATCACTCTGTAGAGCCTTCCTACCTTCAAGCAGATTGACACTCCCACTCACTTTGGTGTCATCTGCAAGTTTACTGAGGGTGACCTTGATCTCCAGAACAATGATAAAGATATTAAACAGAACTGAGCCCTGGGGAACTACGCTTGTGACTGGCCAACAACCAGATTTAACTACATTCACCACAACTCACCGGGCACAGCCATCCAGTTTCTTACTGGATGAGCAAAGTGTATGCTCATCTAAGCCACGAGCAGTCAGTTTCTCCAGGAGAATGCTGTGGGAAATGGTGTTGAAGCTTTACTAAATGTCCAGGTAGACAACATCCAGAGACTCTGCCTCACCCACTAAGGGGGTCACCTTGCCATAGGAGGAGATCAGGTTTGTCAAACAGGACCCGCCCTTCATAAAACCGTGCTGTGTCTCATGACGGCACTCAGGATGATCTGCTCCATA
>VWZK01011810.1:0-49155 GCA_013396935.1 Baryphthengus martii | reverse complement strand
ATAGAATAGAATAGAATAGAATAGAAAAAAAGATAAAAGAAAAGTCGGAAGGGACCTACAATGATCAACTAGTCTAGAAAAGTTGGAAGGGGCCTACAATGATCAACTAGTCCAACTTCCTGATCAATTCAAGGCTGACCAAAACTTGAAGTATATTAGTAAGGATATTGTCTAAATGCCTCTTAAACACTGACGGGCTTGAGGTATCCTAATTGAACTCAAAGGATTCTTTCTTCCCATATATCCTGTCTCTGAATCTATATTATATCCTTCAGATACAGTCCCTTCCTGATGAAACTCATTACATTTTACAAATATTTCCCTGAGTTTTCCTTGTAGTCCTACCATTGAATTTCTCTTCCCAAAGCTTATCCACCTCTAGTGTATCGAGGAGAAATACTTGCCAAACTACTCTGGAATGTCAAAATTAATGGGGATTTTTTTGCAAAAAAAAATTTTAAAAAATTGTGAATTTATAGAAGTCCATCCAGAGCTACTCAGAACAAAGAAACAACCTCTGGCTAAAGAAGCTATTAAATCATTCATGTCTGTGTATTGGGATACTTACCTGCTCCTAAAAGTCCTTCCTGAGGAGCTCTCCATGGGGTTTTGGTGTGGCTGAGTTCAAATATTAAGTCTGCTGCAGTGGTCTGTACATATCTCACATCTCTCTAACAAAACTCAGAATAGAGAGGGCTACTTTTTGTTGCTCTGAAGGTAATCCTTTATAGCATCTTGCAATCTGTTCTCAGTATATATGGAAAACTCTCTCAAAACTTGGTGAGATGCCATGTATTTAGTAGCAATATGCTACTAATACCTTTTACTTTGTTCATTTTCAGTTGATCCAGTTACCACTATACCAGATTATCTACTTGATTGGAAAAAACTGAAAGAACATATAAGTCATGGTAATTAGAAAGGTGGACAATTTTCAAAACCAGATGAGATGTTAGCTTCACCTTCTAGTGAAAAGATAGAACCTCCTTTTATCTAAACAGTGCAAAACTTTCATAGTCTCTTTTAACTCCATCTGCTTTTAAAATTACTACAATAAGCTATAATAGCAATAAATTCTTTAAGTTTCACCTTGGCTAAAAAATGTGTCAATTCCTCACAAATATGGGTTTGTCCGGTCAGTAGTAATGCACATACTTGTCAGTTGTCTGGTGAACTTTAATTCACTATACCTGTGAATTAAATGTTAAGTAAATGCCTAGGAACACTGTAGTTAAGAATACCACTGACTTCTTTCCCATGGCTCTGGCTGCCAAGAGTTCATCCAAAACCTAGAAAGGTTTTGTCCAAGTTCCTCCAATAGCTTCCTAAGCCAGCTGGGGCCAACGGTTTCAATTTTCAAAGCAATACATTTTTCAAGTCTAGCTCTGTTAAAAATCAACCTAGCCTCTGAATCCCTGTCATATTCCAGTGCTATTCCAGAAGAAAGCTTAATTAGAGCTCTCAGATGCAACACATTTCTTGGAGAAAGAAAATTTTATTCTTAAAAGGCTATTTCGTAATAAGGTTGCACACAGAATAAACAGTCTTCCCTAAAGTAGTCTCAGAAACAACAGTAAAAAACAAAACAGAATGAGAATAAATTAATGCTGTCTTAAAGAAAAAACAAAATAGCTAGCACAAAAATAGATATTTTAACACCAGAAAGGATGTTGCAAATGAACTCGATGGTGGCCTCTGTGGGTTTTCAAGTCACTGCTGATTTATGGAAATGAACAGTTTCAGTGGCAAGAGGAAACTCACTGGCAGTCGGATGCCTCCAGATTTGAAACATGCTTTGGATTGTTCATGAAGCATAGGTGGATAGAAGATAAATAAAGGAATGAGTTTTAAGATATGACTGTATTAATTTGACACATAGTGATGTTAATGTAAATCTGTCATCTCACTCACTGGTGATTTAATAAGGCCTTCTACGGGCACAAGGGCAATAATCTATAAGCAGGCATCACCCACGCTGTCCTAGGGTGCTGTGCAGGCAATCGTGGGAGACACCCCTCTAAAAGCAAAAGGTCTACTAAGTAATCTCTCAAGGGGATTACTTTTTTTTTTTTTTTTTACCTCTAGGGGGTCTACAATTTTACCTTTAATCTGCACTGGAAGCGTGCCACCTCCTACATTTCATCCTAATGTCAAGATGCTAAACTTTGGTTTTCTTTACTTCAGCAGGGCCTCCCAATGTTTTAAAGAAGAGGAAAAAGATTTAGTGCAGCCACTTTGGCCCAGTGGGAATAATTCACTTTTAGTCTTTCTGAGCAACAATCAGTCAGACTCCCAGTATCCAGGAAATATATGTCCCTTGAACATATGAAGGAGGTGGGAGTGAGGGGCTTGACAGCTCTAAAGACAAGGAGCTGCAGTGGCCTGGGGAGAGTTTTCGTTTGGGCAGGGGCAAAGAACAGAGCAAGAAAGTAAAGTGCTACCAGTTACTTCTGGGTGCTGCTGTGGGTTGCACCTCAGGGAGAGAGGTTCAGCCTTTTAGCCTCTCTCATCATTGTGCATTTGTTTGGCACGTTCCTTACTGGTTTTTGAAGGATTGAAGGTTGGGCCATGCTTTGCTTACTTTCAATATAAAAAAAACCCAAAACAACAAACCAAAAAAAGTCCCAAAACACTGCCCTGCTAAAATGTGATGATAAAGTTGTAACTTCAAAACGTTATCAAGTTTCATAGTTTCACAGTCTCTCCAATACAGTGAAGGAAGAGAGAAGAACCTAAATTAACTCATACTGACAAATATTAAGAGTTGATAAAATATATTCATCATTGTCATAAAACCAAAATTTTGGCCTGTGTTAAAAGAAAGAAAATTCCAAAGACACATTTTTGCAGAAGCAGCCCTGTAACCATTCCAATTCTTTACATATTTTATTCTACCGACACTTTCTTTTTTAAAAAAAAAAAGCACAGAAGAAATTTTTCCACTTTGATGAAACCAGAAGTGTAAACAAATTTTTAAAATATATATAATATGTGTCGTCTTTTTTATCCCCCACAGGGAAAGAAAAGAATGCACTGAGAGATTTAGCAGGCTTTCTTCATCAATATTGTAAGAAAAAAGAAATTACTTCTAAAATACCTATTATATTAAAAAGGGAAGTGTAGGAGAACAGTATGTGGCTGAATCAGGAAATAATGTTGTTAAATGAAAATTTATGTCAAAGAATTAAGTGTATACAATGTGTACATGGCATATGCCTTAGGCATCTTACTTTTGAGGCTGTATTAAATTAATAATTCCTATAATAATGAAACTCTTTAAGGTAATGAGATAGTCATCAAGATACCTTTTGGTATTTATTAGGACATGAATCATGCTGAACTCAGGTGGCATTGAAATAAATCATTCCCTTTAAAGAATTGTAAATAGATCAGGGACAGAAACAGATTTTCAAGGTGAAGATGCAAGTAAGAAAGGCAGTAACTTTTTGAGCTTTCAATCCAGAAAGAAACAAAACTCAGATTAACTCCCCAAGTCAACTAAGTAAGTTTGAATTTCCTGGAATATGTTCCAAAGAAATATATCAGGTCATGCCAAGTACAAATTGCCATATCACATGTGCTTTGGATTTTAATACTCTGAAGATGTAAAGCATAACCTCACAAGTCTTGAACTTGTGGGAAGAGGTAGCTTTGCAACTGATATATGTCAGGCCCTTTGGACCAAAACGTTATTTTTCTGTAGAGCCTAAAGCCACTTCCCTTCCTCCACTCAAAGAACCTGCCTTCAACCCCCCTAAAAAAACCAATCAGGACTCGATCTTTAAATTAAAATATAGATCCATTGTAGTACGGTGCAGATGAGGCATCCCAATTACTGTTCATCAAAGCAAACTTAGCTGACTTTGACAGTTAATTATCATATGACAGTACTATACACATCTCTGTGCAGAGCCTGGAGAAAGAATTTTCTAGTTAAAACTGTTTGCACAACCTCCGACAAGCCCAGAGCTCCCCCAGAGCCCCAGCTTTGTTAAGCTTAGAGGATTTTCCTGACTCCTTGCTGCAGAGGCTGACTACGCTGCTTCCACTTTCACTCAGCACTCAGTTAAAAAAACTGCAATAAATCAGCTCCTGAAATGCAAACAAAATGTGCCCGTAAAAGCAGAGCTGTGAGCTATTTCTGTAATTCATGACTTTCAGAGATGACCGGATAGTTTTTTTTCGAATTTAATTTTTACTCGATTGCAATCACATTTTGTTCTAGATGTCATGAACTGTGCCTTTTGTTCAGATTATACAAAATAAAGTTATGCTTGAGCATGTTCTGGCTTTGCTTTCTTCCCTTGGCTGTCAAGGAAGCAACAACCACTGTGAATTTAGTAATCACTTAAATTTGTCTTTTTCATTAAAATCTGGTCATTTCCTGAAAAAGTTTTCACAGATTGCAACTATGTCACACCATTTAAAGATGACAGCGGCTTCATTATGTGACTGTATCATTTGCATTTTTTAACATACAGTATTCCTCCTTGATTCTTCATTAACTTGACATTATAAAAGACTGCCTGTTAAACAATGCAAGCAATATTTAAATGTAACTGCTATTAATTCCTCTTCTTTACAGGAAAGACCATTTAATGGCTCCTCTTTTTTCAAGTGTGCACTGGAGATGAATGTTTAAAGTTAGACTGTTTGTGCTAAGAGATACACCCTTTTATTCTTTTTTATTTTTATTTTTTTTTTCCCCCTCCATTCAGTGTCATTTGGGGTCAGGTATTGACTTCATGTGAAAAATGATAGCATAGACACAAAGAGAACATAGACACTTTGAAAACTATAGAGGCCACCAGAATTTCAGTCTTTGTATATAAATGTGTGAAGATAACAGAGCTTTTACTAATTTCAACTGGGAAAAGGTCAACCCCCTAATGAGAAGGACTACCCTGAGGTATTACTTGGAAATCAGTCTTGCCTTCTTGATTCAAACCAGGTCTTCTCTAGGTACACAGAACTACAGATTACTCCTTTAAAGTTTAAAAGACAATCTTGAGACTTTATTTGTGTCTTCTGTTCTGAAATAGAGGCTTAATACAAGCTTGCGTTTTTCATTTTTGAAACCTTCATTATCTTTGGTATCTCTAGTACCAATACTTTATGTAGATCCCTATCCCAAGTACCTTTTTTTTACAAAAAGCTAAGGTCAAAACAACTGGTTTATCAGAATATTTGCAGTATGGTTCCACAAATAATCATCAATTTATCATATTTGCCCTCTAGGTTCCCTAGAGAGTCTCCTCTAGGATTTTATAGGTTCTTTTATAGGATCTTGTTGATACAATGATGGCATGAACCAACTGAAGACATATCATCTTAGGTATGATATGCTGTGACTCACTCAGAAGCTGCTGCATTCCCACAAAGTCCAACTTTTGTATAATCCTAATGCTGTGTTGGTATTCCACATACTTGACATGACTCTATCTGGCAAATAGCTAACATTTCCAGCTGAGCTCTAATTTGTCCTGTTTGTTTTCTCTATTCTTCTGATTTTGCCTTTCTAGAAGGGAAGATTAGGCTCTTGTTGACTAGTATGCGCAGAGTGTACCAGTCACTCACTCAAGACATCCTCAAGCTTCCTCTCTAGCTCAATGCATACTTAATATATTTTTCATCTCCAACAAAAAAAAATATGGAAGCTTCACCTGAGACTGCGCAACAGAAGCAAGTCTCTGTAAAAGCCCATGCAAGGGGAGACAACTGATACTTTATTCAGATCAAGGATTTGACCCAAGATCTCTTGCCCTCAGATAAATATCATATGAAACAGACTTCAGAGTATTTAGAATTAGGACAGATGCAACATTTCCTGCTGGAGATGAGTCATAATACACACAATATACCTATGTGTTAATTAGACCCATGAGCAAATAGGTTAGCACGACTCCTTAACCTTGTAACTGATAGCCTCACCTGGGAGTTTAACAATTTATGTTGAATTATCATGGCAGCAGGAAAGGTAGAGAGCAGCTGACCCTAGGATATGCTCTGACTAGAGGGTAAGAATATGGCTTGTGTAAGTCTGAGAATGATACTCTTGCTTTCATATCTTCAAAATTAAAATCCTTTAGTGGAACAAACATTCTGATTTTCCAACTGCGAATGGCAATGTGATGTCACATTGTTTTTTCTCCCTTTTGTGAATAGTTCTTTGTTTGATTTGCTTTATAAAAAATTTCCTGGGGGTGAAAACTTTCATTTTTAGTCAAAGGAGGTATGTTTTCATTGTTGAATGTTCATACAGTGCTCAGTGTTTGTTTGTTTGATTGGTTTTGTTTGGGTTTTTGTTTTGGTTTGCATTTAGGTTGGTCTTTTGAGAGAAAGAGGGAGGGGAAAAAAAAAGGCATAAATACTTAGGAATATTTTCACACTTCCACCTGGAAGGTACAAGCCAGCTTCAGGCATCATGCGAGCATTTTACCGGTGTTGGTTAGAATGATAATTGCAGTGACTTGGGTTAGGTTTCTGCTGTGCTTTAAGTGATTTCATTGGGGTTTACTAGACTATCAGCCATTTTGATTCTTTAACAAAGGGAGATAGCAATTTCTGTCAGGACAGATCTATTTTATTTTTATAGAAGAAAAAAAGCCAACAAACCCTAACCGAAACAACTCTGACAGCTGCAGAGGGAGAGAAAATTATGGTAGTTGGCAATTATTCTTTATGTGTGTAAAAAGCTGCATATGAGTAACTTATCCTAGGTAGAAGTAGAATATAGAACAGATCTGTTATTTTAGTTTGTAAAGCTAGACACATGTAGTATAAGAGAGCCCACTCAAATTCCCTGGGGCAGTCTCGACACACAATTAGAGTTAAACACAAAAAACATCCCCAAGGAAAAACATAATAATAAAAAAATATTTTTTTATAATAAAGAACTATATTAAAAAAAAAAAAGAGGAAAAAAAAAAGTTCAGCATCGTATAATAAAAGCACAGAACCCAAGGCAAAAAAGATGCAGTCGATCTTCCAAATGATCTTTATGAGGGTTAAGGGAGAGTTGGTGATTTCATGAGAGACCTTGCAGAGAGAGGTACATATAGTCTCATTATACAGCACTGTCGGAGCAATAATGTCAGGGGTAAGGAGACGATGGATACAAAGACTATCGTTGGCTTGTCATACATAACTAATAAAGCAGAACTGGAGACTAGTTGTCACTGCTTGTTCATATGGGGCCAATTTCTGGCAACCACTGACTATGGGCACCTGCCAATAACCCCAGGCAGAGCAGTGAGAGCATCTTCTCCTGGCTCTCCAAGCCGGCGCGGCTGTAACGTTAACCCGTTGCGACATGCCAAAGAGGAACATCCCAAGACATTGCAGAGACCTGCCAAGTTTTTCTCCCTCGTATCTGTGTGTATCTCTCAGCAAACAGCAGCCTTAATCCCATTTTCAGGTTTCACTGAACGTATTTGTTGTCTCCTCTGTAAGAAATAACCTGAGTGAATCACGGCAAGCATGCATCGAAGGGAAATTTTAGAACTAGAAAGCTTAATAGAGAACTGCATTCTTTTTGTGTTCATTTTAGTAATTAAAGCAACCATCAGTATCACCAGACCAGACTGAGCAGAATTTACCAGTAGCTTTTTATTACACCAGTCAATCAAAAGAAAAGGGCAGCTTCAACAATAGCGTTGCAATTCAAAATTCTTGTTTTATAGCTGTGCGTGACACTATATTCCTTATAAACAAAATACCCTCTGAGCCTGATGGGTATGCCAGCCCCAGCAGTGCAGAAACAAAACCAGTGAATTTCATATTTAGTAGGCCTCAAGTCTGACACATTTGGTAATTGCAGGGGAAATGGATCCATCAGATAACTCGCTAAATTACATAGCCTACAAACTATAATTTCAGGACTCCGGGATTTTTAATCATCATAAAAAGTATACCGAGTGGCCATGTATATTATTAATTTACAGATAGAACTAGATGGAAGATAAAACCTTAGTTGTAATCTGTTTATGGAGACAGTCGGGCAATTCTATCAGACAAAGGAACTCATTTTGCAGAGCAAGATTTAGTGATTAGCCATGGTGTCCTCATTTTATCTTTAAGCCTATAATATTCAGCGGTCTGAAATCTATCTAGTGTATTGAACACACCATTCAGATACCTGTGGCATTACGGTGGGATCTAATTCCTG
Organism: Baryphthengus martii; assembly: GCA_013396935.1. Lineage (NCBI taxonomy): Eukaryota > Metazoa > Chordata > Aves > Coraciiformes > Momotidae > Baryphthengus > Baryphthengus martii. The sequence goes on along the minus strand of VWZK01011810.1, from coordinate 40,988 downwards.
CAGCCATGAGCTACGGGCATATTATGTGATTGAACAACCACATACGGAACTGGTCCCTAAAGTAAGCTGAGAAAAACTATTAACATTTTTAACTCATCACTTTCCTCTCTAAAGGCAACTTCTGAAAGTTATTCAGGCCGTTTCTTGCCTAACTGGTTATCTATTCCACCACCACAGGTATTTTTCCAAAATGGTTTTATATCCTGTGCCCATAAAACATGCAATCTGTGTAGCATATATATACTGTAATTAAAAAGATACACTTGTGTTGATAAAAAGATGGTTGTTCCTACACAAGTGTAAAGTCTGTCTTCTCTACCAATTAAGAATCAGCAAAATATGCGCTTTAATAGTCCTCTTGGGGAACTTGTCTTTTGTATCTATGATAAATACATGATTATAAGGACAAATTATATGAGCAGCAATAATTTGCTAGTAATGTGATCATTAAAAGCCTTCACAACGGCAATACATCAATATTAATTGGGGACAGATGATCATTTTACTGACATGTTCAAGTCATTATCCATATTTCAGTACTTCATGAATACCTGAATAGTCTTAACGATGTAATTTTTTTTAAGGTTCTTTCTTCAGTGGTCCTAACATGATTGTTTATCTAAAAATTATGAAAAAAAAAAAAGGAGCAAAAAAAGAAAATGAATTAGAAGTAGCGCAGATAGTTGTAGGCGGGAGGTAGGTAAGATTCAGCAAAATTTCACCATTATCACAATTTATCACAAATAATGTGGAGAAAGAGCAGAATAAAGCCCGCCTACTGGGTTTAAGTCACATTAGGTCCGTGGCAAGCATTTGCTGCCATGGAGGACACCGCCACTCACAGCTGTTGAGGGAAAGTAGCCTACTATAGCAACCTGTTGAATTGTCTTGCTAATAACATTCATTGCCCTGCCTGTCTGCTTCAAAGACCATTTCTCGTGTGGAAAATGTACACTGATTCTCTGTTTGCATAGGGCTGGCCTTTTATGTCCATCCCCTGTGACAGTGGGCTGGTAAATATTTATTTTTTTTTTACCTACCACAGATAGGCTGTCAAAAAACCCACACTAACTTGCAGATAACACGTTTGCAAGAAGAGTGATAAACTTTATGTGATAATCTCTTGAAAGCTGAAGTGAAGAGATAGAATATAATAGCAGATTATCTTTTGTGTCTGAAAGGGTATTATAAACCCGCAACTTCCACTCATCGAGATGTGAATGTCAGATGTTAGTCAGTAAAGTTGTTGATTCATTTCAGGGTATCATACCTGAGGATTTCTCTTCCCCTATAAATGCTTCAGTATAGATTTGATACAAATCAAAGATTGTTCTGACTGTATGGTTATTTATAGCTATAGAAGAAAGGTATAGATACAATAGCTGAATAAACATAGACATGATATTTTGCATAAGGGTCACTGGACACATTAATCATATTTATACACTCATTAAAAAGGCTTGAATAGTTAATTTCTACTGTAGTTGTTCAAGAGGACACCAGGAGACATCATGAGGGCCACTATTAACAACAGTTGTCTTGCCTACGGATGAGTGAGTAGCTATAAAAAAGTAACTTTTGCTACTATGATCGTACTAACCACGCCCACACCCACACCCGTCTCCTCTTAAAAGAAGCCCCCAGGGAGCGCCCCCAGCTAATGAGCAGCTAATGAGGGGGCGTTCACCCGAGGCACGACCTGGGAGCAGCGGGTCCCGGGCGGGTGAACGGACCGAGTGAAGGGGACCCGGCAGTCGCAGGCTGGACTGGCCGAGGGGAGCGGCTCCGGTGCGGGTGAGTCGGCGCCGGGGAAGGGGTTCGCAGTGACCGGGGCCGGCCGGCGCAGGGGTGCGCCAGACGGCAAGGCGCCAAGGGAAGAACAGGAGCGGGCAGGGGCGCAGCGAGCAGGGATCGGGTCCTTCCCGCCTCGGGTCCTTCCCGCCTCGGGCACGTCACGGATTAAAGCCACTGCGAGAAAGAAGGTGCAAACTCGGACTGAGCTCTCACACAAACATGCGGCCCTGCGGGTCTCCGGCCGCACCGAATGCTTGAGCCTGGCGCTTGTTCGACAGGGAGCCAGAGACGCAGCCTGTGTGCGGTGTCAGCAAAGAAACGATCTGCTCCGACAGGGGGTTGAACTGAGGGAAGAGGTAGAAAGGTTAAGAAACATCAGAGAACGCGAGAGTGAAATAGATTGGTGGAGCCGTACCCTGAGGCAAAGGCAACGTGTGGAGGCTCTACAAGGAGTGGAGCATCACCTCCCCTCCTGTCACCAGGCAGAAGGAGGGGACCTAAGAGACTGGGGGGAATGGAGATGGGTCCCTCCTCGGAGAGGCGAGCGAAACCCCTCCCGGCCCCCCTCACTTTCCCAGTTGCCCTTGCACAAGAGGTATGGGGCTTTGGGACTCGAGGGCCAGAAAAATGAAAATGGAAATGAAGATCGATCCAGTGAGTCGCCTAGGGCTAGTCACTCACTCCCATGCCTTAGGACTTCCTCAGCTGAGGAAAAAAAGAGAGTGGTTGTGGTAGGCGACTCCCTTCTGAGTGGAACAGAGGGCCCCATTTGTTGACGAGACCCATCCCGCAGGGAAGTGCTGCCTCCTTGGTGCTTGGGTTAGAGATGTTAAAAGGCAGCTCTCTGATCTGGTGCAGCACTCTGATTATTACCCTTTATTGGTTATTCAGGTTGGTGATGATGAGGTTGCAGAGAGAAGCCCAAAGGCAATTATAAAAGACTTCAAGGCATTGGGGCGATGGGTTGAAGGCTGAGGTGCGCAGGTGGTGTTTTCATCAATCCCTCAAGTGGTAGGCAAAAATACTGAAAGAAGGAGGAAAACACACCTGGTTAACATGTGGCTCAGAGGCTGGTGCCACCGTTGGAATTTTTGGTTCTTTGGTCATGGGGAAATTTATACGGCACCGGGCCTGCTGGCCATGGATGGAGTACATCTGTCTCGGGGTGGGGGGAAAGGATCTTTGCACATGAGTGGGCAGCGCTTGTTGAAAGGGCTTTAAACTAGGCTCGAAGGTGGAAAGGGATCAAACCAGGCTCACTAGAGATGAGCCTAAGGATGGCCTTCAGTTTGCCATCCCACTTGAGGTGGGAGATGGTGGGGTCCAAAATGGAAATACTCCTGTCGGTGTATCCACCTGGGGAATAAATCAGGTCAACCGGGCTTGCCACAAAGGCCACTTAGCTACCACTGAAGACAGTAACCAGAAGGCATCCTGGGGCAGTGTATGACCATGGTACATCCTCCCACTCTCCTGCAGGGAAACCTGCATGCTCGGCCACTTCTCTGCGATGCCTGTACACAAATNGGCCACTTCTCTGCGATGCCTGTACACAAATGCATGGACTATGGGGAACAAACAGGAAGAACTGGAGATCTGTGTGCGATCTCAGGACCATGATCTCATTGCAATTCCTGAGACATGGTCGGATAACTCATGTGACTGGAACACTGTCATGGATGGCTATGTCCTTTTTAGGATAGACAGGCCAGCAAGGCGAGGTGGTGGAGCTGCTCTTTATGTGAGAGAGCAACTGGAATGTATCGAGCTCTCCCTGGGGAGGGATGAAGAGTGAGTCGAAAGCTTATGGGTAAGGATTAAGTGGGGAACTAGTATGGGAGATGTTGTTGTGGTTCTTTACAACACCACTTGATCAGGATGAGGAAGCTGATGAGGCCTTCTACAAGCAGCTGGAAGTAGCCTCGCAGTTGCAGGCTCTAGTTGTCATATAGGACTTCAATTACTGTGGTCAGGCTATTAGGCATTCCAAAATCCTATCCTTTATCTTTCCTTTTGACCTTGTTCTATTTTTATAAAATATACTTACGCTCTGAAGAAAGATCAAAAACACCGGAGAGAAAATACTGACTCCAAGAGCTTTAATATATCTAAAACATAATTGATGCAAAAATGGAACTTCAAAGTAAGTTCTCGTGGTACATTCAGAAAGATTCCAAAACTTAATTACTAAGTTGTTCAGTTGTTAAGTGTTATTAGCAAGAGTTGAGCCTTTTGCATGTAATAAAACACAACATTCAGCTTTACCATCTGATCTTTTCTTTGTGAAAACAGAGGACATGAATAGCGTGCTTGATTATTTTTTTATATGGGGAATAAAAGTGAGAACATGGAGGAAATAATTTTGTAAGTAGTGAAGACATTGCTTGAGTTAATCTGCAGACTGGAAAGTGTAAATGTGGAATCTTTTTCCTTTGTTCTTTAATTTCCGTGACATAAATGTAGCTTCTCAATCAGTTTTAGACTAAATTTCCTGGGCTACATTGGGTATCTCTAGGACATCTCGTCTTCTCCTTCCCTCTCTTATGTTCCAGTTTGGTGGTGGGAGAGGTACACTCATCATCAGACTGCTCTATACTGAGAGATTACAAGTTCTGATATTAATGTACACTAAACCAAGCCTATTAGCTTCTAAACCAAGTAACTTTGTAGATGGTAGGTTGTTATTGCTGTTTTGTCAAAAATAAAATTGAGGGAAAGAAAGCATGATCAAACTAAGCATAAGTCAAATAGATATGATGATATGATATTGCTTCCAGAGCTAATGATGACTTCCAGTTGTTCAAATTTCTCAGCTTCTGTTCCTCCAGTTGACCCTCATTGAAGGGAAATTCAGACAGTGAGGTGTTACATTTTTTTAATTGAAGGTGATTCTCCCCCTCTACTCCCCTTTGATGAGACCTCACCTGGAGTACTGCATCCGGCTCTGGAGCCCACAACACAAGAAGGACATGGACCTTTTGGATTGAGTCCATAGGAGGGCCATGAAGTTTTCAGAGAGCTGGGACACCTTTCCTATGAGGACAGGATGAGGGACTTGGATCTGTTCAGCCTGGAGAAGAGAAGGCTCCAGGGAGACCTTGTTGTGGCCTTCCAGTATCTGAGGGGAAAGCTGGGAAGGAACTTTTTACTAGGGCTTGTAGTGATAGGATGAGGGGTAATGGCTTCAAACTGGAAGAGGTTAGATTTAGATTAAGAATTAGGAAGATGTTCTTTGCTGAGGGTGATGAGACACTGGAACAGGTTGCCCAGGGATGCTCCATCACTGGATGTGTTCAGGTCCAGGTTTGATGGGGCTTTGAGCAACCTGGTCTAGTGAGGTGTCCCTGCTGATGGCAGAGGGGCTCAAACTACATGATCTTTAACATGCCTTCCAACCCAAACTGTTCTATGTTTTCTCATCATACTGTGTTCCAAGGCATTACAAAAAAAAACCCAAACAACTCTAAAAAATTTAAATTGTTTCTTTTATTGCTGTGTTTTGGATGCAATGTTTTTCTAATTAAAACTACCATCCAATGCCATTAATGTACTGTCTATCACGTGCCTACTTTTTCCAGCTTCTAAATCTGTACAAGAGCAAACAATTCATAAATAAAACACCTTCAGGGATCCAAAAGGATATTGTTTCTGTAAGAGTTCTTATAAGGAGTGTGCATACTGCATGTTGCTAGGATTATTTGAAAACAGCATGTGTCCTCATCTCAATCTGAAAGTATGAAACACTGTCAGAAAAACAGAGCTTTCCCACCACAGATGTCTCTATGGGATACAGCTGTAGATAACTAGTTGTTGGTAAGAGTAATAGCTGCCTCCTGTGTCAATCAGAATGCAATTCTATTCAATACTGTTGAAATCTGTTTATCCCAGGATAGTGCCAAGTCTGGCTGGTATTGCACAAACCTCACTCATTACTAATGGTAAGTTCACACGATGTGCAGTGCTGGCAATTTAATCTTGAGTAACTAGAATGGGAGCTGAAAGCGATGAGGATTAGTTAATGCTGGAGGGGCTTGGATATTTGCTTCCCTCTGCAACTCATGTGCTATCTAGAGTGGCTCCAGGTGCAGAGCTGTCCTGCTCAGCTATGTGGAAATCTCTGGAAGGAAGCTGCTGTTAATTCAAGGCAACCAAGTCTACTGGAAACTGCACTCTGCTGTCTACATGCTATCCCAGTTTGACTTTATGACTTCATTCCCTTTCTATCCTCTTCTTTCTAGTCCTTGCTACATAGGAGTCTTACAGTTTTCTAAGCTGAGAGTGTGACAGAAAACACTGTTATAACAAACAGCATGTTCAGAACACTGCTAGAGAAATCTTCTGCTAAATTGCCCGGGAAAGCAGTATTCATCCAGTTTATTGCTTAGTGACTGTTAAGTTTGTTCTGAAAGATGGTATGAAGTCTTTTCAATTTCTTTGAGGAAAATGTAAATAATGCCCAATTCCACAGAAAGAGTGAAAGCTTTGAGCTTCTATATTTCATGCTGCAATGAAGATTTTAATTTTTTTTCCCCCCCTGAGTGGTGGTCTTACACAGAGATCTGGTCTCATTAGCCACTTTATGAGGGTAGGATTTGAAAACTGATTTATTCATTTAAACTAATATGAAAGGTGATAGAGAGCTTCCTATTGAGTAGCATGGAGAAAAATCCCTGTTATCCTCAGAATTGTAGGTATGTTTAACCATCACAACTGCAAATCACTTGCAATAGCACAGAAATTGGTAAGTACACAGACAGGATGTCCACAGTCTTTCTAAATGATAACTTATCAGTTGACAAAAAAAGTCACTACTTCACCTTTTGGCAGAATGTGCTGAATAGTTATCACAATTTTAATTGCATTTGAAAAGCTTAATTAGGCAATCCAGGACTTTGTCAGATTAACTTATTTTAGAACATTCCTATTGATAAAAATTAAGTTCTGCAGTATGGTCATGCTTTCATTACCTTCTAAAATACTTCAAGTATTATCTTCAGCTGTCCTACTGTTCATCTAAATATTTTGATAATTTTTTTCTTTTTGCATGGGGTATGCCTCCACTGTCTGGAAACACCTACATTTCAAAGCTCAGAAGTAACAGTTCTGCCTGGAGCTGGAACTATTTCTCTTTATGTAACCTGTTCAGTAGACTTTTTCACCTGATTTGCAAGAAAAGTGTTTTATGTGAATATATATGCCCTTATACATGCATATGTATAAATATAAGTGTACCTTTAAACATGCCCATACTTTAGACAGTTGCCTACATAAAAAATAATGCTATTCACAGGATTCCTGTTTTGTCCCATCAAGTAAATAGAAGATGCTGACTTGTTGGATTTTTGTAAATTTTATTTTCTACACTGCACAATTTTTTGGTGACTCTGCCAGTGAAGACTAGGTCCTTTCAGGACTAATATCTTCTGTCTTTAAGATTGTGGGTAGTTGGAAATTTCTGCACATCACCGGTCATTGCTACAAAGAGACACGTGCTCCTGATCAACTGTTGTCCTAGGACTTTCCAGTTTTCATCTACAAAACTTTTGACCTCTATTGTCAAGTATATTTTTATTAGTGTTTTAGTTAGTCTGGTCAGTTGCTCTGCTCCCTCATTTTGATGCTTTTTCTTGAGTTCTCCAGAGAGGCTTTGATCAGTGGCAAAATTGCTTTTTCATGACCTCATTTAATATGCAGAACAAGCTTCACTACCAGGTGCCATGGTTTTCCTTCATTCAGATTTCCCTAAGGACATCCTGGCCTTTGTGAAAATCTCCTTGTGACTCCTTTGTTCTTCAAAATATAGGCAGTGCTGAAACTCCTAATTCTGCATTTGGAAATGTTCTTTCTGTGATTTATTTTTTTATTTTTTTTAGTGAGACCCAGGCCAACTCCTTTCCTGTATCTGCATGTACCTGAAATGTTTCACTGGCTGTCTTCCACAGATATATTCTGATGCCTGGAGTTTCCCAGAAAGAATAAAAAGTAAGAGGCAAAATCTGAATGGAAGAAATTTCTGAGTCTTTTAATAATATACTTTTAAGTGAAAAGCTGTTCTTGTATGGTATGCTGTCTCTTTCTCTCTTGGACCTATTGCACATTGTGTTATAGTTTCTATTATAGTTAATCTATGTGGATGGTTGATTATAAAGAAAATTTTTATCTTCAAAGTTATAACTAGTCTTTTGCCTCTCATGCACTCTACTGAAGCTGTCTGTCATAATGTGGAGCGCAACACTAGCCACACGGAGCACTACATCCTTGTGTGAAAATACTTGCTCAGGCATCCAAAGTCCAGAAGTCATGGTTAGGCTACCAAGCAAGGCTGAACTGGTGAGGTTTGGTACATAGGGACACTGGTGTTACCTCAGGTGTCTATATTGTGTGTGCCCGTTACTTTAGGCAGGCATGACTCATGACTGATTTACTTAACTAATAACTGGTAATGTTATTTTCTTTCATAAAACACAAAAGATATGTCCCAAAATATTTATCCTTCTGTCTGAGGCGCTAAGCAAAAACATTTTCTTTTCACATACAGCAGAAAAAGTAGCCTGTGCTACTGAAAATACTATTGTTGGCAACATAATCCACAGGTGACGTATGAATTTGGTACTTCAAGTCATAGAATCTTTTAGGTTAGAAATGACCTTTAAGATCGAGTCCAACCATTAACCTAGCACTGCCAAGTCCACCACTAAACCATGCCCCTAAGCTCTACATCTACAAGTCTTTTAGATGTGTCCATGGATGATGACTCCACCAGTTCTCTGGTCAGCCTGTTACACTACTTAATAATACTACCATAGCTTTCTGTTCAGCGTCCTGTTTAGACTACCTTAGGGTAGTGTTCTTCCCTTTTGGCACATGGAGAAAGCCTGCAGCTTGTCTTGCAACATCACCCCATCCCCCAAAGACTTAATTGTATAGGACAGGAAATAAAATTTTGAAAATATAAATGAAGGATTTGCCATTATTTGTTAATTCACTTTGAATCAGCAAGCATTGTATAAAATCTGTTTCAGTTGAGTAGACGGACATAGGTCTGTACAACTGTAGCTTCATTAATAAAGGAATTACATTAAGTAAGCTTGCATTCCAAAAGCAAAGATTAAAGCATTTTTACACTATCCAAAAAGTAGATATTCTTAGCTACACAAAATGAATAAACCTCTCGCACTCAAAATAATTATTGTAATGAAAGGATTGATGTTATGCTATTAGAACATTACATTATCAAAATCATCTTCCTCACCTACCCTATCTAGGGAATCTCTAGGAAGTAGTAAGTGCATTTTACAAGGTAAAATCTTGTTGATTTTAGGACAGGACAGATAAGAAACTAACATAGCAATTTACAGGTCTTGTAAGATGGAGTGAACTTTCCTAGAGACTCCTACAGGCATTAGCACAATACAGTTTACAGTATGCAGCCAGATCCTCAGCAAAAGTATAAGTCCACTGATGTCTGTCCAGGTCAGGCTTTGGTCCATGAAAGAGTTCTGTCTGTTAGCACTACGAGAAAACGAAGCGCTTGCATCTCAGTGGGTTTCAGCATTTTTAGGTGATACTAAATTTTTCTGAGGGTAGAAAGAATGCAGCAAGTACCAGCGCAGCACTTCGGTGCAGAGTAATATTTAGGCTACATTAGCACTGGTTTGCGTGGTGACCATGAGGCTAACTGGGGCAGAGGCTCTGGGTCTCCAGAGTTAAGATCCTGCAAGGCTGCAGTTTGAACTAAAACAGCTTCGTGGACTCTGTTGCAATCTCTGAACTTTTGGTAGCGTGGTCCCCAGGGAGCCTTGTAATACCAGCGAGTTACACGTTTGCACCTTTTGAAGGTTACTCCTAGGGACTCTCTTGCAAAAGCAGAATACTAACACTTTTCATTATACAACCTTCAGGTTCAGCACATATCATAGAAAGAACTGTCTCGTAATTGGGAATACATCTGCCTGCAGGTGCATGAGATTTCCAACAGGAAAAGCAAGCAAAACAAAAAAATGTGTTTCAACCTAGTGCAGTTTTATTAGAAGGGCATAACAGCGAGGCGGAAAAATAAGGGCAGTCTGATTCTCCATCATATCAGTAAGGAGGAAAAAAAGAATAACTAACCTGGTTCCTAACAAATACTATGCAATTTATGCTTCATGGTTTTTCGAATAGAAAGGACCTTCCTAGATGATAGATCTGTGAGTTGGGGTTTTTTTTCTTTCTTTGTCATCTTCCAGAGTATCCCTTCTTCTAACTGTTTCTGTCTCCTTTTTGAAATTAGCCTACACTATTCCAGTGAGGTTCAGAAAAACAAACACACACCAAATCCTGAGAGAATAAGTTCATTTCTCTAAAGCAGGTTTTTTCTCTTCTTTCCCTCACTCCCCCCCGACCCCAATACTTCCATTACTATCTTGTTGTTAAAAGCAATCTCTGAGGCTGTGGAAATAGAATCCTGTGTCAGGAAGAGGTAGGTGAATATATAGAAATACTATTTTCATTCCATAAAAGGAATCATGGAAGGTTCTGGACCTCCAGTAGTTCCACACTCTCATCTTCTCAGTACACACTTGCCCCCTAAATCTTAATCTGCATGAGTAAGGGTAGGGAATCCGATAAAACAGAGATTGGCATAGACTGTATCCTGCACTGTCCACAATCAACAGATCCACCACATATCTTCAATGGTCAGGAATATCTACAGGTGTAGAAGAAAAGGATGGTGAGGGATTCAGGATCACTTAGCAACCAATATTTTTTTTTAAAGGTAAAAGAATATATGTGTGTATATATATAGTTTAAATAGTCATTCTTTCAGATTTTTTGACAAAGGATAAATTCAAACCTAAAAAACCAAAATGTTAATAATGGCTTTTTATTTTCACTTGTTCCAGCTAGTGAAAGAAACTGATTCTAAATCAGTCTGAAAAAAATAATCAGGTAAAATATGAAAGGAGATCATCATCTCTGCAAAACAAAATTAAGCTGTCACAATCAAAGTTAAAACCAATGTGATATCTCTGGAAGATGACTGATGCATTTTTCAGCCTGTAGTGGCAAATCAAGCTAGCAGAACAATAGTATGGACCAGGTGTCAACTGAATAAATAGCACCATATATTTTTTCCTTCCCCCACCCCCCTAGGCCCCAAAAAAGAAGCTGACTAAAAACGTTCTTGTTTTCCATGGCTCTCGCAGCTCTTTCTTAACTGTGCAATTCTTTTACAGTTTGGCTATCAAGCAGAGTTGTTTAATATCAGGCTGTTTCAATGGTCTGATTCCCATTCCACTCCTACAGCCTGTAACGTGTACGTATCCTCACTTTTGTAATCACGAGGGAGGATTTGACCAGAAGACCGCCAGAGGCTCCCTGCAACCCTAAATTATTCTGTGGTTCTACGGAATTCCTGAGAACTTCTACAGTAGACTCAATTCTTTTTGCTGGATTCATCCAGTCACGCTGGATTGAACGTAGCTAATGAAATTCTGCTTTGCACCCATGAAATCCTGGCAGAGGGAGGGAACAAAACAACGAAAAGCAAGGTGATGCAAACAACATGGCTATTTGGAGTTTACTAGTATTCTAATAATAAACCTAAAAGTATAGCTTAGACTGTGTTTTCACCAAGTTTGTTTAATTTCTCTTTATCTGGAATTTTAAACCATAGCATTAAGGCAGTGTTACTACTGCTACCAAAGGTGGTGTAGGTATATAATGACATTTTCATTTTCTAAAAATGACACTGACATTTTTGTCAAATAAGTTAGTGAAAAGTTCACTCCAGAAATTCTCAGATGCTTGGAATATTATACAAATAGGCCTGGAAAATACAGTAACAAAATGTTGTAATAATCCTGTAGAAATACTTTCCTGATGTGCAGGCTACCTTTGGCTTTTCCATGTAATAGAGGCATATGAACATATTTCAGTCAATCCAAATTCTGTTTCTGTTCCTTCCAGTTTTAATTTAGGCAGCTTTAGTGACACTTTTCTTTATTAACTCGTACATAGTAGTGCTCCTGTCATTTATATATGTATTTATGAAGTAACTGAGAGGAATGATACCGTGTATCAAAAATGCATTTATATATTTCTTGTCCATTAACAGTAGGTAATGACAACAGACAAGTGTCATTAATTAATAAAACTGAAAGCAGGCTCATTGCAAATCCGTGTCAGCACATTTAATTGAAAACAAGTCTATTTTTTCACAGTTGCACATAATAACTTTAATGTGGGATTTTCTGATTTTATTCAATTGACATGGTTTCAAGAACAGGTATTGACAGTAGCAGAGTTATGAGGCTATCAGAAAGCCTTTGATAATGAGCTCTGACACAGGGAAGATGGATTTTTTCCTCTAAGGTGTGCAATTAAGGTGTGTGAAATTACATGTGCGGGGATAATGTGTGACATATGATGAAGGAGAAGCACTTTTAGCTTTGTATCACCTGCTGGTTTTTTGGTAAAATACATGTTTAAATGGTAGTGATGCTATAAAGGGCAACTAGGAAAATACAATTTCTTCTTCAACACTGATGATATTGACAGTTTAGGGAGTGTTCTACTAATGTACTAGTGTCCAGCTGTGTAGGACACATGATGCACTTTACCCTGAGGAGCTGTTTATTATTACTGACACAGCATACTTTTTTCATAAATTTATCTACATCACATAGAAGTGTGACATATGTAGTACAGATAAGGCAGATAAGCAAGATAAAATTATTATTCACTTAAAAAACCCCCACAATGTGTGTTGTAGTCCTTTGCAATTATATACAGATGTAGCTGAGTGCAGATTAGCTATTCCAAAAGGGGAAACCACTGAAAGAAATTATTTAAATACTTGTCTCTTTCAAAACTGATGGTCCAGAAAAGAAGATTATCAATTTGTCAGTACCTACAGGATTATACATATGTGCACAGAGATTAAGAATGCTGACGAGACACAACCATGCATCGAGAAGACAAAAATGTAGTTCAAAACAAATATTTAAACTACATAGGAAATCGGTTTCAAAAAGAGACATCAATTCCGAGAGAAGTTGAAGGGACTACATTAGTACAGAGAGTGATTTTAAGAAAGAAAGGCTTTGCAAATGCAGGATTTTAAGGAAGAAGGAGCTGAGTGACGGAAGAATTGCTAGCAAGAGGTCTGCATTTGTTTCATGAAAGAAATGAAGGCACTGAGTCGTAATTAAAGGCTAGCAGTTAGAGGGGAGACAGGGGAGGGAACACAGAGAGAAAGCTTCCAGGAAAAAAGTCAGAGCATTCTAAATGCAAGAATGAACTCAACTATATCCTTGGAGGCGATACACAGGAATTTGAATTTGAAGTGCTAAAAGACTGGAACAAAAGAAATGGGTAGCTTAAAGCCCTGAACCTCAGACTAAAAGTCCTTTTTAAGACAAACGGGCTGTCGAAGAAAGAATGTCCATCCTCACTGCACGCTGCGTAGCCCTCACTCCATGGTAAGCTGGAGTCTGTGAGCCCTTAACAGTCTGAAGAGACTTCCTTCAACTTTCCTCACTCGCTATCTGAACAACATGGTACCACACATGCACTCAAATCCAGTGATGAGATCTTCACATGGAAATTGCTTCTGACCTTCAGAAAAGCCTCCTAGAAGAGCATTATGGAGGGTCTTGACTGCACTAACTTTGCAGTGTGACTCAGTAAATGAGCACAATAGAAGGCAGGGAAAGAAGAAAAAAGAGGGTAAAAAAAAAAAAAAGGTGCTGGGAGACCACAGGTCAAGGATACAGCTACAGGACATGTTTGTGTCTTAATTCTGATGTGCAACAATGTCACTAGCAAGGCTATTTCTGCCCCACAAGGTAAGTGAAATTCAGATTTTTGGTGCAAGGTGTACTGAATGTGATAGAGAATTCACACAGCTCCTTGCAAGAAGGTTAATAGAATTATTGGCACCGTGACTGAAAAGAAATAAAAGGATGTGAAGGAGCTCAAAATGGACTGGGATTGATTCTGATATTGATTCATAGTGAAGGAATTCACATGAGCGATGAGAATTGTTTAGAAATGTTTGGCTCTTGATATATCTGCTATAAAGTTATGCTATAAATGAAACAGATGTTAAAAAAAAAAAAGGTGTAAGGTCACAAGCAGAAAAGAAGACAGCACACCACTAAATATAACATATATGCATACATTTTTTAAGAATGGAAAAATGGAAAAATGGAACACCGTGGAAGCAGATAATTGCTATGTATGCACTGGGACTGGAGTGATAGTTATGCCCCTATTGAGCCTTGGGATGCATTTATCTTGGAATTACCTGGTGAAAATACAGAATAGGACCATGCTGATTTTGTTTCTGTTTAGCTTCTTTTTCAAAGAAAGAGTGGTGATAGACTTTAAGCAGTAATGCTGTATTATATCATATGGCAGGTATTAAATGAATATTCTCTAGGTAGAGTAATGAGTGTGATGATAGAAAGACCACGTGAGAGGTTTCCAGTGGATTTTAATTACTTCTGCCAAGGGCTATGCGAATAACAGCTAACCTAGTTCAGCTGAGAGCAGATTGTAGATGCATGTTCTACCCACCAAGCAGGGTATGCCTCCAAGTTACTTAGGGAAGCTATTCCAGTTTGTACAAATTACTGGGACAGACATTGTGAAAGAAAGCGCAAGGAGATGCATTAGATTAGACCTAGGTCATTCCTTGGAGATACTTAACATTCTTAACTGTTCCAGCAGATATTGAAATACTTCATGGAAAAGCACCTTGAATTTGTTAGGGCATGTTAGTCAAGGTTCAGCCTCACAGTAGAAGAACTGACAAAGAGTTTCAAGGCAGGAGCTGGTTTCCTGAGAACGGTTGAAGAAGACATGCATCTCTCCATGCCTGCCTATTTTGGCATGACATTGCTAATAGTTTGATATAACTTTTTTTTTTTTGGAGGGGTTTGCATTTGACAAAAGTACTACTCTCAGAATATATTTCATCTTTCTTTACTTTTGCCAAACTGTACAGAAGGAAGGTAAGTTTGGGTTTGGAGCAGAACTGTTGTCTTCAGAAGATGGTGGTGTGGTAAATAGAGATTTCTTCTTATATACCTACATACTGGGAGTATATACAGTAGTAGGTGCACAGTTACTCAGGACTCATTTGTCCAGTGTTCCCATGGGATATGAAGGGCACTCACAGTAGAGGAGAAGTGAAATCATGTATAAAACAGACCTACAAAGGAAATACATAACTGGGCTATGAAGATATCTGTAACCATAACTGATTACTTAAGTAGCATAGCTTTCAAACGACAATTTTGTTGTGGATTTTCACGCAGTGCTAAGAAAAAAAACAACATCATCATAAAGATTCTATCTTTTATTAATTTGGCGTTGTTTTTTCAAGGAATTGTTTGGGGTTTTTTCCGTGACTGCTACTTTTAAAAGCATCTTATGTGTGTCAAACAGAAGATGACATAGTATTTCCTTTGTTTGGAAGTTTCATTACTGTGTCTTTTTCAATCTGCTCTTTCAGAGAAAGAACAATAAAAAAAAAAAATGAAAAAAAAAAAGTATGGGGAGAATGAAGAAGAGAAGAGAAACAATGTAATTGATCTATTTCTTCTCTCTTATTGATCATTTCTTCTCTCAGAGTGACTAGCTCATTTGAGTTAGAAACAGTATGGAAGAGGAAGTTTTTGTGAGACAGTTTTTACTTTTCCTTCCAGTTAGTCATGACTAACTGGCTTTGGCTTTTGGCTAGTCATGGCTTTGCCATGAAGTTTCACCAGCTTTCCTTCAGTGTGTGTGTGTGTGTTAGAGCAATGACTAGTATTTGGTAGATAAGCCTACCTGTAGAGCATGTAACTGATATTATACATTAAGTGTTGTTTGGTGGACACTGAACAAGCACATGCAAATAAAATATCATTTTAGAGGTACTTGTAAATTCAAATTTCCTGTCTTATTTAGAGATGAGAAAAAAAGTATTACTTATTAGGGTTTAGTACTCAGATAGTATTTCAGAACCACCAACCTTCTTTTTAAAAGACTGGAATTATTTAGATAGGTGTACTAGAAACTTTAATTAGCACCATTTCTGCTAAATACAGCTATGAGTACATTAAGCTTTTAGTGGAGAGAGGACAATATGTGTGTGTCTTTAAATTGCTAAACCGTGGTCTTACTTTGCGCCCATTACTCTCCTGATCTGTCAAGCCTCGTGCTCTGATTTGAGGGTTTGCTCATTTAGCCTTGGTTACAAAGCCTCTTGCTGTGGCCTGCATCTCTCTCTTTTGACAGGGAGTCTGGGCTGCTTTATGCAGGCTCAAGGGGCAGTAACGACGCAGCAGCAACTGTAGAGCATCGTAGCCTGCAATGCCCTGCTCCACGTAGCGTCTTCCGGGACAGGCATCCAGCCAGCAACCAGCTTATGCATTGACATTCAGACAGGTCAGGCAGGTTTCATATAAGATCCTGTGTGCCTCATTTCTTCTGAAATAATCCCAATTTTATGTAAAAGAAAATGCCTCTCTGCTGTGTGGAGAGGTCCCTAAGTTGGTTACGTGTTCAAAATTTGCACAGCTATTCCTCTCAAATGCACCAGATGTCAAAGTGGCATGAACATAGCCAGCAGCACAAGATGAGCTGGATAACTGGGGTTTTATAACAGGATGATAAGTGGTAAATTACTTAGCAGTGCTACAGTGTAAATGGTAACAGGAATAATTGGGCTTCACAAATGACATCCTGTTTTAATGAATGGGTAAAGTTCATACTTTCCTTACTACTACTGCTAAAATATATGTGACCTCTAAGGGACATGACATGTCATTTATGTGAATAAAGAAATAATTACTTTTAAATAGCTAATGAAAAAAAGAAAAATTAAATTGAAATATTTGTTTTTTCCTTTAAGGTATGAGAAAATCTTAAATAAGATACAGATCTATGTTTTATGGCTTATAATGACATAACTTTCCATAGACTTCAAAGGAGCCATAAAGATATTACTAACTAAGGAGCTAATGTCCTTGATTCCATGTATTTCCTATTTCTTATATGTTTATTTTCTCCAGTTTGTCTTTGCTTTATGAACAGAAGCCTTAGACAGCTAGGCAGTCCCTTCTACAGGTCCCTATTTATGTGGATACTCCTTACTTTATGGTACTTGTTCATTTCCAAGCAGCAGTTTAATTGAGGACTCCTACTGAAAGTAAATTCTGTGGCTGTTATGCATGGTTTACCACTGGCAATAATGAGAAAATACAACTTGCTTTAATTAAACAACAATAATTTGGAAGTGATGATTTACTGAGGATAATTATTCGTTATTAAAAAATGGAGCTTGATAGGTGGTGTTCTTTTCATGCATCATCAACTTCTTTCCAAGTAGTCAGCTTTACACTTGTAGGGTTAGTGTTTGTGTAGTGTTTGCTGTAAGGCTGAAAACAACTGGTGATTAAAAACAATGTCCGTTATCTTTTTGAAGGAGCTAATGGCCCCCTTTGGAGTTGCTAATTGGCAAGTTCTGCAGCTCCAGGCTTTTGAGGTATGGTTGCCATGGAAAAATTGCTTTGAAGTTGGCAGTTGTGAATATCTGACCACAATTTTTCCTATTCTGAAGACTGGATGAAAAGCGCTGTCATCTCTCCCACAGGGCTAAAAATATCTAGAGAAACCGTGCAAAATGATTACCCATCAGAGTGGGCAGAACAGTGGCAGATGATGACAAACAAGGTTTTCCCAGTAGATTTAATTTCCCTGTCTGTTGTGTGCTTGTTTGGAGCTCTTCCTGGTTCTGTCTTGGTTGAGTTTAGGTGGTTTTTTTGGTCAGTCTTTGATCTGATGGATGAATAGAGCTTAATAACTTCCATTTAACCTAAACGTTTGTAAAGGAAATGCAGTGATCGTCACTGAGAGGTAAGTCAATATTCCTGCAGTACAGTATAGAAATGCATGTAAAACAACTTTCTGAAAAGCCATTTTGAGAATTCACATCTTCTGTATTGGACAAGATGCAGAGCAGCTCATTCCAGTACCACTAAAATGACTGAGAGGTATTTATGTAAATAGTTTATGTTATACTGCACCATCAAGGAAAATGATGCATGGCTTACCCCTTCACGCAATCTTGTGTCATGATTTGAGATGTTCTCCAATGATGCATTAGGTTGCCTACTGTCTACCTGACAGATTTTAAAGTAATCTTTTTTTTTCCTTTTTAAATATTTGCCAGTTTGCACAAAATTTAAACTGACAGTTTTTAACCTTAACTGATATATGGACTGGATGCAGTAAAACCAGAGATGGATGTTACATATGAAAAAGCAGCTTCTTGGGGGTTTTTGACTTCATATTATTTTTTCTCTCTTACTCATAAAACCATGAAAGATGTGTTGATATTGCTGGACACTGGTGAATTATCCTTGAACATCTTTGCTGTTATACCTCAGCTATATACTTCAGT
This sequence comes from Baryphthengus martii, assembly GCA_013396935.1. Lineage (NCBI taxonomy): Eukaryota > Metazoa > Chordata > Aves > Coraciiformes > Momotidae > Baryphthengus > Baryphthengus martii. The sequence continues at coordinate 22,756 of VWZK01011810.1, read as the reverse complement.
TTCCTCTAACCAAAGACTACTCATCATGTTAAATTGTCTGTTGATATGGATGCTGCGTATCAATCTAAACAAAACCTATTTTGTGTTTTGATTTAAAGCTAATTTGGAGAAGCTGTTTCAAGAGGGATGAATAGTTTATTATCTGAAGAGACATTTATCTGTGCTTCGTAAAAAGATCTTTTCATGGCACGCTGACACAGCGGTTATGAGTCTTGTACATGCAGAAGATGAACTTTAAAGAAATCTTTACCTTACAATATGTCTAAATAGTTAACAATGAAAGATGGATAAAAAAATGGTTGGATGACATAAATATAATGTGATGACACAGAGGAAGAGGAAGATTTTTCTTTCCTGGTTGCGTAGTCTTACCTGAGGCGAGTTAAATTTTCCTAACAACTCTTGGAAAATGAGATTTTTTTGAGGCTAGGAGGACTATGATGAAAAAAATGAGTTAGAAGTAATAAAACTGTTCGCAAACAGTGAAACTTTAATGTACAGTTTGAGAAGTATCTAGTGAAAACCTAAGTATTTTTTATATCAAAAGAAAGTATGCAAATGACTACAGCAGGGCATGGATTTTAAGTATATACCGGGGGTTTTGGTACCTAAAGGAATGAGTTTGTCTCTGTCTGATACGTGCCATTGTCATTATTGGTGTCCTGGTTTCAGCAGGGATGGTTTTCTCCCTGGTAGCTGGTACTGTGCTGTGTTTTGGATTTACTGTAAGAACAATGTTGATAACACATTGATGGTTTAGTTGTTGCTAAGTAGCTCTTATCCTAATTCAAGGACTTTTCAGTTTCCCATGCTCTGCCAGTGAGCAGGTGCACAAGAAGCTGGGAGGGAGCATGGCCAGGACAGCTGACCCGAACAGGCCAAAGGGATGTTCTATACCCTAGGACATCATGCCCAGTATATAAACTGGGGGAGCTGGCTGGGAGGTGCCAATCACTGCTCGTGGACTGGCTGAGCATTGATCAGCAGGTGGTGAGTAATTGTGCTGTGCATCATTTGTCTTTCTGGGTTTTACTTCTCTGTCTTTTTGTTAAATTTCTCTTAATTAAATTGTTACTATATTTCGTATTATTTTACTATTTTATTTAACTGTTCTTATCTGAACCCGCAAGGTGGTGGTTTTTGTTTTTTTTTCCAATTCTTCTCATCCCATTGGGAGGAGGAAGGAGTGAGTGAGCGTGCATGTACGGCTTAGTTGCTGGCTGGGGTTAAACCATGACGATTGTTCACAATGAACTATGGTTTAAGACATCACAATCCACTTGATTTTTTTTTTTTTTTTTATGCATAATTCTCCCCCAAAAGTGCTCCTTTGTATTCTATTTATTTTTTTCTTTTCTTATTAAATCACAGGAATAGCCTTTAGGTGACTTTGTGCCTATTGAATAATAATAATGATGATTAAAGCCAGACCTTCTCTTGTCTCCAGTTCTGTCCCAGTAGCTGTGTGGTTATATTTATTTTATGGGTTCAGAAATGTTAGCGTGTTTACATTCTGTCACAGAGCAGATCTATCTTGAGTACTTGCAATTCAAATAACTCTATAAAGAAGAACAATTCAGTTGTGGGTTTTTTTTCTGTCATGAAATGATCTGAAATTGAAACTGAGGCGGTCAGGAATGTTGCAGACCAGTGTGACACATTGGAGCGAAGAAAGAGAACAGTATGGGCACGTATACTTTGGAAGGTAGTATGGAATAGGTGAAAATTAATGCTGAGGTGATATAGTTTATATATTACATGGGAAAGAATGAGATGACAAATGAAGGGACTGGATACTGGTTCCAAAGCTACTGAAGTCAAGGCAAACTCTTGTCCAGAGGCTGGCAAAGGTAACTGGAAAGGGAAAGATCACACTCGTTGTTGTTACAAGCGCAGAACTCTCTTGGGCAAGCTTCACATTACACTCTTTGGTACAGGAAACACTAAACCCCACTGATATAGCAGAGCAGGCATGAAATGCCACTCATTTCTGTGTTTAAGAAGATTGACAGTGTTGACAGTAAAAGTAGAATGAGCCAGAGAAAAAAATATGTTGCTCCACAGAAAGCAGATTCAGAGGGAAAAATCACCCTATACTTCAGTCTGACAGTGAATAAGCTAGATTTAAGCTATAAATAAACTGAAGGTGTCATTCCGCTTTACAGCTTCTTCATTTGTGAAGCCTACTCAATATGTTTTTTCTCTACCATACAGAGGACCGCTTCTTCGTATTTCTCACTTGTGCCAATGGAAATAGTAATCTGTTTTAAGGGACTCTTCCCCCCCCCCTTTTTTTTTTCATGTCACTGACCATGTTTAGAGCACAGAATATCTCTTGCAGCAAAATGACTGCTAAAATGATAAAGTGCAATGGCTCTGTTGGCACGAACAGATAGGGCACAGAAGGATTCTCAATGTACTTTTGTGGTGTATAGCACCCGGTGTCTAGTGTTGCAAGTAAAAATATCAATATTGGTTAGAAAGCTAGGCTTTCCTTGTCTCCTTTGAGGATATGTGTGTACTCTGACAGGTGTTTTTGCTAAAATACGGCCTCATACAAATGCTTACATTTAAAACTCGATAGAGGATGAATGGCTTCACTACCACTGTGTGAGGACTTTGCAGGAGCCTTGAATTTATGCCCAGTGAATTTCAGTCTTTCCCCATTTATACTGGCAAAACAAGATCTGAACACCAAACTGTTTTGGGAAGGACAACTCCAATTTCACTGAACAGAAAAATAAATATGTAAAGAAAACCAAGATTCATTAACTGATCATATCTTTTCACCATGATGTACAGGGCTAGCTCTGGAAGACGATGAGGGCTCATTTTACAGGCTCATGTCCAAGGACTGTTCAATCATCATGGATGATTGCAAACATTCAGAAATGTTGCGTAACCAAACCTGTCCCTTTCCAGGAAATACCATCATCACTAGACCAGAATCATACATACACTTGCAGTCTCGTTCTAGAATAAAACATATTTAATACTTTTATTTTAAGGAAAAAACTTTGACATGCAGAATGGGAAATTCCCCATTCCTTACCAGGTGCATGAGCACTGCTGAAGTAGCCAGTACTCTGGTAACGAGATTGGTTTCTGTGGTGATGAGTATTTGAGGCTATTAAACAAATGAGGGGATCAAAACTGGGACATAATACTAAGATTCGGGAAAAAAAAAAAAAGGAAAAAATTTTTAAAAATTCAAATATTCTTTTCCCTGCTTAAAAAAACCCAACAAAAACAAACAACAAAACAAACAAGAAATTATCATGTATGCAATCCATATAGAGATGCAGACGATGTGCATGACAAACGGGTAGAGACTCTAAACTGTGAATAACAGGTAAACCTACTGACCAGGCTGATGTGGGATCCTCTGCTCTTAATTCCTCTCATGAGGAACATGTTCCAAATTAAATTATTCTAGATCTCTTTCCAAGAGAAGGTAACTCTCCACAGCTCAAGAAATGAGAAGATAACACTTGGGGATTAGATGTTTGAAACTTAGATGTCTCTGCATTCAGTGGTTTTGTTTACTAAACACTTTTTTGAGTGTAGCTTCGTTGTGTCATTTTTCCTTCACTATTTCACTGCCCTTTTTTTCCCCTCTGCATTTTCTTTCCTGCAATAAATCACAGGTTAAGCTCACAGGGCTTTTTGTTCAGTTGATTTTTTTTCTTGTTTGTTTGTTTTTGTAATTTAAAATATATTTGGAAAACATATAATTTACATTTTAAAAAGTTATTTAAAATATCAGTATTTCTATGCGCTTGTTTAATTTCAATGAACATAGTGGATTTGAATGTAATAGATATACTTGGCTCTGGGCCGGTGATGCATTTTGCACTGCTCTTCTTTCTCTTTCGATATATACCAACGACATCGTTCCACTAAATTCATTAAGGAGCAATAGATGTTATTCAAGTGTAATGCCACATGAGTGCTTTTAAGATGCAATGTTTACTTTCTTCTTCCAACAATAACTCAAGCCAAGCTAATAACAGGCTGATGAGAATTTAGCGTGCAGGAGAGGGGAGGCCTGCAAGACATCGTAAGCGTTATTGATTTTTCTTAAGTGCTACAGCTTTTAAAGGGTTTCCTACAAAGATGCATGCTCTATGGAACAGGACTCTGTGCTCTGTCAATTTAGCTGGACAGTGAAAGGAAGATGCAGCCTGGAAAAGCCAAACAAATGGAGAGACCTCTGGGGTTAATAAAACTGAAGCTAGGTTGCTTCCAGAGTGCTTTGTAGGCGATTGGAAAGGCATCACAACCATGAGGCATCACAACCATTCAGCTTCACTTCAGTGGAGCACCTCGTGTGGGAGATGTTATCAGTTCCAGTCTTAAAAGGCTGCAGAGAGAGGCCTAGATAACTCCAGGTTAAGTTATGCTTCAAAACTCTTCAGGCCGTGGGGATACAGCCAGTCACGTTCATAACCTCAGGTCAACATTGGCCATATGCATGACAAAAATCTCTCTCGTAGTGCCAAATTCACAAATAATGTCACAATGCTAAATGATCCTCTTCAACCTTCCATTACATTTGCTGTTCAGTTTCTGACAGATTACTGCATGTGGCATTCAGTTTACCATAAAAAGTATACTTTCCCAAGGCCGATTGCTGAGCAAGAGATGCATCAAGGCTGCTGAAATGTATTTTCAAAGAGGTTAAAGTGATCTGGTGATGTGCTGAACGTGAAGCGTTTTTCTACTTAGAAACCAAAGTCCAGAAGATAGGAATTTAAAATTAGGTTAGAAATTTTTTTACAATCTATTTATTCTTCCTATACAGGCAAAGGTATGTTTTGAGGCTTTTTGTGAATGTTTTGACAATTTGAAATGAAGTATCAATAAATTCAGCTGGACTAGCTTAAAACACTTAGTGACCTTTGAACTTCTCATGGGGAAAATACTGATCAGATATCAAACCTGAAAATCTGAGCATTTTGTTCCAAACAATTTACCAGGAGGTTAAAGAGATAACAGCAGCAGCCCAGAAACATGGTGTTTGTGGCCTACAGACAAATTTTTCACCAGCTGAAAACAATCCTCAATTTTTGCCCCAAGCATGCTTTAATCTCTATAAGAAAAATAATTTCTGTTTTGTTTTTTGCACAGAATTACTGCACCATAGAAAGAGTTATTGGCTGTGTGGAAGTACACCTTTCCAAACCTATGGAGGTTGAGGGAAGATTAACATGTAAAGTGAAATTGGGTATTTTCAATAAACCAGTAAACATCAGGAACTCTCACATTATGTGCTTTCATTTTGCTTTTGATTAACAAGAGCAAAAATGGAAAGTTTTTCCTCAGTACAATTTTCCAGTTAAAGCTAAAAAAGGGAAGTATTGCATAGGTTAGAGAAGCAGTTTACCTCCTGAATTTTTTCCCTTAGCAGCTACAGCATATTGTGGGACTGTAGCAAGACTGTATAACTTTTAAGGGAGAAAGGGATAATTCTCCTAGGCTGATGAAGGGCCACTTACCTAACTTTTAGTATATAATGCACGTAACGATGAGGAGCAAGAGACCCAAAAGGATTTGAGAAAAGGAATAGCATGTACCCAGTAATGAAAGTGAAGGAGGAGATAGAAGAAATGTTTATTTCTTGGGATAAATATTGTGACATGTGAAATTTCTGCTGGGTTTTTTGAGAAAATACTGAGTTGAAAAGTGTCCTAAGGGGAAAAAAAACATTAAAAGGTACTTCTACCTTTCAGGCAGATCTATTAATAAATCACCTGAATGACATTACAAATGATTTTATTCTCATATATATAGCAGGGAACAGTTTTTATGAGAGAAAAAAAATAAATTTGATGAAAGACCTCACTAAGATTCTGCAAACAAAAATAAGCCTGAAATTAGCATTCTGATAATGACAAATTAAGCTTAACTTGGTCTGTCTTTTTCTTTTCACTAAAAGCTCTGCCAAAAAAATGAAACTCCCATTGCTAATGTCTTCTGAATTGTGGAGGACTGTGTACACATATACTTGCACGCTGCCCATCTCGGATCTTTCCAATTATCTCAGCTGTACTTTGGCTTTTTGACACACCTACCTTATTTTTCATGGTGAAAAATATGAAGAAATTATTATTAAGAGGGCTCCAATAGAAAGGAGTGCCAATCAAAATGTTATGTATTGAAAAGGTCAAATACTTCCCTTTAATGCATTCAGAGTCAGAGCTCTCTTTGTTCTTCAGTTTCTTCAATGCTGCAATTAATTCAATTAAGCTACCTTTAAAGCTAAGAAGTATTGTCATAGATCATAACCTTTAGAAATGTCTGCATTCTCTCTTGCACATTTACCTTACTTAGCATATTTTAATTATATCTCAAGGAAGAACTGTACTAAGTGCTCCTGCCTTCTAAAAAAGAAAGAGTAAAATTAATAAATAAGGCAGCTGTCAAAAGCATACAGAAAGATTTTGAGGTATTGTATTTAAAGATCAATACCCATTCATACAGTGAACTAGATATAGAAAGGTAGAGTGCTAGGAAAAAATTGAGTAATGAAAAAAAAACTACTTATAGTTAAATTCTTAAATAGGTCTCACATCATACCACTCTGTACTCTGTCTCTCAGAAAAGGATGATGACCTTATGATGGATTAAAGGAGATAACAGTAAGAAAAAAAAGAAAGATGAAGTATATACTTGAGACTTTGTGTGACTCATATCTGACAAGCTGATCGGCTAACTTCCTAACATTAGGCTGGGTGATTTTCTTTCAAAATAACTGAGGTAAATAAAGTTGGGTAATTCCATCATTTTGAACAATCCTGGCATGGAAAGGTTTTATGACAATTGGCACCTGGGAGATGGTAGAATACACTGTTACTCAGACAACGTGCCTATTCTAGTCCTTTTACCCTTATCTAGGTATCTCAGAAAATGTTAACGTCGGTGCTATCCACTATGTGCAGTGCTGTTTATTATGCTATGATTGTTAAGATGACAGAAGACGATTACTTCATGTATAGGTCTCTTGTCCTGTCCGTAGATAAATTCTTCTACTTCTTACATGCTTAGACTGGTCACTGAGCAAACTCCACTGAATTGACCACTGGTCCCAAAGCAAAAGTTTTACATTTAGGTGTTTGAACTCAAGAGAGTTAAAGCCAGTTGCTGACAACCAACATTTGGAGAGAATCTCATCCTATGCTTCTGTATGCATTACATTTACTAGGTCTTCCTTTTCCTTTTCAAGACTAGAACCAAGGAAAGTAACATTTTTATAACCCACCCACCTTCTTCCTGCAACCATGAGTCTCTGAAACTAGAAAGATGTAGTACGAACATTGTACAGAAACAGAGGATAAATTAATTTTCATAGCTAAATCTCACTTATCATACAAGCTTTTTTTTTTTTTTTTTTTTTTTTTTCCCAAAGAATAGCAACACAGTCAAGTAAGGAAACATTNGAAGAAGGGGCTAAATTTGGGACTAAACTAACAAAAATATAAAAATCTGTAATATGATGCAAGTCCAGTGTGAATGAATGAAAAAAAGATTATGGCCTTCATCTCTGCCATTTCCCACCGTGAATCAACACGACAGATTCAGTGATACATCAGAAGAGGAGAAAGAAAATAAAAGGAGAAAGCATTTCCAGTAGTCCCTTCCCTTGACCTATACCTGGAAATTCCCATTTGCAAATAATTGCAAAATCTTGTTGGGTAACCTATGAATAGGGGAGTTAGTTAAATTTAAATTTAGGGGACCTTAATTTAAACCCTTGTTGAAGTTCATATCCTACTTCAAAAATACCTCTATCAGAATGAACTCTGTGGATATTAAAGCTTCTGAAAGGGTTAAATGACTGCTAGGTGTTTTTATCCTGTATATCCAAGTGATTATGAGTTATGAATTTATCCCACTCACCTGATGAATTTAGTGACCTCCAAATCTGGCAAAAAAAAATATGCAAACCCTCTCGTTCCCCTGTCATAAAGAGGCTGAACTACTGCCAGCAACTGAAGGTGCTTACTGGTTTCACCGCTGGTGTAAGCGTTTTCAGACAGCAAAATGCAGTTGCTGTTTTCCTCAACTCCCTTGAAGGAACAGAACAATTGGCAACTGATGTGACTTTTTCAGCATTTTATAATCCCTTTAATCCCTCAAAGGGAATGATAATTTTCAAATTGAAAAACACATCTTAGAGGAAAATTCTGTCAGGTTATTTGCAAGAGGAACCTGAGAATGACAATCAAATATTTTCTAAATGGGGAGTCTCCTGCCTCATTTTTGGCTGCATGCGTTACTAGGTTTGTGCTAAACAAGAACTGACAAAGTAAAAACACCATCTTTCCATCACTGTATCTGTCCATTAAGTGTTGGCTGAAAGGTTACGTTCAGTTAGGAAGTGCAGTTTCAAAAAAATACAGATTTTCAGGTTCCTGTACCAGTCTGGGCTGATCTTCCCTGGTATTTCAAAATGTATAGCAAAAAACCACCTCAAAAAGTAGTCATTCCTTTCATGAAAGTATTATTTCATATTTTTAGGCAAGACATACCTAATTGTATTAAGATATATAAATAGTTTTTTTCCTTCCCTCCTCTATATTAAAGCTCATAAAACCCCTGAATACCAAATCAAAACAAAACTAAATCTGGATTGTTTGTATTCGTGCTTTGTACTGCTAAGAAGCATTTTTTTTTTTTTCCTGAGCACGTTTTTTTTGGGTGCAATTACCAATAAAATTTGTCATTTGCACAAATATACCACTGTTTGTTCAAACATGGAATCTCTGCAAGGCATTAGTTCAAAGATACTGTATTGATTTAAATTGAAATGAATTACCTTTCAGGGAAAATGCATTAGCTTCAGTGGAGAGACATGGCAGTGAATATAAATGAAAAAAAAACATTATTTCACTACACTATTTTGGCTTCAGTTCACATGATTTTTTTTTTATTATTATTTTTTGTAAAATAAATTGAATCCAAACCAACATCAGCTTATGATATTGTGTGAATTTCAACAAGGATGAAAAAAAGATGGAGAAATGGAAGAGGTATGAAATATGAATCAAATGGCCTTAAGGTCCTTTCTTTCCCCAAGGATTTTACCTACCTACCTTTATTTATTGTCTGATTTAACAGACACTTGAGGAGTTTTATTTTATTATTTTGGGGGAGGAAAGAGTAAATCAATTTAAGCACTTAATGGGATTGCTGGTTTAAATAGTCCTGTGAGCAAACTGATTAATGCTTTTTATTTTGTATATCTTCCAGAGCGATACAGCCTTGTGATTTTTGTCCCATATTGCTTCTCATACATAATATTTTTATGAGAGCCCCCACTAAAGAATATAGAGTTCATGTCAGAATTTTTCTTTATCTACTAAAATTCCATTTGCATCTTAAATTTGCAAATAAGGCTTGGTGTACCAGAGCTAATCATTTATATTCTGAGAGTCACACGACAAGAAGAAGAACAACAATGATATCTATACACACACACACACATATATATAAATAAAAATCCTTTCAGGTAAATATGATTCACCCGCAAAGGTGAAGTCATTAGAATATGTTGATAAATGTGCACTAGCCAAGTAAGATACTTAATGCTAAAGGCTTTCATCAAACTGAAGAAAGGAGCTGACATCTTTTCTATGACTTAGGTCAGTCTTATATAGGCACTATATTATACTGCCCCTGTATCAAACTGTAAGTTAACTTGGAATCTTTGTGTCAGGTGATATAAATTAAAACAAGCTCGATCCAATATTTCCTTTGTGCTTCTCAGCTACTATTTTGGCAATATTGTGATTAGCCTGAATTCTGTAGTTTTTCTTTGGTCCACAGAAATCATATCTTTTTTTGATATCATGTTGAGTATTCATTCCCCAGCTAACCTCTCTTGGAGGCCATCCAAACAAGTGGGCTCAAGCAAGCCTTGAAGCAGGAAACTCTGATGTGACGTTGAAGAAGGAGGGTGAGCGATCAAAGTCATTGCGGTGGTTTTGAAGGGCTGAGGGTAGCAAACAGAAGAAAGATCTGACTGTAGGAGAGGTGATGGAAAAGTCATTTCGTTAAGAAAATAAGAGAAAAACAAGCTGGTTGAGAAAATGTGCTCTCTGGAGACTCTTAAAATGCATACCTTCATACTCGTGAGCCAGTCAGGGTCTAGAAAGCGTTGGAAGTATAGATTTTGATAGTGGGGGATTTTAAAGTAATCAGCCTACACTAGAACAAATTGAATTTTGTTACCTTTATGAGGCTGTGTTGTCATTGAACTGGAATATGCAATTAAAGTTGTAGATAATAACTTGTTAAATCAATCACAAAAATCCTATCAGGAGATAATTGTCACTCTATCCATTTTCCTAATGAGTGCACAGCACCTGACTGAGTAACCCAGGTATGTTACCCAGCACAAAGTAAAAGAGAATACTTCAGATGATTTGGTATTGAGCACCACTTTTCATCTCAGTGTCAGTCCCTCGCATTTGAACTCTGCCTCAATGAAATATGGTGGTTTGTTTTTCATTAATGGCATTTAATGATGCACATCTTGACGATACATCTGCAATTTAGATTTTAAGCCATCGTATGGAACTGGAAGTTCACTAGTATAGCAAACAGTTAAGATAGTCTTAATATTACCTGTTGGTAGTTCCCTATATTGACTTCTACTCCAACACGTAGAATATATGGATATAACTATATTTGCAGGGATCATTTAGCTAGCCACTTGATGTCACCATAACTCCACAGAAACTTTGCTCTTCATACACTAATGTGGTGCAAATAAGTGGCTGAAGTAGAAATGTGCTTGGAATTAATATTTCTGTCACTAGTCAGATGAGACAGGTAGACAATGCACATCATCACAGTTATTTTCTTCTGCAGAAAGGCAAAGAGCAGCTATAGAAAAGCTCACTTTTGTGTTTGCACTAAAGATTACTTTTAATTAGGCAACTTGTCTAAGAGGAACCAGAGTTTGTAACAAAGAATGAAAAATATCAGTGAGGAAAGAATACCTACGAAAGCAGTAACACTGCAAGAAACTGAAAAAATGGAGTCTTCTTTAGGCTATAAATATTTTTTATTACTGAGGAATATTTTTCTTTGCCGTTTAATTAGAGTCTGCCAAAGAATAGTTTGGACTTGTCTGGAAATTTTTTTATATATATGAAAAAGCCCAAGATTTTGTGCCCAGTGCCATGTTTCAGTTCATCAAAAGGATTAAAGCCTTTTAATATTGCAACAAATGCCATGATCATAGCTGATTTGGAACTAGCACTTGTTAAAAACTCAATTTTCCACAAGTGAGATTTTTCTCTGAATAATAGTTATGCACATTTCAATACAACTAATGGGAGAATCTATTTTTATATATACATAAGACCATATATAATTTTAATGTACGGCAATAAACTCTGAATTAGTAAATATCTCAGGAAAAAAAAATATTTACTAAGAAAAAAATCTGATGGAATATCTTTTTTTTTTCTTTTAACCAAAACAAAGCTGAGATACAGTTTTCACAGAAGAGGACTTTGGTCTGAAAAAATGACATATTTTTAAAAAACAAAAAGAAAGATCTAATAATAAGTATATTATTTTTCTATGTTGAGCTGTGGTTTTTGATATTGTCATTTTGCAGAGGGGAAAAAAAAAAAAAGGAAAACATTAGTCCTATTCCAGTCAGATCTGCTTTTTTTTCTTTTCTTACCTCATTTTGTTGTGGTTATGAACTACTTTTTCCTCTGAATATCCCCCAAATGACTACCTAATAATAACCCCTCAAACAACATGATTATCTAGATGTAGTAATGTCTCAGAGGTGTAGAATGTATTGGGGGTGGGAATAGAAAGAATACCTTAAACTCAGCTGAATTGTAAAATGGCTCTATATAGAGAAAGAAAAAGAGAATTTGAGAAGGGAAACTGAAGATGTATCTGTGATTTTTTTTTTTGCCTCTAGTCATCTTCTGAGTCTAAGTCTGGGAAATTTTCTTCAAAATTTGCCCATAATGCTTGTTCCTATTATTTAAAATGCAGAGTTGGGAGCAGCTAACCGTCATCTTCATCCTTCTTACCAGCATGAGGATTTAACCATTAGGTTCTGTATCTAGGATTGCTTTAGCCAAAGCATCTTGTTCATCAATGAAAGAGGTACTGGCTTCAAAGGGAGGAGCTTTGAACCTTTTCCAAAGCTGAAACCTCACCTGGTAGCCTGAGCGCTTTTCCAGAAATTAGTTGTTTTGGGTATTGTTATGGGGAGAATGAAAATGAACCTGGGATATAACTGATTCTGTGTGACATAATGCTGCATATCTCATCACCACCAGGAAAAGCATAGATTTTGACTGTTGTGTATTTTCCGAACTGATTCTTTTTCTGGTCTTAACCTAGTATTGCTCAATATCTTCAAGGTAGTTCATAGTGACTGGTGGAAGCGTGGAATAGTAATTTATATGGAATACTCAGCTCTGGGGAATTCAGATATGTCTTCATTGCATACCTAGAGCAATCCGCTTAGCTTTGAAAAGCAATTCTGGTTGGTTACTCAGCTGCCAAAGAACTATGATATTTTAGATCTAGGTGAGTGATTTGGTGGTCTGCATGCATTATCATTTTCTAGCAAGTGAATCAGCTGTCCAAAAGGCAGTCAAACTGATCAAAATTTAGCATAGAACATGCTAATCTAGATGGAAATAAATTATTGCAATCTTTCACTTAGCATTCTGGCTTCCAGTAGGATCTCATTTCAGCTCCTTCATTTTTTATAAAACTTTGAGTAAAAGCTTTTTATCTAAGCTTATGAAAACATCACAGGACAAAAGCTGGCCAAACACAGCTAGACTTACAATGGCAAAATTTAAAAGGAACAAAAAGTAATTGATAAAATTGCTTTTCCTGCCCATACCTTCAATTTTGGTTACAGAGCTCTCTATAGTATGCCAGAAATTTTGATATAGGAATGAATGAAGCTTGGCACCTTTGAAGTTGTAAAGATGCTGATCTCTTTCTTTTCCTCAGTCCTGCATGTTATTATTCTATGAGCTGTATGTTAATGACCCAGTGATCTATACAGCAAAGACATTGATGCATTTTCTTAGTATTTTCCTTATCATTGCAAAAGCAATTCAGGAGAAAGGAGAAACTAATAGCCAGTTAGACTTAAACTGAAAAAAATGGTCTCTCCAAAAGAAATATGTAAGAGAAAAAAATTTTTTTTTGACTGTAGAAGTCCACCTGAGTCTATTTTACTATTTGAGTCTATTTTACTGCTGTGTCTCACCTGTTAGTTAAATGCTATATGTTGAACAACAAACCCAGTTCAGGCTATAATAAGTGCAATGGTTTAATTCTGACTATCTTATCCCAAAACATAAGAGTGATAGAGGTGCCTACAAATTAAAAGGAAAGAAAAATAACAAACAGAAACCCCCCAATAATATTTTTTAGATCTTGCCCTTAATAGGCATTATACTTAATGGTCTGGCCGTATTTTCATTATAAACACGGTTATTAAGGGGTTAATAACTCAATTTAGTCAGGACCTTGTTGAAATTGTAGATCTACTTTCAGTTCAAAGTGGCAGAATGCAATTTTTTGAGAAGCACAAGTTAGAAGAGATCATTATACGTAAGTTGTTAGGCTTTATTTATTCTATGATTCAAAAGTGCAACTGATACTTTCCAGACAATTCATCTTCAGGTCCTTTATAAAGGAAAAGTAAATGGCAGTTTTTTACCTTGAACTTTTTATTAAAATAAGGATGAGCAGTAGATGTACTTGCTAATATCCAACTGTCATCTATCATAAGATAAAGTCAATTTGAGCCATATCAGTTTCTGCCCAGCTGGGAGCTTGTCTTATTTTTTTTCCTCTTCAATATTTATGTTATATGGCAGTAAGAAATTCTACATACAATATATTTACACAATAAAAGCAGAGAAACAGGTTTTTTTTCTGAGAATTAACATCCTCCTGGGAGCCAACGATCCACAACTCTGGAAAGGGTCATTAACCCCAAAGAAATATCCAGTGCTGAAGTTGTTATTGATACGAGCTGAAAGTTATCTGTGGGATAAGGGGGTAAGACAGAATGTTTGGAATTTAAACTTCTGCATGTGACAATATCTTTAGCAAACCAAGTAAATGTTTCTCCTAGAATAATAAAAATGCCCTTTGCAACTGTTCATCTTATTCCAAAAATTTCTGTCAGTGGTATAGCATGATGAAATGTATTTGTTACATGCTTCTTGACTTCAGTAACATTGACACTCAGAGAAGTGAAAAGACTGGTAAATGGTTGTGAGGGAAGAGAACAGATGACCTAAACTAGATAGATGATGAAGTTATCTGATAAACTGAGAAAACAAAGGCAGAAGGAAAGGCAATTTCAAGGAGGAGAATTAAATTAGAGGCAGTAAAAATGTTGAGAGCAAGAAAAAGTTAGATTTTAACTGCAACTGTTCTCACAGTTTGGTAGTTTTCTTTGTGGACTTGTATGCAAAACCAGAGGTACGCTGGCCACCAAGATACAGAAGAGCCTAATGGACATATTTCAGATGAAGTTTTGTTTTGGATGACTGACTCTATTCCAACATTATCCATGTGGATAAATTTAAGACTTTATTTATTTATTTATTTTCCCCAAACACTGTTTTGTCACGGACAAGTAGAAACTCAGCAATTTCTACAAGAAATTGGAAACTATATTAGACTTCACGGACCATTGAGTTGAAGAGGCTAAGCAGAGTAGCAATATGCTTTGTAAAGGGCAAAACACTTAAGAGGCATGGTTTTCCTTCTTTCTCTGATTTATACCTCTTCTCCCAGGATCCAAGGGGAGTTTTTAGGCATTTGACTGCTACTTTCTCTCTACATTGGATAACTGTTTTTTTTTAAATTCCAGAAGTACCAAGAATGGTTTTCTAAACAGAAGTTATACCTTGAATAAAGGACTTAATTTGAGTTGTTAAATTTCTTGACAGAGACCATGAGAGGATATTCTGGTGCAGAACAACAGGAAGCTGACATGTTTTTAGTAATTAAATCTCCCATGGTAGTTATAGGACATCGCTTCTCCTATCCAGAACAGATTTAACTTCTTTGACTCTGGTGTTGCCTTAGGGCTTGCTTTCTGTATTACATGACTTCAAAGCCTAAGAGCTCGGGTCTTCTCTAGCGTTGAAGCATATCAGATACTGGATGCAAAGTCAAGCTACCCAATCTGAGAGAAGAGCCTGACCTTAGAGTTTTCATTCAGCCTAGGGCTATCTGCAAGTGAAAAAGAAAGCTCTGAGACTAGATGGAGCTGCAACAAAAGCCAGTTAAATATTGGTAAAATATTATGTTTGATATTCTGAAGTCTGAGTTCTTAACATAAAGCTTGTAAAAGAAGCAGTAAGAAAAAAGTTATACAGGTGGAAAAGATATATATTAGAAATGTCGGCATTGGAGGTGACTGGTTTTTATACATTCTATACAGTACTGTAGCAAAACATACGATATCAGGTGTAACATATTTTACGGTCAAATCATTTTCATTCAGTCTCATAGAGGTTATACGTACACATGGCTATAAAAATGTCCTGTAAATAAATTGCAGTTTTAATTTCTGTTCATGGTAAGAGCAGCATATATTTTACCTAATATATAAAATATCAAGCCTTGGAGACACAATAAAGGACGTTAGAAAAAGATAAGCTGTTCAAAAACCTAGTGTTTTTTACAGTTAACCGTAAACACTGAATAAGTCCATTGATGTATATTTCACATGGCTAATTGCTGCCTCACTAGTGTTATCAGTTAAAGTTTCGTATCGGTAAAACCATAAACATAGTTCAAAAAGAATCAGCATGAATTTATTGTTGGTAATGAAAAAAAAAAAAAAAAGCAAAACAGAAAATGCAATTTTCTATAATGCCTCGCAGGACTTAAAATTAATTTCAGGTAGAAATTGAAATTAAATTACATATTCTAGTCGGTAGAGGCTTTTTGGGGAACCCATCAATAGGTCATTTTTCTGAAGGGTATATTTACAATTGCACATTGATAACATGCATAAATTAAAATGCAAATGCAAGGAAGAGAGTCTGGAAAAACACGCAAGAGCTATGTTCCTCTCACAGTGAGAGTATTCTCTGTATATTCTTCATCTTTCAGGCATCCCCTTCCTGAAAACAAAACTCCAGGTGTGCTAAAACTCTTGAGAAGATTATAATTACCTTCAGTGGTTTTCAAGAAGGCCCAGAGATAACAGAGGATTCTTCTATTAGCAGGTGCAAAAGACTAATCCCATCTTATTTAGTCTCATTTTACAGAACAGTTATTAACTTGGGGCATAATCAAATATAATTTTTCATGATTTTACGCTTTAATTCCACTGACTTGAGTGAAGCGGATTCTGATCTGCACTGCTGTGAAGGAAGTTACCAGAACACAAGTTTCCAAAATTTTTAACAAGGTTTTCACTGATGTCTCTGCTGCTAATTTTATTCTAGTTATTCTTACCATTTTTTCATTTTAAAATTTTACTATAAGTACCTAGCAAAGTATTTATGTGAGCAGTAAATATGTACTTCGTATTGTCTTTAGAAGGTGTAAACATGCTTAAAATAATGTTTAAGCTTTCTTTCTAATTAGGAGTGCTTTCTAAATATGATTCATTAGGAATTCCTTAAATTAGATTAACCAAAAGGTTTAAAAAAGCTTTTCTAATTATAACTTAGGGTCCAAGACTATCAATTTCAGTAGGTCTCTATGCTTTCTGTGCTGGAGTTACTGCTGAGGGAATACTATACAGCAGACTCATCCTGGAAATTTTAAATTAGCCACGTGTCCAATGACTTTAGGGAAGGGGACTGTGTGTGTGTCACCTATATGCATAATTTGGTTTGTTTCGAGAATCTACCTGTCATGTATGTGTATACTTCTGTCTTTTGACAGCACAGGTATCTTCAATCTCACATAATCCCAGGAAAGTTTATTTTATGGTTGAAAGGATTCTTGGGCCACATTCTTCCAGCTCTGCAAATAGAGGCTCGTCTGCTTGCTTGAGCAGGAATAAATAATGCCTTCTAGAAAGGAAGTGGAGTTTTGATGACTAGTTTAATCCCTCAGTTTGGAAGAAGTTGGGCCAAATTCACAACTCTTTCTGAGGTTCTAAAGAGTTACAGAACCACTGGCTACTGCAGAGCAAGTATATTTCTTTAGCAGAGAAAGCTGAATGGCCCGTTCTGCCACAATAATTTCCTCTTAGTATTCTTTACCATTTGTTGTCTTCTGCTCTGCATCTCTTCTGACAAATGTCAGAAACAGGACTAACAGCATTGAGGCTATTACCAATCCATACGTGTAATATTGCCATATAGATAGGACTGCAGAACAGCTTTTCCTCTTTGCTAAGCCTATACAAGGGGAGACTTTTTAAAATTAAACTATGTGGGAGTTTTTTTGACTGTATCATTTTGCATTTGAACCCATCTCCTAAAAGGCCACCACCTTTCCAGAACGTGTGGCATTTGTAAAGTGAATATGCCTATTTTCTCTTATTGGTCAGCTCACTAAAAAGAATAAAAGTTGAATAATACAAGGCTCAGAACAGACTTTTTAAGAATTATTGATATATTATCCCAGTTTGATAAAGCACAATATTAAGTACTTCCTGTGTATCCTTTTCCAGCTGCTTTTCCAGTATTTTCAGTTTGGTTGGATTTGCTTAGCTTGCTAATGAACACATTCTGCAACTGCATGAAGAGCCTTACTGCAGTCAAGATACATAGCATATGCTCCTCTTCTCCTCTCTTATAAACTACCACAGAAAGAAACAAGATAGATTTAATGTAATTTGCAAGTGATAAATCCATATTGGTAAATATTCATGTCCTAGGTACTATCGATGTGATTATTGACTGGAGTATTTGTCCACTCTTTCAGTGGAAATTGAAGATGATCAAAATATAATCCTGATGATCTTTCTCTAACATAAAACAGCCTACTGTTGCAATTTTCTAGTCCTTCAGAATTCCTAAGAGCACTTCCATGTTCCCACTGTAGATAGTTTTATCATTTCTCTTTCAAGTATGTCACATCGAATTGTACTACTTGAAAATCTTCAGAATATCTGAGCATGTTTCACCTATATTTTTTCCTACCTGTTTCCACATCTCATTCTTTTTCCCCTCTCTTCTTGGTGTTGATAGTGTGAACTATTCCGTAAAGGTTGATCGCTGAAGTGTGATTTATATTTGATTGATCGTCTAATTTGTTATTCATATTTTCAAGTCAAAGTAGTACTTTTGTCCTTGATTAGAACTTTGACCCATGAATTGTACTGATTAAATAAATAGTGTCATTGTGCATGTGGTACTATCTTATGTGAATTTTTGCTACTTAAAATATCAGTATGTTATCATAAATCAAACTTACCAAATGAGAGAAAATTGTGTTTATTTTTTTTTTTGACAAATATTATGATGTACTTATTTTGTTACGGATCACTTTTGAAACTAGCTTTTGGATATATTCTTTGGGACACCTAGCAGTCTGAAAAAAAATTTTCATCATCTTTCTGAGTTCCAAGACATATAGAAAGATATTCTCCACTTATCTGCATTTAAGACAGTCTTAATACGCTTTACTAAACCACCAGAAAGAAGAATATCACTGGACCTCTTATCTGCTCAAAATATTCTGCTCCTCCTTAGACAGTTACTGTCAACCAAGATTCAGTGGAAAATTTTCCATCATTTTTATTCAAGCAGCACATGAAATTTATAAATAATAAAAACTGATTTAAACCTGAACTTTTTCACCAGTTCTGCAATTCCACCAGAAAATATTTTATTAATCAGTTTGCCCTTTATCTTTGAGCCTCGAGTCAGCTTTCTCTTATCCTCTCATTTCCTCTATGTCAATGTACTGCACCCTTGACAATAACATTTTTTGAAAAATATTGGTAACTTTCAGTGAACTCATTGGTTCCACATGTATTTAAGAAGCAGTCCTTCAGAAGAGATCATGCTCTTGTTTTGGTAAAAAGAATTTCTGGTCTAAAAAAGGCTTTTTGATATATTTTACTGATTTTTCACTGTAATTTATAGTACGTAATTTGAAAAATTAAGTGTGGTAAGTTGCATTCTCTTTCTTCCTACAGGAATCAAGTTTTCTCTGAGAGCCATTCTAAGGAAGCAGTGAAGCATAATAACACATTGTAATTTCTACTGAAACTGTACCAACTAATCATTCAGATCGTTGAATGGAAAGATACAGCCAGACCGCACAGCTTACAAACTTGCTACAGAACAGGGGCAGACCTCTGAGAAGTGACAGTCATGTAAATATAACTATTCATTTTTTTGTGTTGGAATTCTGCAAAATTTCCTAGATTATGATAAAAGGTCTTCAAGCTATTTTTCAGTGAACAGAATGGAAAAAATAGATTGTAAAATACTTTCACATAAATAGAAAAAGGAAAGTAACCTTCAATCCATCAAAGGCCTGAGTAAAATCAGCGCTGATCCACCACAGAGCAAACTGTGAGAACTCTGCTGCTCCCTCTCTCTGACACAGCCTAAATTTAAACACTAAAACCCTACTGAGTGTAGCAACATTACAGCAGACATTTGTTCCAGTTCTTCCAGTCTCCTTGAGAGAGTGAAACATTTCTCAAATGGCTAATCTATTTGAATTAAATTAGGTGAACTTAACGTTAATTTCAAAATCTTTTGTTCCTCCTCTTGTCAGCCTTGCAATGCAGGGAGCATAACTCTTGTCTTTTGGGAGCTGTTGCTATCAATGTAATTTAGATCAGCCTAGGTGACTGTTGTTAAGATGCATAAATGAAGCTCATCTAGCCTCAGGATTAAGGAATCAGAGTTCTTTTATCAGTTTGACTCTTTTTCCTTCCCTATTATCTTGTAAAATATAATTTTTAAGCACCAAATGCAGAGCTTTTGTAATTTTTTTTAAGGGTATTCCACAACCTCCATAGCCTCTCACTGTAAATTTGCTGTTTATGTTTCCAAGTCATGCACAAAATAGTATCTCTTCTTCCATTTTGTGGCAAGTCCTTTCAAACACTAAATTTTAAGGGTTTTTTTTCATAACCCTAGCCCCATTTTTTCACTCAGAAGGCTGCACATACTTTGCAGTTATGACAAGGGTCTTGCTGTGTGCAGCATCATTTACTGTAATTAGTTATATTGGGTATCAGAGTATTATAATAGCATCAGTTACAGGAGGTTCACAGACTGCTCGCAGAAGCACGTGAGCCATAGACAGAAGGCCTCTCCTACTGCTCCTGTCACCAGCATGGTAATCTCTGTCAGAGCAGCCTGCTGTGTATTTGCCCTAAGCTGCTGGAGCAGGATGCCCTGGAATTAATTTGTCAAAGTCCATTTCTAGATGATAAGCATAAGATTAATTCTTTGGGCTTCCGTGTATAACAAGTGTCTGCAGCGCTCTGGAGAATTGGTTAATGATGACAAACAAAAAATTAAATGTCGCCAAAGCACTATGTGAAGGATTTTTCAAACAAAGTAGAAATGGTTCGGAGTCAGGAAATTGTGTGGAATTAAGCAGTCTTTAATTTACCTGAACAATTAATTTAAGATGCCATAATTAAAACCTATTGTGTTTGAGAATATTGTTTGCTCAGATGGTCATAGTTAAAAGTGCTTACACAGTACAAATTGAAAAGAGGAAAATTTGCTTGAAAATATTTCGAGCTAGCTCTTTAGCTGTGACAGATTGGAACAGTCCATTATTGCCTGTGGAGTTAGTTGGATTTATACCCGGTGAGGCTAGGACCAAGAGTGTCTAACACAACACTTTCCAATACAATACTGTGAATTGTGGTTCCTGTCTTTTCCAACATTTATTTTTGTCGTATCAGTACTTTAAGACTTCAAAATAACGTTTATTTTGAGTTATGTATTGCTTTTTTTTTTCTAAATCAACGTATTCTTGTTATGCACTTTTAAAAATGTTTTCAGAAACAGTCGTACGCTACTGCTTGCCAAATTCATTCAAATGCTAGAAGGCCAAATCAACATAGCAACTTGTATGAGTAGAAGTATTGTGAATCATTTCTACATCTACATCAAACTAGCATTTGAAATAAAAAAAACAAATAACCACGAGATTTGAAATATCATTTATAGCCATATATATTTTAATTACAATTATTTTACAATATTTGCATGCACATGTAGGTACACTTCTATATAGTGGAGAGGAATTTCATTGGCTCATTGATTTTAGCTCCATAGTTCTATCTTTACTAAATGGATTGTTCTAATTAACTTATTTTATCTATTGCATGCAAGCGTTACTTATGTTTGCTAACAAAAATTTATGGATAAATTAAAATACACCTTGATAGTTAATCTTTACAGTCACATTTTATGCCATATTATACAACCTGTTTGTTTTGTGGAAAATATCCATGCTGTCCTTTACTTCAGCTCAAAGTTCACAATCGTTCAGCAGAAATCCTTCCTGTTCCTCTGATGTACAGAGGAATCCAAAGAATGGGTGAATACAAACTTCAGGAAAATCTTCAAGGTGAAGAGATAGATACCTCTTGCTTTAAAAAAACATATAAACCAATATTTTTAATAATGAAAAGGTTTTATGTGTTTTTAACTAGCCTTGATTAATTTTTTACTCTTTATTCATTGAGTTTAATGTCTTAATTATGTTTTCTCTAATATAACAATAATTTACCTCTTGGTCCACAAGACACTGAAATGTTTTTAGCATTAAAACATTTCAAAGTTGGTAAAGTGTTTTGCTAGATAAACAAAGCATTTTAAGGACAGCAGAGAATTAGTATGTGCTGTGCTGCCCTAAAATGTTCATTGTCATTGTCTCATCTATGGAAACAGTAAATGATTATCAAAATAATTTCCCCTCCATAAACTGCTAGGTCTACACCTCTACCAGTTCAGGTGGAACAGAGAAAATCAGGCTGAAAATATCACCAAACTTTATTTGAAACTCTACTGATGCCCTTCTCTTTCCCATACTTGAAGAAAAGCAGACGATACAGACCAGTAATTGTAAAAAGAAAAATAAATGCCTCTTGCCTACTGTTGTATGTGAGAAATATCATAAAGTATTTTTGTAAAGCAGCGTCATTTTATGCTATTGAACTGAGATTAGGTTTTTCACTGAAAATCAATATCATATTGCTCATCATTTTTAGCTGGTCAGATGCCTGTCGTTTTACAGAGAGACCTTTGCAATGACAAAAAGCTGTTCCATGTAGTGCAACTTTTAAGGGTGAGATTAGGCTATTAAATTATTAATTTATTTATATTAAAAAGAAAATAATAATAAAGAAGCCCATATCTTACGTATGTATTTAAACATGAAACTAATAGCTTTTTGCTTACAATATATTTAAGTGCATGCACTGCATATAGACATAGTTTGAAGTAAACATAATTTAAGTCTGAATTATTCTGTGGTGGGAAATTTCTGTATTAGGAATACTGATTCACCTTAAGTAGTTTCTTCTAATATTGAAAACCAAAGAAAGTCTTACTCCTATGAACTTTAAGTTTATAAAGAAAACGAGACAAATAAGTAAAAGATAAGCCATTTTGCCAGTACTGGAATGATTCTGCCATACCATTTGTTTTACAAAGATTTGCAATCCAAAACAGGGTGTGCCTGAGAAAGAATGGAAAAGAAAAAAAAGTTTGGTGCCAAAAAACCCCACATATTATTGAATTAAAATAACTATATAATGAAAAAAATAAAT